>JBBCBC010000013.1:23655888-24255888 GCA_037126765.1 Stenogyne calaminthoides
GATGATTGATGACCCCGAAGAGGAATTAATGATGGCTTGACTCTTGGATGAAGAACTCGAAAAGTCAATATGGACCCAACTTGACAAGACACGGAGGTCATGTCGGCTCAATATAAATCGGGCGAGGGGGCTATTGGTAGACTTACTTGAGGAAAGAATTATATGTGATGCTTTGGTCGACAAGAACATGATAGGCATAAACCTAAGAATTACTTACGCCATCGGTAACCTGTCGACACAGCAAACGATCGCGTGAAAAGGAGAAAATTTGGACGAAATATCTTTAGTGGGCGAGGAAGTGAAAAACGCCGATACTTAATTAATCATACAAAGTAGGCCAGCCACCATGGGTATCAAATGTCATCTGGTCAAGAAAGAAAAGGGGCGTGGAAATTTGTCAACTTTCGGATTTGAGCGTCATCGTGTCCAAAAAGATTTCTTCCCGTTACGCGCATGCTCGACCACACGGTCGACAACCACAGCAGGCGTATGATGTCCCCCATGGATGCATTAAAGGCTACCATCAAATAGCCATGCATAAAGAAGATCAACAACCACTTTTTTCTCGTAGAAAAGAACATGTCTTGTTGGAAGAATGCCGTTCGACCTCGAAAATGTCGGGGCACATACGGTTGGTAAACCCGATGTTCGCGAGGAGGAAATCGGGGAAAACCGTGGAGTTATCGTAGATGACATAGTCGTCAAGAGTTTGAAAAAAGGAAGATCGTTTTTTAGACCTCTCGAACATTTGCCGTCTTGAAAAATTCAACATGAGGCTCGGCCGAAAAAAAATGCAACTTGGCATGGAATCGGGCAAGTTCCTCGGCTACAGTCAATTAAATGCGGAGAATAGAGGCCAACCCGACTAAAATTAGGGCAGCCCACGAAACCCGAAGGAAGTTGAAAGCTCGCGAGGCTTTGCGGCCTAAGTCGTCTTATTATTTATCGCTTGTTGTTGGATATAAACTTTGAGTAAATCTTCTGAAGTCGGGAAACCACACCTCATAAGGTTGTGATTTAACCTCTCATATGTCGAAAATGTCGCACCTCGGTGTTCACCCGTATTATTTTTATCTGTGATCCCTAGGTTTCAACATGAATTTTTAAAAGAAAAGAATATCATTATAATTGATTGAGTGCAATTTTTTTAAAGGGGCGTGAACTCTTGATAATACTTCCTAAGATGGGTTGCATTCCATGTGTATTGAGCCTTAGTATCTTACGGTTTTTAGAGCTCATATGCCCCATTTGGTAAGATCTTTGAGACTTTGAATGGACCCTCCCGGTTTGGACCCGAGGGCTCCTTTGATTCTCAAAGTACCTTTTTGTTACCAAATCTCCTTCCTTGAAACATTGAAGTCGCTTTTAGAATTATAGTATCTCTCAGACCGTTACTTGTACCTTGCATTTCTCATGTTGGCCTCTAAGCGCTTCTCTTGAGTAGGTCTAGATTTACGGCCAAGGCCTCATCGTTAATGATGGGCGGCGACTTGTCGCGAGATTGGGAAAATCAACTTTTCTTTGGTACAACCCATTACTCCCGATTCAAAGCTTGTGAGTAGGGAGTTTCTCTTGTTGAATTTAGCGGTGGAGTCTATATGCTCATAACACGTTTGGGGCTCGCTAGCCAGCTTTCCCTTTCACCCTCAATCTTGGCCTTGAGTGTGTGTAATGATCTTGTTCACCGCCTCGACCTAAGCGTTTTTCTTGTGGATGATATGGAGTCGAGAAAGAGCTTTGTGATCTTCCATTTTTTGAAAAAAAGGCATCGATTTTTGGGCTTTCAAGCTGGCTTACCATTATCGGATATGATCGCTGCGATAATACAAATCTGCGATTGATGTTAGCCATATGAATTTGATGGCGTGATCTTGATCTATGGTCACCAATGCCTCATCCTCGGCCCGTTTTTGAAGTAATCTCTACGTATCGAGGCGTATTTGACCCGAGCTGGAGAATTTTTGGGAATTAACTTTAATGTCATCCCGGTTTGCGGATGGTCAAAGGTGAGGATCTTGTAAGTTCTTAAGGCGGTTTTTGATGGAATGGGCATAGATTTGACATCTATAGCACTAGGGCAAAGATGATGGCATTTGCCCTTAGTATTGGCCAAAAATACCCTTGCCTTTGTGGTCTTGTGGGGCCGGCCAGATTCTCCCGTGTGGTTTCCGCATATCCCTTCATGTATTCCGTGTAGGACAAACTTCCTTGCTGCGGTGTGATACGCCAGTAGGGGTGTCTTTGAAGCCTCATTTATCTGGTCGTTATTGATCTTTGTGTATCGCGTGGCTCGCGGTTGTAGCTCACAGGGCTTGAACGTCGGTTAAGAGGGAGACCAACATGTATTGATGATGGGTGTTATCCCACATTTCGGCGTAGGGTTTCTAAGGTCGACTCTTTGCGTGGTGAATGGATGGGATAGTGTCTTGATGGTGACATCGTTCGTTTACGGTGATCCTTGAGGAAGTCTTGCGTATTAAAATCGGCCTCGTGAATTCTGTTCTCGGGGATTAACTTGACGCTGGATCTATTCAAACTTTGACATAATATTTTACACTTTCTTGGTAAAATTTTGCCATCGTATAGTTCCGTGCCTCGTATTCTCGAGACTTGGCGGGCTACAAAGGCTTGATGTGAATAACTGTGCTGCGCTCTTTTGATGCCCATAGATGTCGACATCTCTGAAGCGGCGATGAGTGCCTCGTATTTTGGCCTCATTGTTTATCGTGAAAGTCAAAGGTGATGGCGTTACGGAAAAGATGCCCTCAAACTTATCGAGAACCAAGCCATTTTGTTTGTGGGAGGATTCGTTGACCCGTCGAAAAATAATTCCCATGGTGGGTTGCTTTAACACAGGCCTCAGAAAAGGTAAGCTCGGCGATGAAATCATTTAAGCGTGAAACTTAGATGGCGGTCGAGTGCGTATGTTATCCCATATTGTCCGACCTCGATGGCCCATTTGAAATTGCTCGACCCTTTATGTCGGTCGGTTGAAGCTTTCATTCATCGGGGGTGTGGAGGTGAGGACTTGACTTGATGATCGAAAAAATACGGCCTCGGTTTTCTCTTTTCATGACCCGGCGTATGTTAATTTCTCTAGCACGGGATACCCATTGCTTTCTTCTCGTTCAACATTTGTTGACAAAGTAGATCGGAAATTCATTCTGTCTTCTACTCGGACCCAATCTTGTGCTTTTCAAAGGTGTTTGAGAGGTCCCGAGGTATAAGAAGAGTTTTTCCCCAAGCTGGTTTTTGATAGAATGTTCCGTCTGCCCGGATAAGCTTTAACTTTATCAAGAGCCTCCACTTTTCAGTGTCCATTGAACATTGATTTCTTTTAGGATCGTGTTGAGCGATTGGCTTGCATTTATCCCCCATGGAGATGAATCCGTGTTGAGTTATCTTTGGAAAGTATGCTTTTACTTTGTATATTGGGATGAATTTCTATCTTATTTCTTTGAAATAAATTATTTATCGATGCTTTAAATATCATTGAATGTTACATATATTCTTGCATAAGCTTGATAAATAAATAGTAAGTGTTACATTGTAGTTAATTTAGTGATACGGATCACTTGAAGATTAAATTAACGATCCTTATAACTAAAAAGTACAAAATTCACGACCCGGATGAAATGAACAAACCATCATGAAAGGTTGAAGTGTAAAAGGCTCGGATTGGCTTGTCTTGACCAAGATTGCACTAGTGCATTATGATGCCTTTTGAATGGGACCTCTGAGAGGATAAAATTTTTCGATTACTTAATATAGAATAATTAGACCTCGGTGGTACATTGTTTCTTAATCTCCATCCCTTATATAGGATGGTGTGGAATCAATAACCATTACTTTGACTTATGATGGGAAGAAATTAGTGAGATTGATTACCTTGTATCTTGAACAATGTTATTGGTTACCTGACGATAATTAAGATTTATCTGATTGAAAGCGTGTGCAAGTCGCCTTGTTTGATTAGTCCTTGGGAGGCTCGGAAGATTTTTCATACCAAATCTTGCAAGTGAAATTAGTTTACGGTATGGATAATAATGTTGAGTGGTTTCCTTGACCAAGGAAAAAGATGTTAATTAATATGAAGCTATTTGGGTGGCCTAAATTAATTAATGGTTTGGAAAATCTTAAACCACGAGAAATAATAATCGGGAGTCATATTAGCGTAATATGGGTTAAGATGGATAGTGCAATGTTAATTATGTAGTGAGATTAATTAATATTTATGGGCTTGAATAATATTGAGGCTCAATATTGGAAATTCAAGGTGATGGTCGATGGGAAAACCCGTTTCTAAGTCTTTGGAAGCAAAAGCGTTTTAAAAAGCGTGCATATAAAAGCGGTGAGGAAATGGTGATTCCATATTTTTTGCTTTTAAAAGCGATGTGTGTGTTTTGCTTATAATCAAATGCATATGGCAAAAAAGAACATAAAGCGATAAAGAACCTGCGATTTTATAGTGGTTGAGTCCAACTCCTACATCATTCTTCACCTCAGCAGGCACCTACTTAACCAAAGCGGACTTAGTTTAACGTGTTAGTCCTTTTGAGGATGTTTACCGGAGTTCACACTCAAGCGGGACTTATCACCCTCACGGGATTGCCACCCTCCTTTTGGGATTGCTAGATGTTCTGGGGTTCACGCTCACCTACAAACTTAGCAGAAGTGATTTGGGTAAGGTTTGTTTGGTTTTCAAACTAGGTTGAGATTTTCCCTTACATTTTGTTTAGCCTCTATCTTAAGGATGGGAAAATCTCTCTAAGCTAGGATATGGCATTTATGCTTAGATTGGGTTCTACAGAACACTCTTGAATATATGCATGTATATCTCTGGACTTGTGTTACAGGGTGGGAATCTTTAGATGATTTGGCTTGATGGATGTTTCCAGCATTTCCACACATGATAATGAAGGAAGAAGATCTTGTATTTATAGTGTGGATTTGAATGTTACCGTTGGATGGAGTCACATTCAAATCCATACTATTCTTATAACTTCTTCTGCGGCTTTTCGAGGCTGGTTGTCTTCCTCTCATTGGTCGCGTCGGTGATTCCTAACGTTATATTCGCCAATTCCTACCTTGGAATCATTCGGGATTCTCGAATGTCGGTGTCTTGATCTATCTTAGCGCTTGGTCTATCTGAGCCTTGACTAAGCTTCTCTTATTGGACCTTGTACGTCGAGGCATCTTTGACACTGGTGATTCGATTCTCTGATTCTCTGGTCACGACATTCAGTCGCTTTGACTCATTTATCGATTTCTTCTTTGCACGATGCGATTCGGCTCGGCGATCGGATCATCATATCTTCGATTCGGCATCTCGAGGATAGCATCGGTCGATTACATCGGTTTAGCATATCGGGTTTATCGCATCGATCTCAATCACGTCGATTTTTGATCATCCGCTTTCGTCTTCATGCTCGATCTCGATCACGTCGATCTCGTCGATCTCATCTATCCTCTTCGATTTGCAACCTTCTCTTACGATCTTTTAGTCGGTTTCTTTACGTCGGCTTATCCCATTCTTACGATCACCATATCGGCTCATTTATCTTACGATCATCGATCGAGTCTGTTTTGGTCATCGATGCGGTGCTTACGATCGAGTCTGTTACCGAATAAATCGATCTTTTGACCTTACGATTCTTTTAATCGGTGGCTTAGCTTATCTTCTCTTACGATTTTGCACAACTCATTATTTAACTTTCGAAACTCATCTAACTCAAATGAGTCTCAATCGGTCCTAAATGCCTATGACCTCGATGGATCTCGATCATCTTCTTACGATTTATTGAGTTCCCCGAATCATTCTCTCGTTCCCCCTCAGCTTTTATCTGTAAATTAAACTTTAATAACCGCAAGTTGATAATGTTTTTCAGCATAATTCATCAAAACTAAAATATCCCACCACAAGGTTCATTGATTGGTCGATCTTAATTCTCACAAAGGCCCTTAATGACCCCGAATAAATTCCATAAGCGAAAAAAATTATTTAAAATAAAAATAAATTATTGTTGCCTATTTTTTTCAAATTTTAAAAAAATAATTAAAGGAAGAAAGAAAAATATTTTCTTGATTTTCTTGGGAAGATTTTATGAAATATGTATTCTTGGAATACAAGATTATCCATAAATTCAAGAAAAGTCAAAGATCTATTTCTTCACTATTGAATTGAAATTTTTGAAAATCCCGTTAATATAAGGAGGTGGGATTTTTGTGGAATATTTTAATTATGGAAAAAAGAATATATTGGATATATTCAAGATTTCTTGGAGATCCAAGAAAAAGATTTTCCCATCTTATTGCTAGGACAAATTTTTCGACCACCACAGTATTATAAATAGGGGATAAATTTATCATCCCCAAGTAATTCCATGTATTTGGAAAAAATTAGAAATCCAAAAGGTGGTGCAACATAATTTTATTTTCCTTTTATTAATTATTCGCACATCCTACCTGCGAGATTGTTGGACAGGGCGAGGGAATACTTGAAAAGTCTTTTGGTGTGTTAGTTGTGAGCGGTATCCATCTTCTCAGCGATTATCACTCAGGAGGTTAGTTAAAATAAACTCACAGCAATTAAGCATCGTGGGATTTATGTGAGAATTTGTATGCATGATTTGTTCTTGAATTATTATTTGAATTAATATAGGATTAATTCATGCTAATAATAATTGTTGGAATTAAATTTGTATTTAAATATTCATCTCGAATAGATTAGGCGATCCGTTTCCCCGACAAGCGGTATCGAGCCTCGATTTGGGGCTTAAAATTTTTAAGCTGTAATTTAATTAGATTTGTTCATTAAATTTGAAATTGGATAGTAGAATTGTTAGATATTTTTTGCGGTATCCAATTGTCATGGTATTTGATAAATATTTATTTATGCATGCGTATAAATTGTGGTTTTTAATTGATTAGATTCGAATTTGTTTTTTCTCTAAATGAAAATCCATGAGTAGATTAGGATTTGTTTGATTTGATCAATGTAATAGACTAGTCTAGATCTAGGTTTATTTATTTTTGTAAATAAATTGCCCAAAGCGACAAGTGCGGGGCGTCACTGTGAGCAACCGCGAGTCTTCGTGATCTGGCCATGAGGTTAATGGTTGGCGCTTCGGTCTTGCAGGTGTAAGCCCGAGCTTAGCGAGATCAGCGAGCGAACTTGGGCGGGCAGTGCGTGTCTTGACATAAGCGTGAAGCGTGAAGTACCCTTGCCGCAGTCGGTCGCGAAGCCCGTATTTGTCTGTGAGAACGCGTGTAAGTACAGCGTGTACAGCGGGTGACCGCAGGCGAGGCCGAAGCCGTCTTGGCCTTATAGATCTGCGAGCCTTCGAGATGCCCGGCGACATAGGCGGGGGTGATCTTGGTAGCGAAAAATCGCACCCTACCGGAAACCGCCCGAACAGCGGGAGGGATGGAGCGACCAAGCAAGGCGTGGTCATGGGCTTATTGAATCGTGTTACGCACCGTTAACTACAATCTTGGGGCGTCGTTTAGGACTGGGCGGAGGACATTCTAAAAAAAATGTTGTGGACGAGTGGGAGCTTTTCAAGGCGAGCGATGAAGGCTATGGAGAAGATTTCTCAAAGATCGAAGACATAATGAAGTGCAAGTGATAATTGGGTATATGTACTTGATAATGTTTTTAATTTTGTTTTGATGTTTACTTTATTTTTTAATGCGTATTTAATTATGTTTGAATATCGATGCATGAGAAATTGTTTTAGAAAAAAAAAAAATCACTTTTGAAAATTACTAAGTATGTTTTAAATAATTAATTGACAATTTTATTAGGATAATAAAATTGAATTAATTTTGACCTCCATGATTTATTTATTTGTAAATTCTTCTGGAGAAATTCCCCCAACGGGACGGCCAAAGATAGCCTTCACATGAATGAATACCAAACAGATGATTGTGGATTATTATTAGTGGCGACGATGACCCTCCCCACGAGGCTCGATCAAAGCGAAATAATAATTATGTATTTAATCATGGTTATTATAGATATAAGATTGATATGCTTATACTTCCACAAGTCCTGTCAATCTTATATTGTTCAAGTTGGAGCCAACTATTAATCTGGATATTAAAGGTTTGTAACTGTTTTCTTATTTGTAACCTGCTTGAATGTGTTTAAATAATGACCCACCCCACATGGCTTATTTAAACTGCTTTGAGATGTTGGCTGATGCATGTTAATATTTTTTTGAGATTTTAATATGATACATGTGATCGAATTATGTTATAACTTTGTGCTTATGCAAATCGTTATTTATTTCAGTTCAGCATGTCACAACCTTTTAATCCCTTTGAAATATACACTCAAGAACACCAACTTTTTGGTGAAAATTATGAGATTTGGAGGCTTGACACATGAAAATAGTCCTCCTTTGCCTGGTAAGGTTGGGTTCTTGACTTCGATATGATGGTAGGAGCATTCCAGCGAGCCTATGAAATGTGTAATCTTGACTTCCAATCGCGATTTGAGATACATTCCACGAAGGTGTTGAATACTGTGCGGAAATCATGGAAAGTCTTGAGGAAATTTTTCAACAGAAAACCTTTTTGATCGGTTAGTTGAGAATCGATGACATGGCTGAAATTTAAAGATGACGGAGGAACACGTGAGGATCATGTTCTCAAAGTCAAAAGCAAAGCCTTGACAAACTTGGGTATCTTGTCTGCTAAAGTATTGTGATGGGTCTAAAATTGAGTTCCTTTTCCTAACTCTTCCAAAAATTTTTAAATAATTTCTTTGTAGTTTTGTGATGGCGATCACATATTCACTATGGAAGCTCTGCAAGAAAGCCTTGGAGATTGTAGAGAAACATTTGGGAAAGGAGGATGAAGCATTGGTGACTAAAGTCTCCTCTCAAAATCTAGACAAATGGTGGGTAAGATTAATGAGAGAAAAGCGTCGAGACCAAAGGGAAGTGTTTTAAGCTGCGGTGAGAAAATCAAGGAATTTGGAGAGGTGACTGTTCCCGGCCAAAAGAATGGAAAGAAAGGTAATGCTCATGCACTAGTTATTGAAACTTGTTTAGTGGCATATGCTTCCACTTAATGGGTAGTGAATCTGGGGATCCCGGATCATATTTGTTTCACTTTCGAGGTTCAAGTGGACCCGGCAACTTAGTGGGGAGTGAGATCCTCATCCTGCCTTTGCGGTAATCTGAGTGGCGGTGAAGTAGTGGGAGAAAGTCTTGATTGTCTTTTGAAGACAAAGTTTTAATTTTGAGAGATGTTCTTTCGTTCCTAGTTTTAGAAAGAATTTGATTTTAGTTTCTAAACTTTTTTTGATGGATACTTTCGATTACTTTTAATAAAGTTGTTACCATTGCTCTAAATAATGAGTTTATCTGTCATGGAACGTTGTCGAATAATCTCTACACAAATAACTGTGCACACCACTCACGAAATGCATCCTATAACACATCGACTATTTCGGATAAAAGAAAATGTTCATCGGAACGAGAACATAACATTTTATGGCATCAGACTAGGTTTATAATAATCGAAGAGGATCGAAGGTTGGTTCAAGATGGTTCATTGGAGTATCTCCGAGTTGAACCATTTCCAACTCCTAATCATGTTTGGAGGTAAAATGACCAGAGGGCATTTGGAGCCAAGGAATAGAGCCAAAAAAATGTTAGAAATCATTCACGATGTATGTGGTCGATGTCAATCAAAGCAAGAGGAGACTATGAGTATTTCGTTACTTTTATCGATGATTACTCAAGATATGGATACATTTACCTTATGAAGCATAAATCTGAGACCTTCGATAATTTCAAAAGAATTTAAAAAAGGCTCAAAACAAGAATCATAGGAAAAAAAAGCATTATCAAGTCTCTATGACCCGATCGTGGAGGCGAATACCTCGACTCAATGATTTTTTGAACTACTTTTTGGATGAAGGATTGTATCGATTGATTGCACCGGAACCCCTCACCAAAATGGGGTTGCGAGCGAAGAAACAAGACTCTTTTAGAAATGAATTAGTCCGATAATGAGTTATCTTGGTTCTACCCCGAATCATTTTGGTAGTGCCTTGGAAACAATGGCTTACATTCTAAACTTGGTGCCATCTAAATCGGTTCCCAAAACTCTTAAACAATTGTGGTTTGGCGCAAAAACCGGTTTATAACACATGAGAATCTTGCAGGGGTATCCGGCATACGTGTTGGACAAGGAGGCGATAAATTGGATCGCGATCGAATTATGGTTGTTTATAGGGGTACCCCGAGGGAGCGAAAGGGTGCATGTTCTATGGTCCCAAAAGATCAAAAGGTGGCAATCGATCGCACTTTAGATTTTTGGAAAAAAGTATATGAGCGATAAAAAAAAAGTGAGATTACCTTGGATGAGCTAAAGGGGCTTACCTCGATGACCTGGCCAACGAAACCTCGTCGTGAGTGGGAGGGTTGTCGAGACCGATCAAGAAGATTCATGGGGATAGGAGAGTCGTCGGACTTGGTCCACTGGTGAGAATGAATCGGACCGCTTGGACTTCTGATGAGGCAATCCATGACAGGATCTTGATTCTTGGCAAATAGCAATGGAAGCCAAGATGGGTTCTATAGATCATAATAAGGTGTGGGGAGGCTAGTCGACCCCTTAATGGGATCAAACCCATTGGTTGAAAGTGGGTATACCCCGGAGAAAAAGGACCGGGACGGGAAGGTAGAGACCTTCAAGGCTGGACTTGTGGAAAAGGTTACACTCTCGAAAGAAGGGATCGACTATGAGGAAACCTTTTAAGCTGTATATCTTAAATCCATTAAATATTCTCTTGTCGATAGGCTGCGCATCTCGATTTTGAGATCACGGCAAAATGGATGTCAAGATAGCTTTCCTAAATGGAAATCTTGAAGAAGATATCTATATGCAACAACTCGAAGGCTTCATATCAAAGGCCAAGAACATCTAGTTTGCAAGATGTAGGTCCGAGCAGGGTTTTGTGAGGGGCGATCTGAGGGGAGGGTGAATAGACTTGAAAAACTTTTCGTCTTGGTCGGTGTGATTGGGTTTACTGATCAGTGCTAGTGGTCGATTTGGTGATGTTCGATCTTCTTGAGTGCACGAGGCGAAATCGGTTTGATATCTGTCGGTTTAAGCGATAGTCGCGGAACTTGTAAATACCGTGAAAAACCGGTTTTATCCGTCAGTTCTCAAGTCGGTTTTTCAATCGGTGACTATAGAATATGTATGCAATTTAAGCTTCGATTGTGTGAATAGTGTAAAAAAGCAATAAAAGCAAGTAAATGCACAAAGATTTTATAGTGGTTTCGAGGCGAAACCGTCTTCGTCCTCTTCCCTTAACACAGAGGCAACTTAGCAAACTTAACCAAACTTAACCGAACTTAACCGACTAGACTTAGTTTAATGTGTTAGTCTAACACTCAATAGATGTTTATCGAGTTCACCTCAAGCCGATCCCGAAATCGGAAACTAGAATCCTATCTGAAATCTTGCGGTAACAAACTTAACCTAACTTTGAGTTTGGGTAAAAGATTTGTTGTGGTTCCAACTGGAAATCTATCTGTGTGTTTATGTAGCCAAATGCTGAGGATAGGATTTCTATGCTAAAACAATGGGATGAACACTTAGAATAATCTTCAAATTCGAATTGTTCTTGGCGGAAATTTTGCTATAGTTTTTGTTTTTTTTTCTCTTTCGATCCGGTTCGTGTTCTTCAATTTTGAAGAAACAATCCCATTTTATAGACCACGAAATCAAAAGAACAGTTGGAAGCAATTTGAATTTGGGCTATATTAGGTAGGTTGTAGGATATGATTGTGGCGTGCTCACGAATATCGGCGTGGCCGAAGGCATGATTAGTGCCGTTTATGTCGCGATGTCGAATCCGCATTATCAGGTCTTTTTTTGTGCGTGTAAACTTTCTCTTTGGCTTAAATGAGGGAAACTTGATGTTGTCCATTTGGATGGATATTCCTTTTGTAGAATATTAAGTCTTATGCGGTGTACCATTTTGGTTGGCGCCGGTGTGGCTTACTTGATCGGTGGCGATCGGTCTACCTTGTAGGATAATACGATCGCGGGATTGTCTTAGCACAATTTGCGGACTCGTGATGTAGGTCTTAGTCTTACGGTGATCTTACGATCTTTAGGTGACTCGAGCCTCGGTGTCTTGAGTCATCTTGAGTCTTGGGTTTATTCTTGAGTCTTGAGTTTATCGAGTCTTGAGGTTTATCACTTGAGTTTATCTTAGTCTTGTTCATCGAGTCTTACGTATTCACGATCATCGACATCTTGTCTTTTGATCCGTCTTAGTCTTGATCCTTCGACCTTATCTGGTCATCGATAACTCACTTGACCTATACATATTGAGTTCCCCCAATATGTGACCTATCTTTACATCATTATCTATACATTTCCATTGGTCATCTTAATTTGATTCTAAGTCACCCGTCGATTCTTGGTCTGAATGGTCTATTACAACTTTGTTTTGGAACTTCCATCAAAACTAAATCTGAAATTTCCCAACAATTTCCCCCCTTTTGATGGAATCAAAACACTTAATCGAAAAAAGCAGATACCCACGAAGAGAAATCTGAGATAATGTAAAAAGCGATACATACCTCGAAAGATAATGAGATGTTGTCTTAGAATCGAGAGATGGAATATTTAATTGAGATAGGTGTGTGCATTACAGTTACATGAAAAACATACCTTTCATCGATTCAAGTGGTCTTCCTTAGGTGTACTTGAACCTTTGAAGTTCTTTGGGGATACCAAACATCTTGTACAACCTTTGCATCGGCTTGTCGGATCTTCTCTTCTATGGATACCTCCTTTGTCGACCAAATCCATAGTAGGCATTCTTGAATTTAGTGACATCTAGCTTGTTATGCGGGCCTTAAGGTGGAAGGAGTTGTTCAAAGGGAGGAGCTTAATGTCGGTGACATGATCTTCCTTTCCTTCATCACCATCGGTAGAAGTCTGGGTACTTTATTTCTAACCCGATTCAGAAATTCATCATCATTTTACATGGTCTTGATGAATCGGAATCATCTCCGGGATATATCGTCACACAACCATTATGCTACGATCTGATCCCATTCGAGCCGGAATCTATAGAGCCCGAAAGGATGTCTTTAACAGGTGCCGAAAAGGCATTCTCTTTCCGATAATCTCCCTGCATTGCGGCTTCATTCTTCCTCTTCCTTCGGGATGTATCGATGTTTAGTCCCTTAGCCTCGGCTATACCTTCTTGATGGCGACCTCTCTTATTCTCATCGGTTTTGCTCTTGAATTTGTTCGGAGACATCGGCTTTTTGTAGAAATAATTGGCCTTGACTTCGAACTTCAGCGATGCTTTCACCATCTTGCCTTTACCTTTCTTTCTCCTCGAGTTTGCTCAGGTTCATCTCATTCGTCTTCTTCAGCTAATCTCTTAGTGAGTTTAAGGCTCTTGGCCTGATCATCAGTTTCCATTCTTTTCTGTACGAACGAAGAGAAGTCTTCAATCTTGTCGATTCTGGCAATAACCTCTGAAAGAGCAATCTTACCTTTCGATGATCTCTTTGCTATGTTGCTCCACGGTTTCTTTCACTTGACAACAAGATCGATGGATTGGTGGTGGCAAGTCGGATCTGATGGTTTTTAGGAAAAGATGCAATTGTTACCAACTGAGTCTGTTTTTCTTTCTTCCCTTGTCCTTCCCCCTTTTTGGTTTCATCAAAGGGTTGGACCCGACCCCTGATTCGAGCAATAAAAGCGTATGTGTGTTATCTCCTCTATCGTTCCTCAACAACAAGAGGGAGTGATCAGCGATGGCGAAAGGTACGAGGAGTTAAAAAAAAGCGTCGAGAGCAAATTCGATGTCCTTTCTTGCTGGATTACGTAGAAGGCTGCAAGTGTTTCCAACCCGTATTCATGTGGTTGTAAGTTTTCTCAAGGATGCCCGGACATTTTCGATGCTTTTTGTGTCTCGATGAGCATATATGTTTGAACTTTGAGTTTATCGGTGGAGATTGAGCTTCTCGGCAAGGGATTTACTAGTTGCATTACTTGAAAAAGGATGGCGTTATCATCCCAAGCGTGTGACTTCTTTCTCTGTCAACCGGTTTTGCTTGCTCTTCTTCAAACGCTTCATCGGATCTGCTTGTGAGGAGAGGTGTGAATTAGTCTTCAATAGCGACCTTGATCCCGTCCACGAATCTTCACCGTATAAAGATCTAGGGTTGGAAGACTCGGCATAGCGATGCAGTCGGATGTTAAAGCACTTGCCAACACCCGTCTCATCTGCGGTTCTTGGTTCATCGGCCGACTCCCTCATGATGCAGTAGAAGGTTGAGCAGTTTCCTTCTGTTATCGGCAATTCCAAACCTTTCATGAATCAACCATCGATATCATCCTCGGAGGCTAATTCAACAGTGCTTTCTATCCCAACATTGTTCAGGCACTTCATCTCCAAGTCTACAAAGAAATCAGATCCCAGAGTTTGTCATGAGGATAAAAAATTCCTCGATGCTTTTCGATCGATATCCCTCGAACACAATCTCTTCTATCATTCTTTGGATGCGGGATGTTGATCTAATTGAGGCCTGAGGTCCGATAGATACTCCTTGATTTGTTGCTTCATTATCCTTATGATGGGGCTTTACGAAAAGAAGTGAAGCAAGCCGCAGTTACGTATTGAAAAAAGATTATGAGAGATGGACACTCTCTTGTCGGATCTCTCGGTTCTTGTAACTTGTTTGGAGATTGGGAGTGAGATAGGGATATATGTGGTTCAAGTTCGTTTTTAGCTTGTTGAGGGTGTTTAGTTTCCTGAACAGGTTCATTGGTTGGGGGAGTGGGAGATCTGGGTGATCTGATTGGTGAGGGTGAGGGTGAGAAAGTTTTTGTGAGGGAGGGTGGTGGTGATGATTTTTTGAGGAGAGGGTGATGGCGATTTGGAAGTGGGCGTGGCGATCTTGCTTTCGGAAGATCTTGGTGAGAGCGGAAGAATCAAATGGTGATTCTTCCTCGAGTGCTCCTTACATCCCTCGACAGCTTTTTCTCCTTCTTCTTGATCATCACTGCGCCTTTACTTCTCTGGCGGTGTGCTCATAAGGCTATCTCCTTTTTACGATTCCACAGATCGGATCTTTCGTTCTGCGAACTTCTTTGCGAACTTCGGGCGATCTTCGGAGGAGATGTAACTCTCTTTCGGCGTTTCCCAGCCCGAGCATCTGGTTTCTTGGCGGATCCTTCCTCTTCAACCTCTTCTGGAATGGCCTTTCCTGCATTACGAAGATCACGATTGCCTTTTCTTTTCCCTTCTTTTCTCCCCTTGGGTTTGGGCACGTATAAGAGTAGGATCCTCATCCAGTTGACGGTGGGGCTCATCCTTGCCTAAGATGGCCTTGTGCTTTGCTTGATATATCTTAGCTCCATTCTCATTCCATTCATAGTTACGTGGCAGCTTATCGTGAGAATGATTGAGATTTTGTGCATGAAAAAGCACTTGGAAGATAAGCACACTTCATTTCTCTTGGGTGGATTCGAACTTCCCAGTCTTTCCACAATCTTTCCTTGACCATATCCACCAATCCATGTCGAAGCCTTCTTGATGATTGCCGTCATGACAGCGATCTTATAAGTAACAACATCAAAGGCATAAGTTGAGCACATAATCACCTTTTTGAGCGATCTCAGGAGAAAGGCGATATTTCCTCTTGGTAGGAGGCTTTGACATTAGTTGTATTCTCCTTGTTTCTTTGGTCTCAATGGCTCGGCTTCAAGAAAGTCCTTCTCTCCTACATCGATCGTGTAGGTCTGCGGGTTGATCTTCCTCGGTGAGACCAAGAAGATCCTCTGGAGATCATCATTCGACACTTTCGTACTTCGATCCACCAGCGAAAGAAATCGGTCGGCATCAATGTCCTCGTCATACGTAGATTGTATAAAAACTCTAGGGCTTCATTAGTGTGGACAATGTTACGATGTTTGAGCAATACCGTTCAAGGCCTGCTGCGCTGCATAAGCACTCCAAAATTTCCGGCGATTTAGGATCCCGAGGTGATTGAAAATACTACATATTTCTCATCAATGATATCTTTCTTCATTGATGCGAAGTTGAAACCTTTTCCCTTGGCCGGTCGTGGAACAAGATATGCCATTTACGTATGATATGCAAATTGATGATAGTTTGAGTAAATTATTTCAATAAGCTCGGTCGAACCCGACAATCTAGGCATCAATTAAGCAAATGGCGTATAGATCGAATATAAATTCTGAAACATAGCATCACGACTTGTAAACCTAGGTACCGGAGTGAATTGAAAACATGAAGTACGAGAAATTGATTAAGTAGGATTGAGAAATCGTGAAAAAAAGGAATCAATTGTTTTTGAAAGTAAATTCTAAGAATTTGAAAGTTTGATCTTTTAAGAGTTTTGAGAAAATGAAGTAGTGGAAAGAAGTTTTACGAGAGATTTGGATATGTAGTATCTGAGGAAAACCTTTTTGCACAACTTTCCAAAGGTACTCAAGTATCGTGTTTTGAAATCGATGGCTTTGAGATTAGTCGGCCGAAAAAGTTTTAATTACCGCGGTTGAGAAAAGTAGTCTTCTAAATATTTAGGACTCGAAAAATTGCAATAAAGCGCATTAAATACACATTCCCATGTCCGCATTAAAAGTTTTTGCGGTCGTCGCGTCATAAAGTGAAAGCAGTAAAAATCAATTTGTTTAAATAAAGCATATAAGATGTTGAGAAAGGGATAAATAAAAGCGTGTCGGTGATTGATATTGTAATCAACGATTACCAGCGTGATCGATCGGTACTTGTTGACCTTCTTGATGGTAGCCTTAAGCATTTCCCAACAATATTCCACTCATCGTCGATTCTGTTTGATCCGACCCGTTACTTATCGATCCATTATCCGATTCTCTTGTCGATTCTCTGTCGATCCCTTTCATCCTTTAATCTTCTTCTATTTAGGCCATTTCCTATGCACTTAAGTCATACTCATGCCAAAACATTTACTTGAAGTCAAAAAGTTGCCTCGATTCCCCGTCGATGTGATTTGACATTCAAGTAATAATGGCGTAGATCTGTTGTGATTACTTACGGTCGAATCATCGACCATTGGCGTGTTCCTTACGGCGTTGTCGATCTGAAATTTCTCTTAAGGTCTTACGAGGAAAATAAATTTGCATTTATACCCCAATTTCTCCTATAAATTGACACAGGGTGTTAGGCAATCAACCTGACATAAACCGTTCATCTTCCTTAGCTTATACTCCATTGCTTTCCGATGAATCCCTTATTTAAATTGAAACTTAGGCAAAAACCTTTAACCCTTTTCAATGAATCCGACTTCTCAAATCAACCACGTATTGTTCCTTCACCTTTTGCTTTAAGTAAAATCATCGAAGATTACACATACGATCAATCGCAAACTTCTTTACCACCAAGTGGCGGATCTGTATAGCAAATGAAGAGCCTTCTCTAAGCAGTATGCACCTTGTGTGTGCTATCGAGATAATGGAATTAACATCAACGGCTTTCGGTCGATACAAAACATGGGTTTGGTATCGGTGCGGATCGGGGCGATAGTGATCTTATTATATCAAACTCAATATTTGCATCGACACTAGTGGCCTTATGGTCCTTTAACAAACCTTTGGCCTTTGTGTCCCGTTTAACATTTGGAGAGCCCATTGATTTAAGGTCTAGGGGGCTCTGGCATAGAAATCCTTCAAGGCAGCTCTGGCTCCTCACTCAGAAGCTCTGAGGGTGGCTCGGGGATTTTCCTTAAGGGCCTCTCCGCCCCTTTTAGGATCCCGGGGGAGAATGAGAGCATCGGTCTAAAAATCTTTAAAGCCTCTCCCCTTCCCTTAGGGTTAAGCTTAGGGTTTATGGTTTATGGTTTATGATTTATGTAATGACCTCAGTCTTCTTGTACTTGTAGCTTGTAATGTAAATCGACCTCAGAGTCCTTATCAATGAAAAAATCTGTTATTTCATTGTTGTGTTGCCTCTTTGACTTATGCGATTTGTAGCTTTAAACTTGCGACTTGCTTGTTGACCGTAGTTTTAACCGACTTATAAAGTATGACCTTCGTCTGATCAGTTCCCCACTTAATCGATATATCTTGTCTGAACTTTATCGGCTTCTTATACGATCTTGGATCGACTCCTTATCTGATTTTACGTCGGCTCGTTATGCGATCTTGGATCGGCTCCTTGTCACGATCGATCGATCGGTTGAATTCTAACTCAAAGGTGATTCTCTTAACCTAGTTAGTCTTTTAACCAATTAGTTACGGAGACGGTCCACCAACCATTTACGGTGCACTTTCTCCAGAGATCCGAAAGCCTAGCTTCGTTGCATAATTCTCACGAATCGATCTCCGTTAAGCGGCTTAGTTAAAATATCGACTTTCTTCTTGTCGGTATGGATCTTTTCCATTATGATATTCTTCTTTCAACGTGATCTCGATAAAATGGTTATGCGATATCCCATCTTTGCATCTTGTATGTAGAAACGAGTGCGGTGATTGCAATAACACTATTCTTTATCCTGCGAGAATATAGAATGCGTTCTTAGCTACGATGTTGTAATCCCTCATTTGCTTGACTTGGCGGAGGCGGTTGGGAACAACCCGACTTCTGACCGTATATTACCGCTTGGTAGTAGATATACATGTGATGTCTCTGTCGATTACGCAACCTCATGTCCGAATTAGAATACCCACTAAGCTTTAGATTATCATCGATGGGTAAAATAAACCGGAGGTTCTTTGTCCCCTTGGATACTTAAGAATCGCTTAGGCTGTACAAGTGGCTTTGCATTGGATTTGCACGAAATCGGCTTTATACACCTCTTTGCAAAAAAATATCACAGTCTGGCGGCGGTCGGTATAGTTGAGATCAATGAGAGCCCTATATTCTTTTCGATTAGTTTTCGACCCGTCCTCATGCGGATCCATCTTGAACCCGATCATCATGGGAATTATGGCTTCGCTACGGTGTTGAACTCCAAACTTGGCGATAAATTCCTTGTGTACTTTTTTTGCGGATGAATATCCCTTACGTACTCTGTGACTTGTAAACCCAGTAATTCATCGACCCATCATGGACATCTCGAACTTCCCTTTGCGTCAATTTCTTTGAACTTCTCCACCGACTTCTTGTTGGGAGATCCAGAAGATGATGTAAATCCATAAATCTGAACCATCGAGAATATCTTCTCCATCTTCTAATGCGAATAAGGTTACATCCACTATTCCTTTAGTTGAAACCCATTGTCTATCAAGGCCGAGAGTGTATCATACTAAGCTCGAGGAGCTTATTTTAGAACCATAAAGAGCTTTTCGTAAATGGTACACTTGGTTGCCTTTTTCAAAAGCACGGAGGTTGTTCAACATAAACTTCCTCTGCTAGTACCCCATTTAAGAATGCACTTTTTTACATCCATCGATATCTGATGAACCCTCGTGGGCGTATATGCGAGAAGCAATTTGAATGGCTTCTAGGCGGCGGTCGTGCGAAAAAGGTCATCATAATCAATTCCTTACGATTGTGAATACCCCATAGCAACAAGTCTTGCCTTATTCTGGTTATGACATTATTCTCATCTCTCTTGTTCTTGAATACCCATTTAATTGCCAATCCGTCTTGATGAGTTAGTCCGTCCACGGTTTCCAAACTTGATTCCTCTCAAAATTTGTTCGGCTCCCTCTTGCATGGCTAGAGTCCGACTTGCATCTTGTAGAGCTTCCTCTCTTTGTGGTTGGTTCCTTCAAAGGCGGATAACAACGATTGCTTTGCACTTTCACCAATCGATGTCTAGTTTGACTCTGTCGGATGGGTCTTGATAATCGGATGGAGTTGGATGGTACGGTAATCCGAGTCCTTCTACTCTCGATTTGCGTCTGTTGGAGAACATCATCCATTTACGATAGTAGTTCATTACTAGTGATTGGGAGTGGTGCGAGAATTATGATCCCGCAGAAAAGAACATGTCTCGGTGATGTTGGACTCATCGTATCTGCGATGTCATTCATAGGAACCGGGAGTTCCCCACGAACCGAATGGTTGATTGATCTTTATCTCGGTATGCCGGCTTCTTCAGCGACTTTTTTATCGTACCTTAAGTCTGATTGACTTGTTGAATCGGCAAGATCAGGATCTGGGATATACAACATTCGTGTTGAACCTTTCTCCTTAATACTTAGTGATCCATTTTACGCATATCGGTAGCGGTTGATCTGATGCGGCTTGTTAGCGGCTTTCCCTTATTGAAGATGTCTCATCAAAAGACCACATAGGGGTCTTTCTTCCACAACTATGGTTCGTTTGTTTTGTAAACCACAGAAAGCCTTCTTTGGATGAAGAATAACCTAAGAATATACCTTAAATCGACTTGGCCTCAAAAGTCTTCAAAGTGACTTTTCCCGTTGTTGTGAATAAAACACTTGCACCAAAAAACATGGAAGTAAAAAACCACGAGGTATTACGCCCTTCCCGCGGTTCATAGGGTGTTTTAAAGTGAGTCTTAGTCGGAGAACATCTACATTACGAGTGTGGCGTCACGATATTGATTATACCTTTTCGAAAAGCGACTTGGTGTCGCATGTTAAATTTAACATAGTCTGGCGACTTCCTTGAGAGTTATGTTTCTCCGATTCTGCTACTCCATTTTGTTGTGGCATTCTTGCGGTGACGTTTCATCTTTGTATACCAAACTCGATGCAAAATCGGTAATAAAAATTGAGAAATTAAATACCTTTATCGTCGATTTTTCTTATCTTTGACACCGCCCCGTTTTGTAGTTTCTTGAAGCGACTTCGGGTATCTTTATACGTTGTCTCGTTCTTCTTGTATAAGTAAACTTGGAATAATCATCCACGATTACGAGTATATTTAAATCCCCTTGAGGTATTTGTGGCTTGGTCGAATAGATCCATATATGGAAGCGATTCGCGATACTCTTTTGGATGTTGGTCGGGGTATTCCTTTGAATGAAGCTTTAACTTGTTTTCCCTTGACATCGCGGCACATGTACGATCCTTTGAAATACTTCATGGAAGTCCCTCAACCAAAAGCACCCTAGCTATCTTATTAAGAGTCTTAAAAAGTTCGGATGACTCATTCTTTTGTGCGAGCCAATTCTACTTTTGGAACTCTTAACAATTAAGCATGCATTTCTTGGGCAAAGCTGTTCAATCTGCTTTGTGTAGATCGTGCCTTTCCTTGAACGATTAGCAAGATTTGTTGAGTAGCTTCGATTTCTAATGTACACTTGTCCTCGAGAACTCAAGCGTTGAATCCGGTTGTCGGGAGAATTGTAATCTTGATAGTAGGTTGTGCTTTAATCCTTGACATCTGAGACTCCGGTTACTTGTACATCATCATTCTCTAAGGTTCGAATCCTTTGGTAAAACCAAAGTTATCATCACCGAAAAAGCACCGTGGGCCTTCTTGTTCTTTGTAAAAAACTAAGGAGATGTTTGCTTCGATCATGTGCCTTGAGCATTCCTTGTCGATGTACGGATAGTTGCTTGTACACCTCGCTGTTGGCCCGATCCGCGAACACCTGTCGAATCGGGCTTTAGGTACCCGCTTTGGAATTGGGTCTGAGGGGTTAGTGGTGGTTTAGGGATCCACATAAGCAGAACACTTCTATTATGTCGGATAGATCGAAAGGCTGATTTGTATCCCATACATATCAACATAATCATCGTCTCTTTATATCTTTTACGTTTGTATGATTATTAAGTGTGAGCCTTGGGTGAATCGAAGACTTGGGATTTTTCTTTATATTTTGTCTTCCTTTAACCCGGTGGGGCTCGGTGCGATAGCCTAGATCTCAGGTTATAAGGGGTAGATGCAAGCTGCTACCATTAAAGATTCATATCTCTTTGGCATAGATGGTCTTTAGGTTTACCTATAACTTGCTTATTAGGCGGTGACCTCGATTGGGTCTCAGTTAGATTTCCTTTTTACTGGTTGTCTCTTGATACCTAATCTGTTGTCGAGTTGAGGTTTCTTGAAGAAATGGGTTCTTCTATTGATTCCTCTAGCGATGTGTAATGATTAGGGGTCCATTTATGTTTCCTTTACGATTAGGCGCTTTTTACTTTTCGTGAGTCTCTTTCCCTTATCGGATACATGTTGACCTTTTTGTGTATCTTTGTCGAGACTTCGTTTGATTACACCCATAAAGTGAACCAAAGCGGGGCTTTTGAGGATGTAGTAGGGTTCTCCATGCAATTCCGCTTCTTGTTAGTCGGCGTTAAAAATAGGTGTTCATATCTTGAGCGGTTTTGATGACCGTGAAAACCACTATTTTCTTTTCGACTATCCTCGGTAGATTTTAGACTCTCATGTAGTGAATAGCTCATCAAATTTAGCTTGTAGGATTTTGAAATCACCCGACTTCTTTGTTTGTTGATTAACTGCGTGACCTTTGATCTGCTTCTCTGATCGGAAGATTTAACCTTGAGCGTTAAGTTCCTCGATTACCTTACGGCGATTTGGTGATTCGGTTAATTTTGCTTTCTTGACAACGTTCTCTTTAACAAAGGCGATTATTTACGATCCTTAGCTTGTCATTTTCAACTTCCACTATTGTATAAGTGTCTACGACATCGGAGAGATCATCAAGCAATTTTCCGTAGTAGGCTGAGTCAATCTCTCCGGCGGGTGTGCTAATAATAGGTGGTGTGGAAATTGAAAAAAGCGAAGGTTTGGAGGTTACCTCAGTTGGTCTTCCTCCTTGCCATCATCGGTGATTTCATCGTCATCGAAAGAGAATATCGGATCTTCATGTTCGAGAAATCATTGCCTTGCTTATTAGGCGAAGTCTTCTCTACGGATAGTGGCGAGAATCCTCGGAAAGGCGGAATGGAATCATCAATTCTGTTGTGTTATTTCTTAACCATGGCTTTTGTCTTTGAGCGTAGCTCTCTTTTATTCAAACTTCTCTTCTCTTTCTCTCAGGGAGTCGGTCAGGCGGTCGGAGTTGTAGTGACACGGTTTTGAAGTTGAAGCATGATCCACGATCCACGGAACTTCCTACGCGGGTGAGACACTTAAATGCAGTAGGATCTGTCGGTGACTTTCCTTCGATTGTAGTCCGAACTCATACCCCGGTTTGTTATCTCTTCTCTCGTCGACCGATCATCTCTTTTATCATCTCTGTGATCCGCCCGGTCATCAGTTTATTCCTTTCTAGTGATCGTCGGTTGGCCTCTGTTCCTCTTGTCTTGATAGTCCTTGTAGAATCTGCGATACTTACCAAGTTGAATATTCGATCTTTCAAGTTTCACAGTAGCGGGCGATCTCATTACCTTGGCTTATGATGTTTACTTGAGGTTGATGGCCTTTGATCTGCTGTTTTTGCTTTGAATCTGTTGATTTAGATGTGGAGGTTGAGGCTTGACGTCGTCGTCTTCATCTTCTTGCCCTCTTTCGATTAAATCGAACTCCACGGGCTTTAAGGTTTAGGAATAAGCTACTTGGCTTCATCTTGGAAATGTCTTGGCAATCCTTGATTCTGGTGACTTTCATGTCCCATTCTTGGTGAGAGATCTTAAGATCTTATAATTGATGTCTTTATCGACATCTCTCTTCAAAGTTCTAAATAGCTTATTCTTGACATGGTGATCCTCCCGTCGAGCTCGTTGATGGTCTCGTTGGGCAACATTTTGAGCTTTTGAACTTCATCGATTCGACTTGTAGTCGGTTTGTCTTTGATCGATCATTTCCTTCGCATATCTCGTGAGAGTATCCCATTTGTTTATTTATTTTGAGATACTTTATCTTCTCTTTGGTGACTTTATCCATCGTCTTCATGATTATATGCTGGCGATTGTATCTAGAGTATACAACTTTCTTTCTTACGCATCCATCGGGGCTTTGGACTTTTTGAACAAGACTTCCGGTGCATGATCTGGATCTCTTTCCAACATTGGGTTGTTAGTGATATATGATGATGGGTCCTTGTTCAATGACTTCCATCGATACGCCCTTATCGATCGAATGGTTGCACATGTATATAGTCAATCTGCGTACTCATCAATTTCAAAACTTAGGCAAATCATGATACATACGGTTGTATTACCCATCTTTGAGTGATTTTGAAAATGAATGAGTTTTAAAGCGGTTTTCAAGATCTGTTCAAATGACCACAAAATTCTTCCTCAAAATCGATGATACTCAAAGCCCGATTAGTGCAATAGAACCCTTTGCTCACGATACCATTGTGGGTCCCGAATGGGTTTTGTGAGGCTTGAAGTCTGGGGAGGGTGAATAGACTTACGGAAACTTTTAGTCTTGGATCGGTGTGATTTGCAGTTACTGATCATAGTCTTAGTGAGTCGGTTTGGGTGATGTTCAATCTTCTTGAGTGCACGAGGGTAGATCGGTTTGATATCTGTCGGTTTAACGAGTTTCTGGAAGCTTGTAAATACCGATGTGAAAAACTAATTTTATCAAATCGATTCTTAAATCCGAGTTTTCAACGGTGACTAAGTGTCCAACACAATCGGACCCGGTTGCTTATGTCTGACTGAGCAACTTAGAATATGTATGCGATTTTAAACTTCGGTTATGTGAATAGTGTAAACCCAATAAATAGCAAGTAAATGCACACAAGATTTTATAGTGGTTTTGGGATCTAAACCAAAATCTTCACGTCCATCTTCCCTTAACTCCCGGTAACACCAACTTAACCAATTTGGACATAGTTTTGTGTGTTGTCAACACTCAATATGTGACCTATCTTTTACATCGACTATCTATACATTTTAATTTTGTCATCTTAATCGATTCTAAGTCATCGATCGAATTTGAGTCTAGCGGTCTATTACAACTTTGTTTTGGAACTTCCATCAAAACTTAAATACAAATTTCCCAACACCGCTTGTAACCAAAAGTAAACCATTCCGACCTAGATGGAAATGAACAATCCATCGTGATAGGTTGAAGTGTAAGGCTCATATTGGCTTGTCTTGACCAAGAGATTACACTTCCAGTGCATGGTGATCTTTGAATAGGACCTCTGGGAGGACAAATTCTTGAGCTGAACAAGGAAGAATTAGACCTCGGTGGTTCATTATTTCTTAATCTTCGTTCCTTAAATAGGATCACGTGTGGTTGGTAACTATTGCTTTGACTTATCATGGGTAGAGAATCAACGAGGTTTAATACTTTTTATCTTGGGCAATATTATTGGTCACATGTGATTGCTAAGATTTAATCGAGGAGAATCATGTGAAAAAATAAACATTTAGATTTGCCCCTTGGGAGGTTCATAAAGCTTTATCATACCAAATCTTACAAGTGGAATTAGTTTCGGTATGGATAATAATGTTGAACCGTTCCTTTACGAAGGACAAAATATATTAATTAATGGAAAGCTCTTTCGGTGGCTTGAATTACTTAGTGGGCTAGATAATCTTAAGCGAGGGGACATAATAATAAGGGACCCATATTAAGCGTAATATGGGTTAAGATGGATAGTGCAATATTAATTATGTAGTGAGATTAATTAATATTTATGAGGCTGAATAATATTGTGGCTCGATATTGATAATTCAAGATCCATTGGAAGGTCGATCTTAATTCTCTAAAGGACCCTAAGTAGCCCAACATAAAGTCCAATAAGCTGAAAAAGGTGTTTAAAATAAAATAAATATTATTTGCCTTATTTTTTTCTCATAATTTGAAAATTATGGATTAAAAGGGGAAAAGATTTTCTTTGAATTTTGTTATGGAATGAAGATATGTATTCTTGGAATACAAAGATTATCTCATTAAATTCAAAAATCTCCCTTGGTTATCCGTATAGTATTTTTCAGTCCAAATCATGAAATATAAAGGGGCAAAAAATTTTCTGGATTTTCTTGAAAAGATATTATGAAGATATGTATTTCTTGAAATACAAGAATATCTCATAAATTCAAGAAGATCGAATCTTGGAATCTTGTTCCTATATTTGAAAATTCCATAACAAAGGGAGTTGGGATTTTTGTGGAATATTTTAAATATGGAGAAAAGAATATATTGGATATATTCAAGATTTCTTGAAGATCAAGAAAAAGATTTTCACATCTTATTCATGCACAAAATTTCGTCCAACACCCCTATAAATAGGGGATGAATGTTTCATTCCCGGATGAACCGGAAATTGGTTTTAGGAAAAATATCGGCGTCGATAAAATATCAAATATTTTTGAAGCGTCGGCCAGTTGTGTATTTTAAAAAATGTCAATTATGGAGTAGTGAACAATTCCATGTCTTTGGAAAAATTAGTAAATCCACAAAGGTGGTGCAACAAAATTTATTTTCCTTTTGTTAATTGTTACATGAAGCATCCTACCCACGGATTGTCGGCGAGGATTAAGGAAATACTTGGGAAGGTTTTTTTCGGTGTGTTTAATCAATGAGGCCATTACCATTCCAAGAGGTATGTTTCGTAAACTTCGTAGTAATTCCGCATCATTTAGGATTCGTGAACTAATTATATGCGTGATTTGTTGTTGAATTATTATTTGAATTAACATAGGATTAATTCATGCTAGTAATAATTATCGAATTAAATTTGTATTTAAATATTTATCGAATAGATCGTGCAAAATTATTCCCCAACACCATTTTGGTTGGCCTTGGTGTGGTGACTTGATCGAGATGGCCCGTCGATCTACCTTGTAAGTCTTCGATCTGCAGTTGTCTTAGCACAATTTGCGGACTCGGCGATGTAGGTCTTCAGTCTTGGTAGTCTTACGATCTTTAGGTGACTCGAAGGCCTCGGTGTCTTGATCATCTTGAGTCTTGAGTTTATTCTTGAGTCTTGAGTTTATTCTTGAGTCTTTAGGTTTATCAGAGTCTTGAGTTCATCGAGTCTTGGGGTTTATCTGAGTCTTGAGGTTTATCGAGTCTTGAGTTTATCTGAGTCTTGAGGTTTATCGAGTCTTGAGTGTCTTCTGTCTTCACGATAATCGACTTCTTATCTTGATCCGTCTTAGTCTTACGATCATCGACCTTATCTTGGTCATCGATAACTCGACACGACCTATACATATTGAGTTCCCCTCGATATGTGACCTATCTTTACATCGAATATCTATACATTTCGGTGGTCATCTTAATCGATTCTAAGTCATCGATCATTCTTGAATCTGGTTGGTCTATTCTAACTTTTTTTGGAACTTCCATCAAAACTAAATACAAATTTCCCAACACAAGATCAAGAAGTCCATCTACGGACTAAAGCAAGCATCGTGTGCTTGGAACCAATGTTTTGATCGAGGTTATAAAAGTCTTACGGGTTAGATCAAAAGCGAGTTCAAAGTTATTGTGTATAAAAAGCATGTCGGAGCGCATTGGTATTCTTAGTACTATCGTAGACAATATTCTGCTCATCGAGAGCGATGTAAAAGGTTTTGTCGGGCGTAAGGGCATGGGTGTCAAAACGGTTTGATATGAAGGACTTAGGGGAAGCCGGTCACGTCGCGGGATCAAGATCACTCGAGATGCGTAAGAAAAGGATGATAGGCTTATCGCCAAGCTTCATACATAGACCTTGTCTTGAAGCAATTCGGCATTGAAGATTCGAAGGGCTTTGTGCCTTTTCGGACATGAAATACATCTATCGAAAATGTTCGAAAGCCTTGAAAAGATAGGTGACATGAAAGGCGTTCCTTATGCTTGGTATCGGAAGCCTCATGTATCTTTATCTTTGTGCAAGGGCGGATATACCTTTCCGTTGGCATGGTAGCAATATTAAATGTCCGGGGAAGAACATTACATTTGCGATTAAAAACGTTACGTATCGTCGAAGAACTCGCGATAGAATGTTGGTTTATCGATCGAACGATCGATTCCCATGGATACATGGACTCCAGATTTCCAATCGGACCTAGATTCTAGAAAATCTACCTCGGGTAGTATGTTTTTTGCATGGGGAGGAGCCATGACATGGAGAAGCGTTAGCGAAAATGCATCGCCGAATTCTACCATGGAAGCGAGTATGTAAATGCTTGTGAAGCGGAAGAAGGAAACGATTTTGCTCAAAGAACTTCCCTAGTGGACTTAGGCGTAGTTTGAATTAGCCCATCACTATCACGGTCTATTGTGATAATCGCGGGAGGCGATTGCAAATTCAAAGGAACCGAGAGCCTACAAGGCCGGCAAACACATTGCAAGGAAATACCATCTTATCTAAATGCGTTAAGAGAGGAGATATAAATTGGCAAAAGATGGCGTCGGAGGACAACCCTGGCGAGATCCATTCACAAAGTGCACCTCGGAATATATTAGAGAGCATGTGGAAGGAATGGGTGTCAAGGCCGTTTGCTAATCTGCTTTGAGAATATGTGGGAGAGATATTATTAGGTTACGTGTAGGTGACATTAGATGTCACGTACATTCTACTACGAGGCGTGTTGTAGTATATTAAGCGGACTTAGAGTATAAGTGGGAGATTGTTGGGGTTATCTTTTGGAAAGTATGTTTTTTACTTTGTATAACGGGTGAATTTACATCTTATTTCTTTGAAATAAATTATTTATCCGCAGATCTTTTAAATATCATTGAATGTTACATATATTTCTTTGCATAATTGTTCAAAAATAGTACGTGTTACATTGTAGTTAATTTAGTGATACCAAATCACAGAAGATTAAATTAACAGTCACTTGTAACTAAAAGTACAAAATTCACGACCGGATGAAATGAACAATTCATCATGAAAGGTTGAAGTGTAAGGCTCGAATTGGCTTGTCTTGACCAAAGATTGCACTAGTGCATTATGATGCCTTTGAGTGGGACCCTAAGGAGGATAAATTCTTGATCTTGAATATAGAAGAATTGGACCTCGATGGTTCATTATTTCTTAATCTCCGTCCGCTTAAATAGGATGCGTGTGGAATCAATAACCATTGCTTTGACTTATGATGGGAAGAAATTAGTGATATTCAATACCTTGTATCTTGGGTAATGTTATTGGTTACACGACGATTGCTAAGATTTAATACGGTGAAACGTGTGTAAGTGTGCCTTGTTTGCGTTGTCCCCTTGGGAGTCTCGTAAGATTTAACATATCAAATCTTGCAAGTGGAATTAGTTTCCGGTATGGATAATAATGTTGAGTCGTTCCTTGACCAAGGAAAAAGATGTTAATTAATATGAAGCTATTTCAGTGGCCTAAATTAATTAATGGACTGGATAATCTTAAACACGGGAAATAATAATCGGGAGCCATATTAACAGTAATATGGGTTAAGATGGATAGTGCAATATTAATTATGTAGTGGGATTAATTAATATTTATGGGCTTGAATAATATTGTGGCTCAATATTGGAAATTCAAGGTCAATTGGAAGGTCCAGTCTTAATTCTCCTAAAGGCCCCTCAAGTAGCCCAAAGATAAAGTCCAATAACTGAAAAAGGTGTTTAAAATAAAATAAATTATTGTTGCCTATTTTTCCAAATTTTCTAAATTATTCTTGATTTTCTTGGAAAGATTTTATGGAATATGTATTCTTGGAATACAAGATTATCCCACAAATTCAAGAAAAGTCAAAGATCCTATTTCTTCCCTATTTAATTGAAATTTTCAAAAATCCCCTTAATATAAGGAGGTGGGATTTTTTGTGGAATATTAAATTATGGAGAAAAGAATATATTGGATATATTCAAGATTTCTTGGAGATCAAGAAAAAGATTTTCCCATCTTATTCCTAGGCGAATTTTAGACCACACCTAGTATTATAAATAGGGGATGAATTTTTCATCCCCAAGTAATTTCATGTGTTGGAAAAATTAGAAATCCACAAAGGTGGTGCAACATAATTTTATTTTCCTTTTGTTAATTGTTCGCGAGCATCCTACCACCGGATTGTTGGACAAGGACGAGGGAATACTTGAGAAGGTCTTTTGGTGTGTTTGTGTGAACGGAATCCATTTTCTCAACGGTTGTCACTCTGAGAGGTTAGTTCACGTAAACTCCTAGCAATTCCGCATGCGTAGGATTTATGTGTCGAATTTGTATGCATGATTTGTTGTTGAATTATTATTTGAATTAAGTAGTCGATGTGGGGCATGGGTAAGAAGTCTTTTGGACAAGCATCGTTGAGGTCAGTGAAGTCGATGCATAGTCGTCAAGTTCCATTTGACTTTTTCACCAACACTGCGTTAGCCACCCATTGGGGTTGATCGACCTGTGTGATCAGGCCGTTGTCTAATAACTTCGTTACCTCTTCGGCTAATGATGCATACTTTTCGGGGCCGAATTTTTTGCCTCTTACGACTCCGAACTTCACAATTTTGGATCGATGTGTAATCTATGACATCGACTTTTTGGGTCGATCCCCACCATGTCTTTTTGTGCGACCACTTGAAGATGCCTAAGTTCTTTTTGAGAAAGTCGATGACTTCCCCTTCAGGTCATCTTGTATCTTGGAGCCTATGATTACTTCTAGATCCGGTCGAGCTGGGTCTACCTTGACTTTCTCGAGATCTTCCCCCGGGAAGGCCCTTGAGGCATCTTGTTGGGGGTCGTCGATCTCTGCTTCGAGCAGAAACTCTTCGGGCCCCATTCTTGGGTCGAGGTTTCCATGACTCCTTTTGTTGTTTGTCTTATTACTCAATTTTTCACATCGTTTTTCATTATCTATTACAAGTATTTGTTTTCTAGATATCAATGCGGAATTGAAAAGAAACGAGGAATAAATCAAACAACCTCTTGCATCAACTTGGTCACCTTTAACGGTGCCGACTAGCCCACTCTTGGTGGAAACTTCACAAAAAATAAAAAGTTAAGGGGCAGCGACCCGCGAATTCGTGCTCAAATGGCCTCCCAAAAAAGCCCGTTATAGGAACTTGGGAGGTCGACAACTAGAAAATCTAATAGCCTAGTGGCCCCTAACCTCATTGTTTAAAGTAGAGACTAACTTCGACGACCCGGATTATTCGGCCCGACTTTTCTTGTTGCATCACCAAAACCTTTCCACGGCGTTGTCGCGTGGGGTGATGTAGGCATCATAGTCCCAAATTTGGTCGGAGTTTTCATGAAGGGATGTTGCAAAAGGCACCCCCCATCCATCAGCGGCCCGGCTGCGGTAGTCCCCATGATGTTTGCTTTGATCACAAGGGGATCGACATTAGAATTAACTATTCGGCTTTATCTTTCTCGTAGAACACGATCATCTTTGGTTTCTTCCCCCACTATAAAATTTGGCGACACCATTTTCTTGGAATTCTCTATCTCTCTTATCTCGGCCTTCATTCTCCCGTTTGGAAGGGAGGTCGAGGATCCCAAAGCTGTCCCAAGTGTGGAGAGTATGTATGTGCGACCTCCGCGTCCTCGGGCATGGGAGGGATAGGTCGTTCCCCCCTTTATTCTGCAGTCCGTGTTTTAGGGCGGGCTCGAAACATCGAGGATGATCTGCTGTTCGCGACCTCTCTGAGCCACGATCATGGCCCCTCACGAGGGTTAAACTTGACAAACTCGTCAAACAAACCATCTTCGTACAACCTCTAGAGTTGGGGGAGTAAATCCTTGCATTCGCTTGTGTAGTGGCCTACCTGTTGGAGAATTAATTGCCCGAATCTATTCGGGATGAATATTTAAATACAAATTTAATTCTAACCATTATTACTAGCATGAATTAATCATATATTTATTCAAATAATAATTCAACAACAAATCATGCATATAAGCGATTCACATAAATTACGATAAAAAAAAAAGCGTTCACATAAATCCCTACGCGTGTGGAATTGCTCTGCGGGTTTCACGTGAACTAACCTCTCGGAGTGACAACCGTTGAGAAGATGGATCCGCTCACACGAACACACCAAAAAGACCTTCTCAAGTATTCCCCTATCCTTGTTACAACAATCCGGTTGGTAGGAACTGTGCCACAATTTAACAAAAGGAAAAATAAAATTATGTTGCACCACCTTTGTGGATTTCTAATTTTTCAACGCATTGAATTGCTTGGGATGAAAAAATTCATCCCCTATTTATAGATGAGGTGGTGGTCAATTTACGGGCAAAAATAATATGGGAAAATATTTTTCTTGATTTCCAAAAGAAATCTTGAATATATCTAATAAGATTTCCAAAGCGTCTTGCTGCGATTGCACTTGCTACGATTCTTACGTATTATTTCCAAGCATATTTTTCCAGCGTATTTTCTTGATTTCCAGCGTACTTGCACCACGATTCTTAAGTATTAAATCTTAGCAATCGCATGTGACCAATAATATTGCCTAAGATATAAAGTATTGAATCTCATCGATTCTCTACCCGTCATAAAGTCAAAGCAATAATTACTAACCACACGATCTATTTAAGGGATGAAGATTAAGAAATAACGAACCCTTTGAGGTCTAATTCTTCCTAATTAGGTGTTGAAGAATTTATCCTCACTGTAGGTCCTATTTGATTACATCGATCATGCACTAGTGTAATCTCTTGGTCAAGACAAAATGTCCCCGAGCCTTACACCTCAACCTTTCCGCAATAGATTGTTCATTTCCATCTAGGTAAGTGAACAACGTACTTTTTAATTACAAAAATTTATTAATTTAATCTTACGTGATGCGGTATCACTAAATTAACTACAATGTAACCGTCTATTTGTTGAGCGAGTTATCGCGATAAATATATGTAACATTCAATGATATTTAAAGCATTAGTGATAAATAATTTATTTAAATAAATAAAATAAAATTGGGTTTGGTTATCAAAGTAAAAGCATACTTTCTAGTATAACCCCAACACTACCTATTAAATGAGAATAGCGGTACTTGTTGGGGTTTAGCTTGCCTTTGTTCTTGATGATAGGGCGGCGGAGAAGTAATTCCCGCTCTACGATCTGATGTAAACATGTCAAAGTCTGCCAATGCTTCCATCTGCTTGACTGGGATGTTCTCTTCGAACGACTTGAAGCTGTCGGGTGCTTTGTAGTGCCCCCCAGCTTTCTTGGAGCTTTTCTTTGGATCTGAGACCTCCTTGTCGTCGGATAATTGGAACTCTAAAAGTTTCTATGTGTGGATCAAGTCGCTGGCTCGCCTCCGGAAGTCGGCATAGTTAATCGCTTATTTGGTGGTCATGCGCCGCCATATCTTTGTCCCCTTTCTGAGACCGGAGACAGCCCCAAGCAACTTCGCCTCATCTCCTATGGGGTCTCCCCTGGAGAATGAGTTTGTAGATCCTTTCAATGTAGGACCGATCTGATTCTGTTTCCCCGTGGCGAGTGTTCATCAACCGTTGCCTGGTCGCAGGTCGAGGTGCCAAGGCCGTGAAATGAGTTAAGAATAACACGGTGGGCTGACCGAATGTGTCCACGAGAATGGTGGTAGTGGGTGAGCCATTGATGGGCTTGGTAAAGCAGAGTCGGGAAAAAAAAGTCGACACTTGGTAGCGTCGGATCGCCCGTAGAGGCCATGTGCAGTTGTATTTATTACATGGACCCTTGGTCGAAACTTCCACTATATAAGCGGTATAAATGGCAGTCTTGATCTTCCTTTGGGTAGGGGCCAGCATGACCATAGTTACGAGTGGGGAGTCTTGGATGGTGAAACTATTGCCTATCCTATTTGATTAGATTACATTGAGGTTATCTTTGGAAAATATGCTTTTACTTTTGTATAACGAAATTTGAATTCTGTCTTTTTTTACTAAAATAAATCATTTATCAGCGATGCTTTAAATATCATTGAATGTTACATATATTTCTTTATGCATAAGCTGTTCAATAAATAATCGTGTTACATTTAGTTAATTTAGTGATACGGATCACGAGAAGATTAAATTAACGTCCGCATAACTAAAAAAAATGCGTTGTTCACGACCTAGATGAAATGAACAATCCATCATGAAAGGTTGAAGTGTAAGGCTCAATATTGTTTGTCTTGACCAGAGATTACACTAGTGCATGACCAATGCCTTTGAATAGAACCTCTGGGAGGAAAAATTCTTGACCTTTTGAATTAGTAAAATTAGACCTCGGTGGTTAGTTATTTCTTAATATTAGATCCCTTAAATAGGATGGAAGTGTGTGGTTAGTAATTATTGCTTTGACTTATGGCGGGTAGAGAATCAATGAGATTCAATACTTTATATCTTAGGCAATATTATTGGTCACATCGATTCTAAGATTTAATAGGAAGAATGGGTGTCAAAATCTGTTGTTCAATTTAACCCCTTGGGAGGTTCATAAGATTTATCATACCAAATCTTGCAAGTGGAATTAGTTTTCGGTATGAATAATAATGTTGAGCGGTTCCTTGACCAAGGACAAAAGATATTAATTAATGGAAAGCTATTTGGTTGGCTTGAATTAATTAATCGGTTGGATAATCTTAAACCACGGGAAATAATAACAGGATCCATATTAACGATAATATGAGTTATAATGGATAGTCTGATATTAATTATGTAGTGAGATTAATTAATATTTATGGGCTTGAATAATATTGTGGCTCAATATTAGATATTCAAAAATCCATTAGAAGGTCCAATCTTAATTCTCTAAAGGCCCCTCAAAAGTAGTCGAAACATAATGTCCAATAAGCGAAAAAAGGTGTTTAAAATAAAATAAATTATGGTTGGTTATTTTTCCCAATTTTTTTTTTGAAAAACATGAATAAAAAGGGAGAAAGATTTTCTTTTAATTTTTGTTATGGAATCGGATATGTATCATTGGAATACAAGATTATCTCATTAAATTCAAGAAATCTCCCCCCTTAGTTATTTATGTGGGATTTTTCAAAATTATGAAAAATAAAATTGAAAGAAAGATTTTTTGATTTTCTTGAAAATTTATTATGGAAGATATGTATTTTTTTAATACAAGTATATCTCATAAATTCAAGAAGAGATCCAATCATCTTGGAGATCAGAAAAGATTTTCCTCCTATTCCCTAGTTAAAATAGTCCATCACCCTCTTATAAATAGGGGATGAATTATTTATCCCTAAGTGCAATTCCATGTGTTGGAAAAATTAGAAATCCACAAAGGTGGTGTAACATAATTTTATTTTTCCCTTTTGTTAAATTGTTCGCGAGTTCCTACCACCGGATTGTTGAACAAGGATAAGGGAATACTTGAGAAGGTCTTTTGGTGTGTTAGTGTGAGCGGGATCCATCTTCTCCAGCGGTTATCACTCAGGGAGGTTAGTTCCGTAAACTCCTAGCAATTCGCATCGTTAGGATTTATGTGAACTGTTTATATGCATGATTTGTTGTTGAATTATTATTTGAATTAATATATGATTAATTCATGCTAGTAATAATTGTTAGAATTAAATTTATATTTAAATACTCATCCCGAATAGATCCGGGCAAATATTTCCCCAACAACTGGTATCAGAGCCTCGGTTTCGGGCTCTGAGTTTTAGATTTTAATTTAATTTGTTTTCATTAAATTTGAAATTGGATAGGAGAATTGCTAGATCTTTTTTGCAGGTATCCAATTGTCATGGTATTTGATGAATGTTTATATTTATGCATGCATATAAATTGTGGTTATTAATTCAATTAGTTCGAATTCATTTTACCTCGTGAGAAAATTCACGAGTAGATTAGGATTTGTTTGATTCGTTCAATGTAATAGACTAGTCTAGATCTAGGTTTATTTATTTTTAAATAAAATAAATTATGTAACGGATCTTGAGCAAAAAAGGAAAGGAGAATTAAAGGCGGACGACCAAGTGTCGAACGTCTATGGCCAAAGGCGAACCTGTGGACTAAGCGAACGTCGGCGAGTAAAAGGAAGCGTCTTTAAGCGGAGCGAAGTCGAATGGCGCCCGCATGCGTCATGGTGAGCTATTCGAGCGATGGGAGGCGAAAAAGACCCGGATCTGGGCCGCATCAAAGCCCTTCAGCGCCTATGTCTTGCGAAGCGACAGGAGGATGGATGAATGGCGAGCTGGATTGGGGCATGTGCCTAGGTGCATCGACTTCGTGTTCCGGGTCCGCGAGCTACTCGTTTTTCGGACGTCATCCTATCCCCAAAATGGAGGGCGTTTTAAAAAATTTATTCTTGATCGAGTGGGAGCTTTTTAGAGGCGAGCGATGAAAGTTATGAAGGCGACTTCTCAAAGATCAAGACATGACAAAATTAACCGTGACAATTGGATATATGTACCCAAATGTGTTTTAATTATTGTTTTGATGTTTTTGCATTATTTTTTTTTTGGTTTAAATTGTGTTTAAATATGCGATGCATGAAAAATATTTTGAAAAATCTCACCTTGAAAATTACTAAGTATGTTTAAATAATTAATTGACAATTTTATTAGGATAATAAAATTGAATTGATTTTGACCTCCATGATTTATTTATTTGTGGATTCTTTTGGAGAAATTCCCCGGGAATGACGAAAAGATAGATTTCACATGAATAAATTCGAAAAGGATGATTGTGAGTTATTATTAGTGGCGACGATGACCCTCCCCACAAGGCTCGTTCAAAACAAAGTAATAATTCTGTATTTAATCATGGTTATTACTTAGGTATAAAATTGATATGCATATACTTCCCGAAGTTCTGTCGATTTTATATTGGTCAAAACTATTAATCTAGATATTAAAGGTTTATGCTTGTTTTCTTGTTTGTAACACTGCTTGAATGTGTTTAAATAATGACCCACCCCGTGGCTTATTTAAAAGCTATTTTTGAGATGTTGGTGATGCGTGTTCATTTTTTTGAGATTTTAATATGATACATGTGATCGAACCTTGTGATATGTTTGTGCTTATAGAAATTGTTATTTATTTTAGTTCGACATGTAACCTTTTTAATCCTTTATTCAATATACTTAAAGACAATTTGCTTCTTGATGAAAACTTTGTTGATTGGAATAGTAAACTTCTTATTGTCCTCATTGCCTGAAAGCCATAGCGGGTTCTCACTACACCTAAACCCGAAAAAGCCAAATGATGAGTCAACTAAAAGCGGTTAAGAAAAGAGTATGTTGACTAGGGCGTTCAACGAAATGGCAAAGTGTACCATCTTGGCTTCAATATCGGATGTGTTGCAACACCAACACCAAAGCGTTGAGACGATGCTGCGGACATCATGAACCATGTGGCTCTTGAGGATCACCATGAGGGACATGCTCTCTATGAAAATGGTGGAGGAGCATGCGTAAAGGGAACACGTTCTCCGGATGATGGCTCACCTTACAAGCTTGAGGTACTTGGCTGAATACGATCTCGAGACCCGAATCGATTTAGTGCTCCACTCTCTAAGAATTTTTTGAGCGATTCGAAATTTGAACTACCAAATGAACAATTAAAGTTCTTGATGCTTGACTGTTGCAAGCTTTAGTCTCGGGAGGCGATATTGAGACAAAAGAGCCAAGCCTTGGTGGCAAATGGACCTTCTTCTTCTTCTAGGCAAAGGGTGGTAAAACAAGAAAAAAGGATAAAGGCCACAAACAAGTGAACTCGAGGTGTTACCAAGGGAAAAAAGAAAAGGTGAAGGGAGGTGGAGGTGAGTAAACCCGGTAAGGGGAAGTGCTTCAAGCTGCGGTGAAAAAAAGGACATTGGAGGTCGACTGTTCCAAACCCAAAGGAATGGAAAGAAAGGTAATTCTCACGCCTTTACTTGTTGAAACTTGTTTAGCGGTATGCCTCCCATTTATGGGTGGTGGATCTGGGATCCTTGATCATGTTTGTTTCACTTTATAGGGGTTCAAAGCGGACCCGAGCAACTTAGAGGGTGAGATCCTCATCACCTTTGGCGATCTTCTGAGTGGCGGTGAAGCGATGGGAGAAGTGCACTGTCTTTTGAAGGCGAGTTTTAATTTTAAGAGATGTTCTTTCGTTTCTAGTTTTAGAAAGAATTTAATTTTGGTTTCTAAACTTTACCTTGATGGATATTCGGTTATTTTTGACAAAGTTGTTACCATTTCTCTTTATGATAAATTTATCATCATGGAGCGTTGTCGAATAATCTCTATACAATTAGCTTTGCACACCTCTCACGAAATGCATCCTATAACACATCAATTGTTTTTCGATAAAAACATTCATCGAGATGTGAGCGAGACACTTCTATGGCATCTCAGTTGGGACATTTTAATCCAAAAGGATTCAAGGTTGGTAGAAGATGGTTCATTGGAGTCTCTCGGGTTGAAGCAATCCCACTTGTGAATCATGTTTGGAGGTAAAATGACCAAGAGTGCATTCGAACCCAAGGGAATAGAGCGAAAGAAGTGTTAGAAATGGTTCACCTGAGGGCGTATGTGGTACAATGTCAATCAAAGCAAGAGGAGGTTATGAGTATTTCATCACCTTTATTGATGATTACTCAAAGAATGCGACTATATTTTCCTTATGATGCATAAATCAGAGACCTTTTACAAATTCAAAAAATTTAAGGCTCAAGCCCGAGAATCATAGGGAAAAAGCGTATCAAATCTCTGATCGATCGTGGAGGCAAATACCTCGGCGATGAGTTTTTTAGCGCTTGTCACATGAAGGGATTGTATCGATTAAGCGCACCGGAACCCTAAACAAAAAGCGGGGTTGCGAGGCGAAAAGAAAACTCTTTTAGAAATGGTTAGATCAATGATGAGTTATCGCGGATCTACCCAAGTCGTTACAGGGTCATGCATTGCAAACAACGGCTTATAATACGAACTTGGTGCCATCGAATCGGTTCCCAAAACTCCCAAAAAATTGTGGACGGGCGCAAGCCGGTTTAGAGACACATGAGAATTTTTGGGGTGTCGGGGCCTCGTGTTGGACAAGGAAGTGAAAAATTAGATCCTCGATCGGAATTAAGGTTGTTTATAGGATACCCAGGAACAAAAAGCGTGTATGTTCTATGGTCCCAAAAGATCAAAAGGTGGTAATAAGCACCCACTTTAGATTTTTGGAAGAAGACTATATGAGCGAAAAGAAAGCCAGAGTGAGATTACCTTAAATGAGCTAAGGGGGCTAACCTCGATTATTTGTCTGAGATGACATACCAAACAACACACTTATACAAAGGAACCTCAATCGTAGTGGGAGGGTTGTAAGACAACCAAGAGATTCATGGGGGTAGGAGAGTCCTCGGACTTAGTCCCCGATCAAGATGAATCGGACCCATGGACTTCGATGAAACAATCAAAGATAAGGATGCGGTTTCTTGGCAAATAGCAATGGAAGCCGAAATGGGTTCTATGGATCATAACATACTGTGGGAGCTGGTCGAACCTCTTAATGGGGTCAAACCCATTGATTGCAAGTGGGTATACAAGAGGAAAAGAGGACCGGACAGGAAGGTGGGAAACCTTTAAGGCAAGACTTGTGGCGAAAGGTTATACTTAGAAAGAAGGGATCGACTATGAGAAAACCTTTTCACCTGTAGCAATGCTCAAGTCCATCCGAATCCACTTGTCGATTGCTCCGCATCTCGACTTTGAAATCTGGCAAATGGATGTTAAGACGGCTTTCCTTAACGGAAATCTTGAAGAGGAAATCTATATGCAACAACCCCAAGGCTTCATTTAAAAAAGCCAAGAACACCTAGTTTGTAAGCTCAAGAAGTCCATTTATGGACTCAAACAAGCATCCAGAGCTTGGAACCAATGTTTTGATCAAGTAATAAAGTCTTATGGGTTTGATCAAAACGAGTGCAAAAGTTGTGTGTACAAGAAGCGTGTCGGAACTACATTGGTATTCTTGGTACTATACGTAGATGACATTCTGCTCATCGGGGACGATATAAAGGTGTTGTTAGACGTAAGGGCATGGCTTTCAAAACAGTTTGATATGAAGGACGTAGGGGAAGCCGGGCACATCCTTGGGATCAAGATCACTCTAGATCGCAAGAAAAGGATGATAGGCTTATCCTTGAACAATATATAGACAACATCTTGAAGCGATTCGGCATCGCGAGTTCGAAAAAACCGTACCTTTTTGGACATGGAATCCATCTATCAAGGAAATGTGCCTAAAGACACAAAAGGAGATATCTGCTTTGCCGTTGGCATATTCACGAGATCAAAGTAATCAGGAAAAAGAGCATTAGGCGGCGAACCAGAACATTACGAAGTATCGAAAAGAACTTCGGGATAGAATGTTAGTTTATCGGTCGGATAGTCTAATCCCCATCGGTTACGGGACTTGGGATTTCCAATCACACTTAGGTTCGGAAAATCTACCTCCGGTTTAGTGTGTTTTTGCATGGGGAGGAGCCATGACATGGAGAAGCGTTAGCGAAATGCATCGCCCGATTCTACCATGGAAGCGAATCGTAGGCAAACTTGCGAGGCGTGAAAAGCGGTTTGTCTCAAGAACTTCCTAGTGGACTTGGATGTAGTTCGAATTTGCCCGGCCTGATCAACGATTATTATGATAATGTCGGGCGATTTGCAAATTCAAAGGAACCAAGAGCCCACAAGGCCAACAAACACATTGAAAAAAATACCATCTTATCACGAGAAATCGTTAAGAGAGGATATAAATTGGCAAAGATCGCGTCGAGGAAGACAACTGGCGAGATCCGTTCCAAAGTCTTCCTCCGAGAACACATTCGAGAGACATGTGGAAGGAATGGAGTGTCAAGACCGTTGCCAATTTACTTTGAAGTATAAGTGGGAGATTGTTGGGGTTATCTTTGGAAAGTATGCTTTTACTTTGTATAACCAAAGTGAATTTCTATCTTATTCTTGAAATAAATCATTTATCGCGATGCTTTAAATATCATTGAATGTTACATATATTTCTTTGCATTAATGTTCAATAAATAATGCGTGTTACATTGTAGTTAATTTAGTGATACCGGATCACGAGAAGATTAAATTCTGGTCCTTTTGTAACTAAAAAAATCGTTGTTCACGACCTAGGTGAAATGAACAATCCATCGTGAAAAGGTTGAAGTGTAAAGGCTACGATTAGCTTGTCTTGACCAAGAGATTACACTAGTGCATGACTAAATGCCTTTGAATTGGACCTACATGAGGATAAATTAAAAACCTTTGAATTAGGAAGAATTATACCTCGGTGGTTAGTTATTTCTTAATCTTTGTCCCTTAAATAGGATGGGTGTGTGGTTAGTAATTATTGTTTTTGACTTATGGCGTGTAGAGAATCAATGAGATTCAATACTTTATATCTTGGGCAATATTATTGGTCACATGTGATTGCTAAGATTTATCTGAAGAATCATGTGCAAAAATGCGGCTTTAAGATTTTCCCCTTGAGAGGTTCATAAGATTTATCATACCAAATCTTGCAAGTGGAACTAGTTTCCAGTATGGATAATAATGTTGAACCGTTCCTTGACCAAGGACAAAAGATATTAATTAATGGAAAGCTATTTCAGTGGCTTGAATTAATTAATTGGCTGGATAATCTTAAACACGGGAAATAATAACAAGGAGCCATATTAACAGTAATATATGGGTTAAGATGTATAGTGCAATATTAATTATGTAGTGGGATTAATTAATATTTATGGGTTTGAATAATATTGTGGCTCAATATTAGATATTCAAAGTCCGTTAGAAGGTCCAATCTTAATTCTCCTAAAGGCCCCTCAAGTAGCCCAAACATAATATCCAATAACTAAAAAAGGTGTTTAGAATAAAATAAATTATGGTTGCTTATTTTTTCCAAATTTTTTTCGAAAAACATGAATAAAAGGGGAGAAAGATTTTCTTTGAATTTTGTTATAGATAGCTGATGTAAGAGATAGGTCACATATTGAGGGGGAACTCAATATGTATAGGTCGAATCGAAATGTCGGATGACCGGATAAGGTCGGATGATCGGAAGGCTAGAACAAATCGGAAGAAAAGAAATCGGCGGATCGGTGAAGGCGGAAGACCACGAAGACTCGGATGAACCTAAAGACTCGGATGAACACTTTGAAGACTCGGATGAACTGAAGACTCGGATAAACTGAAGACTTCGATAACAAACACGAAGACTTCGGTATGGTTGAATACTTTGAGGCGCGAGTCACTGAAGATCAGAAGACTATCAGAAGACCTTAAGACCTATATCAGTCGAGTCTGCATATTGAGCTAAGACAATCTGCATCAAAAGACTCAACAAGTGTAGGCCCCATCGATTATCGATCAAAATCGGCTCACACTGGCGTCGATCAAAATGATACACCCGAACAAGGCGAATCTTCTACAAAAGGAATATCAATGCGTCTAACGGACAAATTCTTTGAAGTGCCGCCTCATGAAATCGAGGAGAAAGCGACGTGCACAAGCGAGGCTAACAATATGGGATTACCCAGCTGCGGACATAAATGGCTCTAATCATGCCCTCGGCCCGGCGCCCGATATTAGAACCGTCACAATCATATCCTCTGACCTACCTAATATGGCCGAAATTCAAATTGCTCTCCAGCGGCTCTTTGATTTCTAGGTCATAAAATGGGATCGATCTTCAAAATTGAAGGACACTAAGAATGAACAAGGAGACATTGCAAAAGAAGTAAAAACTACAATGAAAAATCTCCGCTCGAAGAACACCATATTTGAAGATTATTTCTTAGAGTGTTCATCCCATAGTTCTTAGCAAGAAATCCTATCAACTAGAATTTGGCTACATAAACACTAGGATAGATTTCGGTTGGAACCACAACAAACCTTTACCCAAACTCAAAGTTAGGTTAAGTTTGTTCTGCGAATTCGGTAGGGATTCTAGTTTACGATTTACGGTTGGGTTGAGTGTGAACTCAATAAACAATTGTTGGGTGTTGGACTAACACATAAAACTAAGTCCGATTAGTTAAGTTGGTGCCCTGTGTTAAGGGAAGAGTGGGCGTAAAGGCGGGTTTAAATCTGAACCACTAAAAAATCTTGTGTGCATTTAATTCTTTATTTATTGCTTTACTTATTCACTGGCCCGAGTTTAAAGCTGCATACATATTCTAAGTTAAGCTCGGTTTGCACCAAGCAAATTGATCGTCGAGTTGACACCTTAATCGGTTTGGTTGGCCCGGCTTAAGAATCGATTTGATAAAAGCTGGTTTTTTTCTGCGGGTATTTACAAGCTTCGCGCTCTCGGTTAAAGCGATAGATATCAATGATGCGCCCCGGGCACTTTCGGTAAGATTGAACATCGATCAAAAAGCGACTCACTAGCACTCGATCCGGCAATTTGCAAATCACACGATCTTGCGAAAAGTTTTTCGTCTATTCACCCGCCCTCCATCTGGACTTACGCCCTCATAAAACCGTTCGGCACCTACAAGTGGTATCGGGCGGTGGTTCTCTCACCAGCGGCTTTGAGTATCATCGATTCTTAAGGAAGAATCTTAGACCTACGGTATGTATCATGATTTGCCTAAGTTTTCAATTGATGAGTATCAGATTGGACTATATACATGTCTGAACCATCTCAGGATTGATAAGCGGCATAATGATGGAAGTCGTTGAGCGAGGACCCATCATCATATATCCACGGCAACCCGGTTGGAGGAGATCGAGATCATGCACACGGAAGTCTTGTTCGAAAAAAGTCCGGCCACGATGGATCGCGAAGAAAAGAAAATGCCGTATACTCTGAATCTGATACGAGGCGTATAATCATGAAGGCGATGGATAAAGTCACCAAAGAAGATAAAATATCTCAAAAGCGAAGGCTAAGCGGCGGATCACTAGAAAGGAATAGATCGATGACGAAGGATCCGCGGAGATGATAAAAGAGTTGATCGGTCGGGCGAAGAAAGATAGATCGACGAAGGAGTTCGGACTTCTGATCGAAGGAAAGTCACGGCGGATCCTCTGAGGGCGAAGTGTCTCTCACAGCGAGAGGAAGTTACGTGGATCATGGATCATGCTTCTCTTTGCTTGAAACCGGTACCCGGACTCCGGAGAAAAAGAAACGAAGCCGGAACAAAAAGCTACGCTTCAAAAGCGAAAAAAGCGATGTTCTTTGACCTGGGGAATTAATGTTTCTGTCGCCTACGAGGATTACGGCTGCTCATCGTAGAAGACTTACATCTAATAAAGCGATCTTTATTGATTTCCTCGAACATGAAGATATGATATTCTCTTGAGATGATGATGAAATCTTTGATGGCGAGGGAGGAAGACCAATCGAGGTAACCTCCAAACCTTACGCTTTTTCAATTTCCACACGGTATTATTACTTTTTCTTTGGAAGATTGACTTGCATTCTACTATAAGCAATTTCTTGATGATCTCTACGATGAAGTAGACAACATACAATAGTGGAAAGAAAATGACAAATAAGGATCATAAATAATCGACTTTTAAAGAAAAACATTTGTCGATAAAAATATTTGAGCGAGAAATTATTTGAAACTCGGGAAGATGGCGAAGAACTTAACGTTAGAAGGTTAAATCTTATGATCGGGGAGAAGCGGATCAAAGATCTTAGCAATCAACAAGCGACAAAGTGATGATTTCAAAATCCTACAAGCTAAATTTGATGAGCTATTCCGGCTACATGAGTCTAAAATCTCTTGAGGATAGTTTGCTTGAAAATAGAGGTTTTCTGGCGAAGTCATCAAAAACCGTTCAAGATATGAACACCTATTTTTGACATGGACTAACAAAAGAAGGGAATTAGGTATGAGAACCCTTCTACATCCTCAAAAACCCGTTTGGTTCACTTGAGAAGGGTGTAATCAAACGAATCTCGTGAATGATAAAAAGCTAAACATGTATACGATAAGGGAAAGGGGCACCTTTGAGCAAGTAAAGGCAAGTGCTGTCGAAAGAGCGAAATGGACCCCACTGATTAAGCATCGGCGGAGAATCAACGAAGAACCGGTTCTTACGAAGAAACCTCAACTTTCGTGATTAGGTATCGAGAAGAAACGACACAGTAAAAAAAAGGAAATCTGTCGAGACCCGATCGAAATTAATTTTGCCTAATAAGCAAGCTATAGAGCTATGCTAAAGACCATCTATGCTAAAGAGATATGAATCTTTTAATGGTAGCGATCGTACCTACCCTTATAACCCGAGAGATCTAGAAATCTCTTTTTTGAGCTCTCCAGGTTAAAGGAAGACAAAATATAAAAAAAAATCCCAGTCTTGATTCACCCAAGGCTCACCAATAATAATCATACAAATCGAAAAAGCATATAAAGGGGCGTATGATTATGTTGATATGTATGGGAGACAAATCGGGCCTTGATCTACGATTATAATAGAAGTGCCTGTTTGTGTGGATCCTAAATCCACCACTAACCCCCGGGACCCAATTCGAAGGGGTACCTAAAAACTGATTCGATTAAATTTAGTGTGGGATTGGCCAACAAAGGAGGTGTACAAGAAACTATCGGTACATCGATAGTGGATGCTCAAGGCACATGATTGGAAGCAAACATCTCTTAACTCTTACAAAAGAACAAGAAGGCCCGCGTGTACTCTTGGTGATGATAACTTTGGTTTTACCAAAGTTGAAACAACAGAGAATGATGATGTACAAATGGCTGAAGTCTCCATATGTCGAAGGATTAAAGCACAATCTACTATCGATTATCACAATTACGTGACAGCGGATTTCAGCGTTGAGTTCTCGAGTGATAAGTGTGCGATTAGAAATTGAGCTACTCAACAAATCTTGCTAAGCGGTTCAAGGAAAGCCACGATCTACAAAGTAGATTGGAGCAGTTTACTTGGGTTGTATTCTTATCTGAAAGAGCGAGACAATGACAAAGATACTCGAAGTGCTCAAGAAACTATAAAAAGCGAAAAGGGTTTCGGCATAGTAAAAATCGGATCAAATAAAGGTATAAATTTACGAATTCTTTTATTCTTGATTTTTGCACTAAGTTTTATTATACAACATGAAGCGTCGGGTACCAAACGCATACAACAAAATGGAGTAGCGAGCGGAGAAAGAACTCTCAAGGAAAGCACTTCGCACTATGTTAAAAACATCGACACCAAGCCGTTTCTGGGCAGAAGCAATCAATACTACATGCCACACTCAGAACAGATGTTCTCTGACTTAGACTCACTTTAAAACACCCTATGAACTGTGGAAGGGCAGAATACCTCGTGTTTCTTATTCCATGTTTTTTGGGTGCAAGTGTTTATTCACAATAATGGGAAAAAAGTCGGTTGAGGACTTTTGAGGCCAAAATCGAGATGAAGGTATATTCTTAGGATATTCCTCATCAATCCAAGGCTTTCGGGGTTTACAACAAAGCGAACCACGGTTGTGGAAGAAACACCCCATGTGGTCTTTGATTAGACATCTTACGAACAAGAAAGCTTCCTCGAGAACAAGCAGTACCAAATCAGCATACCTAATATCACGAGAAAATAGATCAACTAAGTATCAAGGAGAAAAAAGTGAACACGTAACGGTGTATATCCCGAACTTGATCTTCTTGATTCAACAGTCAATCGGACCTAAAGTGCGCTAAGCTTTATCGGTGAAAGAAATTTGGTGCAGGTGAGGCGATATCAAGCCCGAACCATCGGTTCATGGGAAACTCTGAAGTTCCTCTGAGCGGACATCGACACATGATGAGTCAACATCGGTGAGATATGTTCTTATCAAGTGGATCATAATTACACCACTCCCAATCACTAGTAATGAACTACTATCGAAATGGATGATGTTCTCCAAATAGATCAAATCGAGTAGAAGGACACGGATTACGGTCATCAAGTGATCGATTATCGGAGACCCATCGATAGAGCCAAAACTAGACATCAGTTGGTGAAAGTGCCATATCTTGTTGGTATCTGTCTTTGAAGGAACCAACTACGATGAAGAAAGCTTTATAAAGGCCTTGGTTGGATTCTAGCCATGTAAGAGGAGGCTGGAGCAGTTTGAGAGGAATCAAGTTTGGAAGCGGGTGGGCCGAGACCAACTCATCAAGCGTGATTGGCGCGAAGTGGGTATTCAAGAATAAGAGATGAGAATAATGTCATAACCGGGGAATAAGGCAAGACTTGTTGCTAAAGGGGTATTCTGTCGAAGGAATTGATTATGATGAGACCTTTGCACCGGTTTATTTTCGCCTAAAGCCATTCGGCTATTTTACGGCATATCTTTGCCTGAGGGTTCATTGTGCATCGGATGGATGTAAAGTGCATTCTTAAATGGGGTACTAGCGGAGGAAGTTTATGTTGAACAACCTCCGGGCTTTGAAAAAAGCAACCAAGTGTCTTAGTTTAAGGAAAGCTCTTTATAACTGAAATAAGCTCCTCGAGCTTGGTATGATACACTTTCTCGATTCTTGATAGGCAGTAGGATTCACTAAAGGAATAGTGGGCCGAACCTTATTGAGAATAGAAGATGGAGCGATATTACGATGGTTCGGACTTTCGTGGGCGACATCATCTTGGATCTCCCAACAAGAAGTTGTGTGAGAAGTTCAACAAATTGATGCAAGAGAAGTTAGAGATGTCCATGATGGGTTAGATGAATTACTTTACGGGTTTACAAATCAAAGCCAGTCTGAAGGGATATTCATCTACGGTAATATACACAAGGAATCTCTTGGCCAAGTTTGGAGTTCAACATTGTAAGGAAGCGAATTCCCATGATGGCCGGGTTCAAGATGGATCGAGATGAGGGGGCAGTCGGAAAACTAATCGAGAAAAAGAATATAGGGCTCTCATTGGATCTCTACTATACACATTTGCCCGGCCGGACGGATGTCACTTTTGCGATAGGTGTATGTGCGGTTTCAAGCAAATCGATGTAAAAAAGCCACCTAAAAGCGACTAAGCGGATTCTCAAGTATCTGAAGGGGACGATAAACCGTGGTTTATTTTACCCATCGGATGATAATCTAGAGCTTAGTGGATATTACGATTCTAATTCACGGAGGTTGCGAAATCGACAACAAGTCAATCTCGGGTTCTGTCGGTTTCTCGGAAATAAAAGATATCTTGGTTTTCGAAAAGCGGACACATCGGTTGTGACATCTCTCTCTTGAGCGGATATATGGGCTGCGAGGAAGCTTGTTGTTCCCCAAGCTATCTGGCTAAGTCGGCGGTGAGGGATTACAACGTAAATAGCTAAAAATGTACCTATATTACGTGTGATAATAGTGCTATTGTAATCACTTTCGAATCATATTCTACATACAAGATGCAAAACCGTGCATATCGGACACCATTTTATCGGAGATCCGCGTTGAAAAGAAGAATATCATAATGGAAAAGATCCATCTTGTGGCGAAAAGCGATATTTTAACTAAGCCATTAGGCGAGATCGGTCGAAGAATTATGCAGCGAGCTAGAACACGGATCTCGGAGAAAATGCACGAAATGGTTGGTGGTGATCTCGAGAACTAGTTGGTTAAAAAGACTAACGAGTTAAGAGAATCCCGTTGAGTTAGGAATCTCAAGCGATCGAGACGATCGAACGAGGCCGTCCGAAGTTGAGATAAGGAAGCGGTCGAAAGTCGGATAAATGGCCGTCGAAAGAAGTCGGACAAGTAGTCGATCCCGAAGTTAGGACAAGAAGCGATCGATTCAAGATATATCAGTTAAGGGGGCGGTCAGTTGGAAGATTACTTTATAAGTCGATTAAAGGCTGCGATAAACAAGCAAGTAGTACAAGTTGAAATCTACAAATTGCATAAGTCGGAAGAAGCAACACAACAATGAAATAGCAGAAATTTTTCATTGATAAAGACCGGAGGTCGGTTACAAATTCTGTGACATCACAAGCTACCTACCTTATTTATCTTCAAGTGGTATTACAAGCTACAAGTACAAAGAAGACCGAAGGTAAGCTACATAAACCATAAACCCTAAGCCAACCCAAGCGGGGAAGGAGAGATTTTTTAGAGGCTGATTCTCTCGTTTTTCTCCAGGCGAGGTATGAAGAAAACTTCTAGAATCTGAAAACCACTCTTAGAGCTTGAGTGAGGAGGCGAGGCGGGCCTTGAAGGATCTTTAAGCTAGGGCCCTTAGACCTAAAATCAATGGGCTCTCCGGTTTTTAAATGGGACCACGATTGCCCACAGGTTTTGGTCACAAGGCCCAAACGGACACTAGTGTCACATGCAAATATTGAGTTTGATACACAAGATCGTATACCAAACTCATGTTTTGTTTTAGACTGAGTCTGTTGATGCTAATTCCATCATCTTGATAGGCGCACAAGGTGCATACGGTTAGGAGAAGTGCCTTCTCATTTGCCTTAGCAGATCCGCCTCCACGGTGGTAAAGAAGCTTTGCATTGATCGTATGTGTAATTTTTGATGGCAATGCGGTGTGAAGGAACACAGGGGTTGATTTGAGAAAATTTGAATTCATTGGAAAAAGGGTTAAAGGTTTTCACCGGAAGTTTCACCGGAAATAAGGAGCTCATCGGAAAAGCATGAAGTATATTCTAAAGAATATGAATGGTTTATGTTGTGTTGTTTGCCTAATCACCCCAGGCTAATTTATAGAAGGAAATTAGGGGTATAAATGCAAATTTATTTCCTCAGAAGACCTTAAGAGAAATTTTCATCGACAACGCGTAAGGACCCTGTGACTAATGGTTGGATGAGTTGGTTGTGTGAGTAATCTAGCGTATCTATGCCATTATTACGGAATGTCAAATCTCACGATTTGGGAATCGAAAGCGACTTTTGACTCCCAAAGTAAATGTTTTGGCGGGAGTAGACTTGATTGCATAGTAAATCTTGGTGATTAGAAGAAGATTGAAGATAAAATATCGGATAAAATATCGGATAAGTGGATCGGATAAGTGACGAAGTGTTTCAAGCAAGAATCGATCGGGTTAGTGGAATATTGTTGGGAAATACATAAAATTACCATCGATAAGGTCAACAAGTACGGATCGGATCCACGGTGGTAAGCGGTTGATTACAATATCAATCGATCGTCGAATCGTTCTCTTATTTATCCCTTCCCGAACTTCTTATATCGTTATTTAAATAAATTGGTTTTTACTCTGTTTTTCACTTTATGGCCTTATGCCTTTTGCCAAAACTTTTAATCTTGGGACTTGGGAATGTGTTTTTAATGCATTTTTTTGCGAATTTTAGAGTCGAAATCTGAGAAGACTACTTTTCTCAAGCTATGCGATCAAAATACTTTTTGGTAAACTAATCTCATCCACTGATTTCAAAACATGGATACTTGAGTACTTTGGAAAGTTGTGCAAAAAGGTTTTCCCTCGTATTCTCTAAATCTTTCTCGGAAAAACTTCTTTCCACTACTTCGTCTTCTCAAAGCTCTTAAAAAGCTCAAAACTTTCATAATCTTCAGAGAATTACTTTCGAAATCAGTTGATTCTTTTCTTACGATTTCTCAAATCCTCAAATCAATTTACGGTAATTTCTCGTTTAAATACTACATTATTTCAATTCACTCTGCATTACCTGGGTTTACAAATTAAGTGATGATATGTTTACGTAATTTTTATAAGATCTATCTGCTTACTTACTAAATTGATGCTTAGATTCTTTGGTTTGGTGAATTTATTGAAATATCTTACTCAAACTAAACATCAATTTGCATATCGTGCGAAATGGCATATCTTGTTCCACAACCGGGCGAGGAAAAAGTTACGCAACTTTGCATCGATGAAGAAAGACATCATTGATGAGAAGTATGTAGTATTCACCATCACCTCGGATCTGAATCCTTTGGAAATTACAGGTGCTTGCGGCGTGTGGGCTAGAAACGATATTGCTCTACACATCGAAACATCGTCCACACCCATGAAGCCACAGGTTTCTATACAATCTCTGAGAGGGATGAATCGTTGATTACGACCTAATTTCTTCCGTTGGCGGTTTTGGAAGTCGCAGTGTCGAATGGCGATCTCGAGGATATTGGCCCTAACTCGAGGAAGCATCAATCCGAGACCTACGGTGATGTAGGAGAAAAGGAATTTCTTGAAGCGAGTTGTTGAGACCCGGCAAACAAAGGAGAACACGATGAGCGTTAAAGCCTCTGTCGAAGAGGAAATATCGCCTTCTCCTTGAGATCGTTCGGAAGGTGATCATGTGCTCTCGACTTCACCGATCTTGATCTTTGTCACTTCCTATAAGATCGATTGTCATGGGCTTTTGTAATAATAAAGAAGGCTTGGATATAGATTGGTTGGGTATGGTCAAAGATTTGAGGAAAGACTCAAGGAAGTTTGAGGCCCGACCCGAGCGATGTAGTGTGCTTATCTTCCAAATGCTCCTTCGTACACAAAATCTCATCATTACATCGGATAAAGGTGCCCGAACGAACTATGAATGGAATGAGAATGGAGTAAAGATATATCAAGCAAAGCACAAGGCCATATTAGGCGAGGATGAGTCCCTACGGACAATCGTGAAGATCGACTCGCATATGTGCCCCAAACCCAAGGGAGAAAAGTAGGGAAAATATAAAGGCAATTGCATCTTGTGAAGCCGAGGGAGCGGCTATTCGAAAAAGAGGATGAAGAGGAAGGATCGGCGAAATTAGATGCTCGGCGTGAAGCGTCGAGGAAGAGTGACTTCTCCTCGAAGGCGCTCCAAGTTCAGCCCGGCAAGTTAAGCGAGCGAAGGATCGTCTGAAGTGGAATCGAGAAGAGGAGATAGCGGTCCGCTCTGAGCCTCTTGCCCAGGAGAAATAAGGGAAGGCGGATGATCGCGACAAAAGGAGAAAATCTGTCGGAGGAGGGAAGTGGAACAATCTGAGGAAGAATCACCATCGATTCTCTTGCCTCTCCCACGATCTTCGAGGAGAGCAAGATCATGGCGCCAACTTCCAAAATCACCATCACCCTCTCCTCACAAAACCTTCTCACCCTCACCTCACTTCTCGGATCACCAAGATCTCCCACACCACCAATCAATAGACTTGTTAGGAAAGCGGGCTACCCTCAAAAGCGGCCAGCACCACAAATATCCCAATCTCCATACAAGTCACAAAACCGCGAGAAGATCGACAAGCGAGTGTCCATCTCTCATAATCCCTTCAATACGAGCAGGTGCTTGCTTCACATTTGAAAAGCCCCATCATAAGGATAATGAAACAGCGGATCAAGAAGTATCTGCTTTGGATCTATGCCTGAATTGGATCAACATCACGGCATCCGGCCCAACAAATAGAAGAGATTGTGTTACGGAGGGATATCGGTGAAAAAGCATTGAAGAATTTCGATTCTCATGACAACTCTGGGATCGATTTCTTTGTAGACTTGGGTTGAAATGCTTAAACAATCTTTGGGATTGAAAGTGCTTTTGAATTGGCATCGATGATGATATCGGATGGTTGATTCATGAGCAGTTTGAATTCGATACTTGGGAGAAACCGTTCAACCTCCTCTGAGATCATGAGGGCTGCCGATGAACCAGAATGGGTCTTTGCCAGATGAGACCCGACTTGGCAAGGCTTCAACATCGACCCGGACTTCGATGAGCTCGATACCTAGATCTTTATCTTGAGAAGATTCGGGATGGGATCAAAGGCTAGCTATTGAAGACAAATTCGCGGCGCTCCGGCCGGAATCGATGAAGCGATTTGAAGAAGAAAAAAGCAAAACTAGTTGTGAGAGAAAGAAGTCACCACAGTTAGGATGCACAATGCCATCCTCTCTAAAGTTATGCAACTAGTTAATCCTCTTTGCCGAAAGCTCAATCTCGGTCGACAAACTCAAAGTTCGAGGCGGATATGCTCGTCGGAACCACGGTACTATTGGAAAATATGCGGGCATTTTGGAAAAACTGAAAACCACATGGATATGGGTTGGAAACACTTTGTAACCTGCAAGCAGGCAAGACAAGGATATCGAAGTTGCTCTCGGATGCTTCTTGAAACTGCATACGCCACGTTCGGATCACTCGTCTTGTTGTCGAGGAACTTCGAGAGAGGAGATCTCCGCGGCAATTCATTGTTACGAATCGCGGGATGTCCAACCTCTTTGATGAAACCAAAAAGGGGAAGAACAATAAAATAAAGAAGAAAAAAAAGCAGACATAGTTGGTAACAATTACATCTCTACCGAAAACCTTTGTATTTGACTTGCCGACCACTCCATCTCTTGATCTCGTTCTTTGAAGTGAAAAAAAGCGTGGAGCAACATAAAAAAGAGATCCTTTGGCGAAAAATTGCTCTTTGGAGGTTATTGCGAGTCGACAAGATTGAAGACTTTTCTTGGTTACCGTATAGAAAAGAATGGAAGGCCCGATGATCGGGCCAAGAGCCTTGAACTTCGCTAAGAAATTAGTTGAAGAAGGCGAACAAGATGGCCGAAGCGGACTCGAGGAGAAAAGAAAGGTAAAAGGCAAGATGATGAAAGCAAGCTGCGGAAGATCGAAACAAGGCCAACTATTCTCTACCAAAAGCGGATGACTCTGAACAAGTTCAAGAACAAACAAGACATAAATTAGAGGCCGCCATCAAGAAGCGAAGTTAGCGGTGGCTTGAGGTTGAACATAAACTTACATCAGAAGGAAGAGGAAAACGAAAAGGCTGCGGCGGAGAAGTGCTTGGGAAAAAAATGCCCTTCGGCTGTTAAAGACATCCTCGTGCCGACTAGATCTGCTTCGAATGGGATCGGATCGAGAGGAGAATGGTTATGTGATGTATACATCACGGAGAAGATTACGATTCATCAAGATCGGTGAAAATGATAAATTGCAGGCTGGTTGAAATGATGTATCGGACTTCTACGGGCGGTGATGAAAGAAGGAAAATCATGTCACTAATACCGAAGATCCACCCTTTGAACTACTCCTTCCACCTTTGCGTCCGGACAAAAAGCTAGATCTTTGTAAAGTTCAAAAATGCCTACTATGGATTTCTTTGAAAAAGGAGGGATCCATAGAAGAAAGATCTGGACAAGCTAATCTGAAAGGATGTACAAGATGTTTGGCATCCCCAAAAGAGTACGCAAATGTTCAAAGTACACACGAGGAAGACAACTTGGAATCGGATGATAGATACGTTTTTCATGTATTCTATAACACTTTATCTGAATGAAATATTTCATCTCTCGATTCTAAAGACAACATCTCATTGTCTTACGAAATTTGTCTTGCATTTCATTATCTGCATTTCTATTCATAGTATCTGTTTTTTACGATTAAGTGTTTTGGTTCCATCAAAAGGAAATTGTTGGGAAATTTGTATTTAAGTTTTGATGGAAGTTCCAAAAGCAGGTTGTAATAGGACCCGATTAGACACATTAGGTGACTAATGACTTAGAATCGATTAAGTTGGCGGTTTGAAATGTATAGATAGGTGATGTAAAAGATAGGTCACATATTGAGGGAACTCAATATGTATAGGTCGGTCGAATGTCGGATGACCCGGATAAGGTCGAGATGATCGAAGTCTAGAACAAATCGGAAGATCAAGTGAAGGCGAAAACCTTGAAGACTCGGATGAACACGAAGACTTCGGATGAACCTCGGATAAACTAGACTTCGATTACAAACACGAAGACTTCGGTATGAATGAATACTGCTTGAGGCTCGAGTCACTGAAGATCGAAAGACTCGAAAGACACGAAGACCTATATCGGTAGAGTCTACATATTGAGCTAAGACAATCTGCATCAAAAAGACTCAACAAGGTAGGCGATCGATTATCGGATCAAATCGGCTCACACTTTGGCGTCAATCAAAATGATACACCAGACAAGACGAATCTTCTACAAAAGGAATATCAATCGTTTAACGGACAAATTACCGAAGTGCCACCTCGTGAAGCCTAGGAGAAAGCGACACGTGCACAAAAAAGAAGCGACAATCACGGGATTAAATGCTGCGGACATAAGCGGCGCTAATCATGCCCATAGCCCGCCCGATATTGAAAACGTCACAATCATATCCTCTGACCTACCTAATATAGCCGAAATTCAAATTGCTCTCCAGCGGCTCTTTGATTTTTGAGGTCTATAAAATGGGATCGATCTTCAAAATTGAAGGACACTAAACGAACATGGAGACACATAAAAAAGCAAAAAACTACTGACAAAATCTCCGCTCGAAGAACACCATATTTGAAGATTATTTCTTAGAGTGTTCATCCCATAGTTCTTAGCAAGAAATCCTATCCACTAGCATTTGGCTACATAAACACTAGGATAGATTTCGATTGGAACCACAACAAACCTTTACCCAAACTCAAAGTTAGGTTAAGTTTGCTCTGTGAATTCGGGACTAGGGATTCTAGTTTTACGATTTACGGTTCGGTTGAGTGTGAACTCAATAAACATCTGTGAGTGTTGGACTAACACATAAAACTAAGTCCGATTGGTTAAGTTGGTTAAGTTGGTGCCCTTTTGTTTAAGGGAAGAGTGGGCGTAAAGGCGGGTTTAAATGCGAACCACTATAAAATCTTGTGTGCATTTACTTGCTTTTTTGTTGCTTTACACTATTCACTGGCCCCAGTTTAAAAGCGCATACATATTCTAAGTTAAGCTCGATGCATACCAAACAAGCCCGATTAGGTTGACACCTTAGTCGGCCGGGTTGAAAAAGCCGACTTAAGAATCGATTTGATAAAACTTGTTTTCACCTTTGGGTATTTACAAGCTTCCGCTCTCGATTAAAGCGGCGGATATCAAAAGCGATACGCCCCGAGCACTTTCGATGAGATTGAACATCGATCAATGACTCACTAGCACTCTGATCGAGGCAATCTGCAAATCACACGATCCGCGCGAAAAGTTTTTCGAAGTCTATTCACCCTCCCTCTAGACTTACCCTTTCACTGGCTTCCGTTAAGGACCTACAATAGTCAACTAATACCTTGGATGTATTTACGATAAACCATCTACCACTAGTGATACCAATTACAATAGTCAACTAATAACATTGGATGTGTTTACTGGAGACCATCTACCATTAGTGATACCAATTACAATAGTCAACTAATACCTTTGGATGTGTTTACGAGAGACCATCTACCATTAGTGATACCAATTATAATAGTCTCCTAATACCTTTGGATTTGTTTATGAGAGACAACATTCCATTAGTGATACCGAATTACAATAGTCAACTAATACCTTTGGATGTGTTTAAGAGAGACGACATTTCATTAGTGATATCGATTACAATATTCAACTAATACATTGGGATGTGTTTACGAGAGACCATCTACCATTAGTGATACCAATTACAATACTCTATCTGATTCTTAAAAATCCATAATCAGCTTCCTCTGAGTAGGTTTAGCTACCTTTGCTCTTTTCTTCTTTTCAATTTCAACAAAGGCAACTGCTTTTCTCTTTTCTGGTCTGGCTTGTTCTTCTTCTGCCTTGCTTGTTTCAATCATCCTTATATCACTCAATTTCTCGATAATTACTTCACTGAATGGTTTTGCTCGGATGTTTGAGTGAAGATAGGTTCTCGAACTTCTTTGAACTTGGGTTTCTCAGTGGCTTCAATCTCTCTTAAGGCATCCACAATTTTCTTTCCTTCAGCTTCTTTTTTAGCCTTTCTCTCCAAGGTTTGTGCCAACAACTCACTTAATTTGCCACCAGACCTTTCCCCCTTTTTGGCACCATACCTTGGGAGTAGTTAGTCGGTCACGATATCCATATAGTATTGCTCCTTGCTCATCTTTTGCTTTGCTTCTACCAATGATCATGCTCATCTTCTAGCCTTATCATGTAGTTTTTGGCCATTGAGAACTCATCCGAAAGAGGAGCAAACTTCTTTGAGAAGACATCATGCATCATCTCTTTCATCTTGTTCATGAAGCGGAGAGCGATTTCATTAACAATTTGTTTTGATCATCAGATCATTCTTCTCAATCAGCTTGGCTTCAAGATAGGTAGTTCTTTCTTGATACACCTGCTTCATGTTGGCATTAAGCTCTATATGTACTCCATTTATCTTTCCATCTAATGTAGCTAATTTACCTGATAGAGTTTTTTGAAGCGTATCAGATGATGAACTCGGGTTCTCCATTTTTCTAATTTTTGACGGCCCGGGACTAACTCCATCTGGTCATCTTATGCATGAAATTGTTTCTGACATGCACGATGAAGACTTAGATTCTCAAGCTTTTGAGATTGACTTGCGATATCTCTTCCATCCTTGGCTCTATCTTCTTTAACTCATCCGAGATTGGTGTGAAATCAACCACTAGAGTTTGTACAACATTTTCCAAGCCCCAGGCCCAGGTGCTCAATTTGAGCCTCGGTCGTATATCATAAACATCGATTTAAAGCTAGGTACTTGATAACCCGGCATAATGTATACTTGATGCCAAAAGGTACACGAAGAATCTTAACCGATCGAGAGATGTCGATATCGATTAGTTCGACATCGATATCATCCCCATCGACTCTCGGTTTCCTTCTCTTTCTCGATGTCTGTCGGGGTTCCTTCTCCTTGTCGATTTCTTTTCTGCATCATCTCCCCTTATCCTTATCTTTGTTTTTTGATCATGAGAAATTTGGAAGCATCTACTCCTTGATAACTTTCTTTTAATTAAACTTCTTTTCACCAATTCATCAAAATCGGCTCTCTCGTTCTCGACTTGGTTTTCTGAAGCACGAGAATTGATCGAAAGTTGTTTATCTCGGCATTCCACCACTCTTCTCCTCTATATGAAGCAATGTTCAGCATCTCAAGGAGTGTTTGATTCGAATATACCTTTGTCGTTACGAGCACGAAGAACATATCACGGAGGTCGGGATAGGCATTCACTTATCCAAGATGAACCCGTTCCCCTTTTTGCCGTTCGATCTCTTGACTTCTCCTTCTTCAATCTTGGGCTTTGGAAGCACTAGGTTCGAGTGTATGAGTTCGGCTGATGGATCAAAAATGGTTCATTGAGCGCATCAAGTTCACAATTCACGAGGTTGGTGATCGGCGTCGAGCGGGTCTTTCTTCAGTAGGGATCTGAGGTCCCTTGAAGATTTCCTGAGAGATTTTATCTAAGCTCAGAGAGGTTTCAACTACCTCAGAAAAAACTTGCTCCTCAGTTTCTTGCTCCTGCACATTTGTCACCACCTGAGCAAGAACCTGAAGTGGAGATTTCAACCCTTGCTGGCCTTTAGGTTGAGTTTCTTCAATTTCACTGGCCTCCTTCTCAGCAATAGCTTGAAGCCTTCCTCGCTTCTGAGGAGCCAGTGCTTTCTTCTTCAGTTTCTCACCTTTTTCTCTTTTAATTTGCATTAGGGCTTTCCCCCTAGCTTGTTTAGCTTCTTCATCAGTTTCCTCAGTGGATTTCTGAGCGGATTGTCTTGTTTCCCTGACCTGCTCCACCACTGTTGTATCTTCCTCGGTTTCCTCTTCGGTAGTCTCCTCCTGAGACTCAGAGTTTTTCTCTTTCTTTCCTCTCAAAGTCTTCTTTGTTGGTTTGAACATGATTTTTAACTTTGGAAAGGAAGTGGAATCGGAAAAAATGTCCTCCTCTTCTGCTTGCGTTTCCAATAAATGCAATCTTGGTTGCATGTAGAATCTTTCCCTTGATAACTACAGGGCCATTCACTTTTTGAATTTGTTTGGCTTGATCACTCACCACCTTGATCAATAGTGCAACCAATTGAATGTCGTAGTAGGTGAATCTTCAATCGCCGCCATTAGCCTTAACTTAGGCGTGCTTATCTGTTCAAAACTACGGATCTACTCATGATGCATTTTTTACAATATCGACAATACTTTCGAAATTTAGGCTTCAAATGCCTCTTTATTTAGAAATACCTTCAAACTTTACGATGCTCGATAATTTTATCCAAATATTCTTGTTCCCTACCCATCATGTATCTGGTAGGGTCTTCACCTCTATCAACTTAACTCATATATGGCATTGATTCTTAGGAATAATATAAAATTCTCTAACAAAATCCACGTATTTGAACCATGCTCCAAATCTTGAGGTATGTCTGAGACTCTCTGCAATTCTCATCATCTAACTACATATTAGAAACAAACTCAATTACCTCTTTTCGCATATTAGGCCTCTGGTTGATTCGCGACCGAGCATGTAAGCTTTGCCCGAAGCGAATCATATCTGATGCCTCCTCCTAAGTGAGTTGCATTGGATGTGCTTTCTAGAGATGACATATTAGTACCACGGTTTGTTGAAAATAGCCGAGTTTGTCTTATCTGAGAGAGTGTCATTTTTGGAGAATTTACGGTGAAGGGTTTTGAGATAGGTAAAATTTATGGGCAAGCGAAGGTTTTGAAGCGGAGGATTTGTGAAGAGCGAAGGGCTTTTTGAAATAGGGTTTGAATGGAGTCTTGTAATGAATATAAGATTTTTATTTATGGAAAATCGCGTAGATGAAAGGTTTTGACGGTCAAGATTAAAACCAACTAAAATGGGTATTTGAAAGGGCGATTTCACAAATACTAAGCCGCCAATTTATCCTATTGGTGATTAATGAACAATGCATTTAATTATTGTTCTTGCGGACCCATTGACTTTCCTCGTGGTTTCAAAGGTCCCACTGATTATTTCTTGGTGTTTTGTCATTTATTGCTAATGATTCTTGAGATTGAGATAGACAATAAATGTGGCGCATGAGTAAATACTTCTTGGACTAATTTTCTCCATCGGTCTTCTTTGAGTATTGACCTTGATAAAATGTCGATTATAATCTTTGATCTTGAACTTGGAGGATAAGCGAGTTTCCCAAGACTCGGTGTTGATTACTCTCAATTTTATCTGAGTTTTTCGGTAAAAACACGAAAAAACTTCATGCATTTGAAAACCTTCAATTTTTGATTTGCTTTATTCACGGATCCAACATACCTAATTGAGCCCAGTAGTTCACGAAATCTTAATTGACGAAAGGTTTAGTCGAGATATCAACTCTCTGTTTATCGGTATGAATTTTCTCCATTACGATGTCTTTCTTCTCAACATGATCTCGATGAAGTGATGTACGATATCAACATGCTTCCATCGGTGTGCAATACAAAATTTTATGTAATAGCAATTTGCCTTTATTATTATCACAAAATGTAGGTACTTCATTGGCTATAATCTTATAATCCCTCAATTGTTATGCGAGCGAAGAATATGTGCACAACAACTTCCTGTTTTGCCATGTATTCATCTTGATGAATCTTGGTTGATCTTGAGGTAGTACAAGTTCTGTGGTACACTTCACATCAATTCTACATCCTCCATAATCGACATCCCGAATAACCCGATTAATCGGGCTACTTGCTTTGAGATATAGCGGTGATCGATGATCCCTCTATAATCGATTGTGATTCTTGATTTTCCTTCAAATCGGGATCCATCTTGTAGTTAGTATTCATAGAATTCTAAGCTGCATTTACAATCTATACTCCATACTTTGCAATCGGATCTACGGTGTATTTTGCTTGATTGATGAATATTCCTTCCTTAGTTTGTTTCACTTTTGAAGTCGAAAAAGAAATTCATCTCCCCATCATTGACATCTCAAACTTTCCTTTCATTAGAGTGAAAACTTTTCACACAACTAATGATTTGGAGATCCAAATATGATGTCATCCACATAGATCTGAACTAGTAAAATATCCTTTCCACCTTTTATCCTGAACAAAGTCCTATCAACGGTTCCTTTAATAAAACCATGGTCGATGAAAGCGAAAAAAGGGTATCATACCATGCTACTCGGGGTGCTTGCTTAAGACCATACTGAGGCTTTCTTGAGCACGTAAACTTGGTCATTCGACAAAATCACGGAGGTTGTTCCACATATACTTCCTCCTTAAGCACACCGTTCGAAAATGCACTTTTCACATCCATCGATAAAACGTGAATTTCATGTGGGCGACATATCTGAAAACAATCGATGGATTCTAGTCTTTTAACAGGTGCAAAGGTTTCATCATAATCCAAACCTTCTTCTTGGGAATAACCTTGTGCAACTAGCCTTGCCTTGTTTCTCACAATGTTGTTGTTTTCATCTCTCTTATTCTTGAACACCCACTTAGTTCCAATCACATTGTGCCTTTTAGGGTACGTCCACTAGCTCCCAAACTTCATTCCTTGAGAACTGATTCAATTCTTCTTGCATAGCAACAATCCAGAATGAGTCTTGTAGAGCTTCTTCAATCTTAGTAGGTTCCTTTTCAGATAGGAAGCAGCAGAACAAAGCATTTCACCATGGAACCGTCTTGTCTTTACTCCTTCTGATAGATCACCCACAATCTGATTTGTAGGATGGCTATCCAACCATTTTCTCCTAGATGTTCCACCTTCAGTAGTATCCTCAACAACAGAAATATTAGGTTCAGGCAGTTCATTTAATTCAGGGAACAACAGAAAAGGAGAAAGGGAATCATCTTCCTCGGGGGATATTCTATTCAGAACATTGTCAGAGAAATTTGTTCCCCCTTGGTTGATAGATTCAGAGTTTGCCTCAACTGTTACCACATCTTCATCGGCATTACATACAGTGCGGGCGGTGTATGTTGATTAGTTAACCGAGTGTGTTGGCTTTCCTTGATGGAGAATTTCCATCTGAGTCTCACCATCTGAGTTTTTCCATCCACGAACTTCTTTGTAAAGTCGATTCACTCCATTCATAGAAAGTGATTGACTTCTTCTTTTCGAGTTAGGAGGATTTCTTTTTTTCGCTAAATCTGGTGATTCTCTTGATCGATTCTCTGAGTCATGTTCCGTTTCTTGAACACAAGTAGATTCATCAAAAACAACATGAGGTGTTTCCTCCACAATAAAGTCCTACACTTGCAAAACAAACACGAAAAAAAAAACAAGAGGCTTCCTTTCATTCCCACGGCTCATATGGAGTTTTTCCTTGATTCTTGGCGACATGGATGCATTACGAGGAATAGCATCTTGGTGTTGATAACTTGACCTAAAATCTCTTAGGAATATCGACTTGACAATCATTGTTCTTGCGAACTTCTTTCAAAGTCCTATTTCTTCTTTCGGCAACACCATTACATTGTGGGGTCCTTTACGGTGATGTTTCATGGGTTATTCCATTTCTTTGCATAATAATCGAATATGATATGATTGATAAACTTCGGTTCCTTTATCGATCGATTTTAACCACACTCGAGTTCTTTTTGATCTTGAGCCTTTTCGATGGATTTGAGGCGATTTTGTCTTAGTCTCTTTCTTCTTGAGTAAGAATATGACCCGTAATATATCTAGAGTAGTCATCAACTACCACAAGTGTGTATTTCACGCCATTAGTGCTCCACGGTGTTCTTGGACCAAAGAGATCCATATGTAGCGGTTGTAGTATTCTATCGATAGAAACATCTACTTTACTTTTGAAAGATGCTTTGATTTGTTTTCCTTTAAAGCGAGGCATCACAAACATGATCTTTCTTGAACACTTCATTTGGTAACCCCCTCTCACAAGTGCTAATCTTGGAAGTTTGTTCGGGGTTTTAAAGTTTAAGTGATTAGGTCTTTTGTGCCACAACCAAGCTGGTATCGATGGAACTTTTTGCAACCAAACATGTATCTTTAGGAGAAAATTTCCAATCAGCAAGATACACATTTTCTTTTCTAGTACCAGTCAGTAAAATTTTATGTGAAGCATTGTCTTTCACATAACATAAGTTCTTTGAGAACTCAACACCGAATCCTTTGTCACAGAATTGGCTGATAGAAAGCAAGTTATGTTTTAAACCCGACACATATGAAACACCATGGATATGAGCAGTCGACTTCAAGAGTTCCATATCCTTGGTTTGTCCTTTGGAGTTGTCACCAAATGTGATCTGAGGGCCTTTTTCCTCAACACAGTCAGTGAGTAGTTGCTTATATCCTGTCATATGTCTTGAACATCCATTATCCAATACCATGCAGCAGGTGCTAATTCATTTCCACTCATTAGTGCTATGTTGTTTTCATTCAGCTCAGTGCCCTTTTCCTTTACCTGAAAAACAGATCAGTTTTTAGGTACCCATTTGGTGTAGGGTCCATTAGTGATACCGAATTACAATAGTCAACTAATAACTTTGGATGTGTTTACGAGAGACGACATTCCATTAGTGATACCGAATTACAATAGTCAACTAATACCTTTGGATGTGTTTACGATAGACCATCCACCACTAGTGACACCAATTACAATAGTTACCTAATACATTTTGATGTGTTTACGAGAGACAACATTCCATTAGTGATATTTACTACAATAGTCAACTAATACCTTTGGATATGCTTATGAAAGATGACATTCCATTAGTGATACCGATTACAATAGTCAACTAATACCTTTGGATGTGCTTACGAAAGATGACATTCCATTACTAATACCAATTAAAATAGTCAACTAATACCTTTGGATGTGTTTACGATAGACCATCTACCACTAGTGACACCAATTACAATAGTTAACTAATACATTTTGATGTGTTTACGAGAGACAACATTCCATTAGTGATATCGATTACAATAGTCAACTAATACCTTTGGATATGCTTATGAAAGATGACATTCCATTAGTGATACCGATTACAATAGTCAACTAATACCTTTGGATGTGTTTACGAGAGACGACATTCCATTAGTGATACCGAATTACAATAGTCAACTAATACCTTTGGAAGTGTTTACGAGAGAAGACATTCCATTAGTGATACCGATTACAATAATAAACTAATACCTTTGGATGTGTTTACAAAGACCATCAACCATGAGTGATAGCAATTACAATAGTAAACTAATATCTTTGGATATGTTTACGAGAGATAACATTCCATTAGTGAACCTAATCACAATAGTCAACTAATACATTTGGATGTGTTTACGAGAGAGACGACATTCCATTAGTAATATCTATTACAATAGTCAACTAATACCTTTGGATGTGTTTACGAGAGACGACATTCCATTTGTGATACTGATTACAATAGTCAAGTAATACCTTTGGATGTGTTTACGATAGACCATCTACCACTAGTGATACCAATTACAATAGTTAACTAATACATTTTGATGTGTTTACGAGGGATAACATTCCATTAGTGATATCGATTACAATAGTCAACTAATACCTTTGGATGTATTTACGATAGACTATCTACCACCAGTGATACCAATTAGAATAGTCAACTAATAACATTGGATGTGTTTACAAGAGACCATCTACCATTAGTGATACCAATTATAATAGTCAACTAATACCTATGGATGTGTTTACGAGAGACCATCTACCATTAGTGATACCAATTATAATAGTCACCTAATACCTTTGGATGTGTTTATGAGAGACGACATTCCATTAGTGATACCGATTACAATATTCAACTAATACCTTTGGATGTGTTTACGAGAGACCATCTACCATTAGTGATACCAATTACAATACTCAACTAATACCTTTGGATGTGTTTACGAGAGACGGCATTAGTGATACCGAATTACAATACTTAACATACATTTGGATGTGTTTATAAGAGACGAAATTCCATTAGTGGTACCGATTAAAATAATAAACTAATACCTTTGGATGTGTTTACAGAGACCATCAACCATGAGTGACAGCAATTACAATAGTCAACTAATATCTTTGGATGTGTTTACGAGAGATGACATTTCATTTATGATACCGATTACAATAGTCAACTAATACCTTTGGATGTGTTTACGATAGACCATCTACCACTAGTGATACCAATTACAATAGTTAACTAATACATTTTGATGTGTTTACGAGAGACCACATTTCATTAGTGATATCGATTACAATAGTCAACTAATTCCTTTGGATGTGTTTACGATAGACCATCTACCACTAGTGATACCAATTACAATAGTCAACTAACTATATTGGATGTGTTTACAAGAGACCATCCACCATTAGTGATACCAATTACAATAGTCAACTAATACCTTTGGATGTGTTTACGAGAGACCATCTACCATTAGTGATACCAATTATAAAAGTCACATAATACTTTTGGATGTGTTTACGAGAGACGACATTCCATTAGTAATATCGATTAAAATAGTCAACTAATACATTTGGATGTGTGTTGGTCCCAAAAAACCCGATTTAAAACTCGTAAAATTTCAATGGGAGGTGACTTAAATTTTTTTTTTTCGAATGTGATATGCAGATTTGCTAAAGCATTTATGACAGTTAATATGAAAGCAAATAAGAACACACGATTTTATAGTGGTTCGGACAACTCGTCCTACATCCACTCTTCCTTCATGGGGCACCAACAACAGCAGATGTTTACTGGGGTTCTCACTCAAGCGGGACTTATCACCCTCATGGGATCGCTACCCTCCCTTTTCCGGGATTGCTTGATGTTCTACCGAGTTCACACTCAAGCGGGACTTATCTCCCTCACGGGATTGCCTACCCTCCCTTTTCGGGATTGCTAGATGTTCTACCAGTTCACACTCAAAGCGGGACATATCTCCCTCACGGGATTTGCCTACCCTCCTTCGGGATTGCTAGATGTTCTGGGGTTCACACTCACCTACAAACTTATCCTATCAAAGCCGGTTTGGGTAAGGTTTGTTTGGTTTCAACTAGGTTGAGATTTTCCCTTACATTTGTTTTAGCCTCAATCTTGGGATGGAAAAATCTCTTTAAACTTAGGATATTACATTTGTGCTTAGATGTATTGAAGAACACTCTTGGGTAAATTTGGATATGTAATTCTCAAGTGTTCTATGAATGGAGTTGCTTGAATATTTGGCTTTAATTTCACTTTGCGGATCCTCCATTATCTTCTTTTGAAGATAGTGCAATGTATTTATAGTGTGGATTTGAATATTACCGTTGGAAGTAATATTCAAATCCATACTAATAATCTTCGACTTTTCTTTGTCCTTTTGCCTTTGTTGTTTGCGAACTTTATGTCACATCCATATATGTTGTTATCTTCTTATTGATCAATTTTGCTTTTGTGTGTCTAACGGATCGATCATTTCGCCGGGATTCTTGTTCATCGCTTGATTACGGTACTTTGATGCGGTCGCGGAAATCTGATCTGTAGATTTACGGTGTCTTTGAAATCCTTTGTTCATCAAGTTAAAAACACCTGTTCATCGATTCGATTTACGCCTTTGCATCGGATCATCGAATCGACATCTTGCCTGGTGATCGATCTTTGCTGGTGATCTGTTATTCGCGACCTCTGGTGACTTCTGATCTGCCCTGGTGATGTGATCTTGCCGGTGATGTAATCTTGCCTGAATCTATGTCAATACCTTTGCATCAACTCTTTGCATCGACACTTTCTCTTCACAAATTAGCATGGTTCATCTTGTTATTTCATCGGTTTATATGGAACTCATCGGTCTCGTTTAGATTACGATCGGCCTCATCTTCTCTTGATGAGTTCCCCCCTCAACTTGTTACTGTAAGAATAAAACTAAGTCTAGAAATACAAGCTTTCTATACAAGTTAGCTTGTCTATTACAAGATGTTTTGGCATAATAATCAAAACTAAATTTATCCCACAATTTCCCCTTTTTGATCATGATGCAAAAACTAACTAACAACAAAAAACATATCGACAAAAAGCGATTGTTAGTTAAACAAGTGAAATAATGAAAAACATTGTTTTCATTTTTAAAATGAGAAGATGATTATCGACCTCCATGAATTTTATAAAATTTATGCATTTTAAACTAAATGGGTTTTAATAAAAAATCGATTCGGTGTTCACATTAAAATCTAGTGAACTTTTGAACCCTATAACGATACCAATTGTTGGTCCCAAAAACCCGATTTAAAACTTCGTAAAATTTCAATGGGAGGTGACTTAATTTTTTTTTTTTGAATGTGATATGCAGTTTGCTAAAGTGTGTATGACGATTAATATGAAAGCAAATAAGAACACACGATTTTATAGTGGTTGGACAACTCGTCCTACATCCACTCTTCCCTTCATGGGGCACCAACTTAACCAGCGGATGTTTCTGGAGTTCTCCTTTGAAAGCGGGACTTATCACCCTCACGGGATCGCCTACCCTCCCTTCCGGGATTGCTTGATGTTTACCGACTTCACACTCAAGCGGGACTTATCTCCCTCACGGGATTGCCTACCCTCCCTTTAAGGATTGCTAGATGTTCTACCCAGTTCACACTCAAGCGGGACTTATCTCTCTCACGGGATTGCCTACCATCCCTTTTGGGATTGCTAGATGTTTACTGGGGTTCACACTCACCTACAAACTTATCTATCAAACCCGATTTGGGTAAGGTTTGTTTGGTTTCAACTAGGTTGAGATTTTCCCTTACATTTGTTTAGCCTCAATCTTTGAGGATTGAAAAAAATCTCTCTAAACTTAGGATATTACATTTGTGCTTAGATGTATTGAAGAACACTCTTGGGTAAATTTGGATATGTAATGATCATGTTCTATGAATGGAGTTGCTTGAATATTTGGCTTTAATTTCACTTTGCGGATCCTCCATTATCTTCTTTTGAAGATAGTGCAATGTATTTATAGTGTGGATTTGAATATTACCGTTGGAAGTAATATTCAAATCCATACTAATAATCTTCGACTTTTCTTTGTCCTTTTTGCCTTTGTTGTTTGCGACTTTATGTCACATCCATATATGTTGTTATCTTCTTATTGATCATTTTCTTTTGTGTATACCGGATCAAATTTCGCGGATTCTTGTTCATAAACCGGCCACTGCAGTACTTTGATCCGTCCGCGAAAATCCCGATCTGTAGATTTACGGTGTCTTTGAAATCCTTGTTCATCAAGTTCCAAACACTGCTTGTTCGACAAGATTCGATTTACGTAGATCTAGGCGCATCGAACCGATCTTTACAGTTGATCTGATCTGCACGGCTGATCTGTCTACTTGCGGGCCGATCTGCTCAAAGATAAATGACGTCTGCCAAATGATTCGATCTTTTAAATGATCTGATCTTGCCTGGTGATCCGTTTGAAAGATGACTGATACTGCCTGATTGATCGATCTGCCGCAATGAAGATCGGCGCAATGTCAGACGATCAGACATCGACTTTTCTCTTCACAAATTAGCATGGTTTTCATCTTGTTCATTTCATCGGTTTATATGGAACTCATCGGTCTCGTTTAGATTACGATCGACCTCATCTTCTCTTGATGAGTTCCCCCTCAACTTGTTACCTGTAAGAATAAAACTATGTCTAGAAATACAAGCTTTCTATACAAGTTAGCTTGACCTATTACAAGATGTTTTGGCATAATAATCAAAATTAATTTATCCCAACAATTTCCCCCTTTTTGATCATGATGCCCAAAACTAACTAACAACAAAAAAAAATATATCGACAAAAAGCGATTGTTAGTTAAACAAGTGAAATAATGAAAAACATTGTTTTCATTTTTAAAATGAGAAGATGATTATCGGCCTCCATGAATTTTATAAAATTTATGCATTTTAAACTAAATGGGTTTTAATAAAAAAAGATCGATTCGGTGTTCACATTAAAATCTAGTGAACTTTTGAACCCTATACGATACCAATTGTTGGTCCCAAAAAACCCGATTTAAAACTTCGTAAAATTTCAATGGGAGGTGACTTAAATTTTTTTTGAATGTGATATCTTGATTTGCTAAAGTATGTATGATGATTAATATGAAAGCAAATAAGAACACACGATTTTATAGTGGTTGGACAACTCGTCCTACATCCACTCTTCCCTTCATGGGGCACCAACTTAACCAGCAGATGTTTCTGGGGTTCTCCTTTGAAGCGGGACTTATCACCCTCACGGGATCGCTTACCCTCCTTTTCGGGATTGCTTGATGTTCTGACTTCACACTCAAGCGGGACTTATCTCCCTCACGGGATTGCCTACCCTCCCTTTCGGGATTCTTAGATGTTTACTGGGGTTCACACTCAAAGCGGGACTTATCTCCCTCCAAGGGATTGCCTACCCTCCTTTTGGGGATTGCTAGATGTTTACCGAGTTCACACTCACCTACAAACTTATCTATCAAAGCGGTTTGGGTAAGGTTTGTTTTGGTTTCAACTAGGTTGAGATTTTCCTTACATTTGTTTTAGCCTCAATCTTTAGGATGGAAAAAATCTCTCTAAACTTAGGATATTACATTTGTGCTTAGATCTATTGAAGAACACTCTTGGGTAAATTTGGATATGTAATGCTCTGTGTTCTATGAATGGAGTTGCTTGAATATTTGGCTTTAATTTCACTTTGCGGATCCTCCATTATCTTCTTTTGAAGATAGTGCAATGTATTTATAGTGTGGATTTGAATATTACCGTTGGAAGTAATATTCAAATCTATATAATAATCTTCGACTTTTCTTTGTTTTTTTTTTTTTGTTGTTTGCGGCTTTATGTCACATCCATATATGTTGTTATCTTCTTATTGATTGATTTTGCTTTTGTGTGTCTAATCGGATCGTCATTTCTCACGGATTCTTGTTCATCGCCACGATTACGGTGCTTTGATCTGGTCCATTTGAAATCGATCTGTAGATTTACGGTGTCTTTGAAATCCTTTGTTCATCAAGTTAAAAAACAACTGTTCATCGATTCTGATTTCTTCCTTTGCATCTGGACGCATCTGGCCCCCGATCTTGCCTGGTGATCGATTTATCTGGTGATCGATCTTTGCCGCAGTTGATCTGTTCGGCCACGGTGACTTTGATCTGCCTTCTTGATTTGATCTTGCCACGGTGATCGATCTTGCCTGGTGATCTGTTAAACCTGGTGACTTTGATGCCTGGTGATCGATCTTGCCTGAATGAGATCAACAACTATGTCGGTACACTACATCAATTTCTTTGCATCAACACTTTCTCTTCACAAATTAACATGGTTCATCTTGTTCAGCTCATCAGTTTATATGGAACTCATCAGTCTCGTTTCGTTCTGATCAGCCTCATCTTGTCTTGATGAGTTCCCCCTTAACTTGTTACCTATAAGAATAAAACTAAGTCTAGAAATACAAGCTTTCTATACAAGTTAGCTTGTCCTATTACAAGATGTTTTGGCATAATAATCAAAACTAAATTTATCCCAACAATACCGATTACAATAGTCAACTAATACCTTTAGATGTGTTTACGAGAGACGACATTCCATTAGTGATACCAATTACACTAGTCAACTAATACCTTTGGATGTGTTAATGAGAGATGACATTCAATTAGTGATACCGATTACAGTAGTCAAATAATACCTTAAGATGTGTTTACGAGAGATGACATTCCATTAGTGATACCGATTATAATAATAAACTAATACCTTTGGATGTATTTACGAGAGACCGTCTACCATTAGTCATACCAATTACAATAGTCAACTAATATCTTTGGATGTGTTTTCGAGAGACGACATTCCATTAGTGATACCATTACAATAGTCTAATACCTTTGTATATGTTTTCACGAGAGACCATCTACATTTAGTGATACCATTCTGATAGTCAACTAATACATTTGGATGTGTTAATGAGAGACGACATTCAATTAGTGATACTGATTATAATAATCAACTAATACCTTTGGATGTGTTTACGAGAGACCATCTACCATTAGTGATACAAATTACAATAGTCAACTAATACCTTTGGATGTGTTTACGAGAGACGATATTCCATTAATGATACCGATTACAATAGTCAACTAATACCTCTGGATGTGTTTACGAGAGACAATCTACCATTAGTGATCTGATTCTGATAATCAACTAATACATTTGGGTGTGTTTCACGAGACCATCTACCATTAGTGATACCAATTATAATAGTCACCTAATACCTTTGGATGTGTTTACGAGAGATGACATTCCATTAGCGATACCGATTACAATAGTAAACTAATACCTTTGGATGTGTTTACGAGAAATGACATTCCATTAGTGATATCGATTATAATAGTAAACTAATACCTTTGGATGTGTTTACGAGAGACCATCTCCCATTAGTGATACCAATTACAATAGTCAACTAATACCTTTGAATGTGTTTGCAAGAGACGACATTCCATTAATGATACCGATTATAATTTTCAACTAATACCTTTGGATGTGTTTACGAGAGACCATCTACCATTAGTGATACCAATTACAATACCGAACTAATACCTTTGGATATGTTTACTAGAGACGATATTCCATAAGTGATACCGATTACAATAGTCAATTAATACCATTGGATGCATTTATGATCCATTAGTAATACCAATTACAATAGTCAACTAATATCTTTGGATGTGTTTATGAGAGACCATCTACCATTTGTGATACCAATTACAATAGTCAACTAATATCTTTGGATGTGTTTACGAGAGACCATCTATCATTAGTGATACAGAATTACAATAGTCAACTAATACCTTTGGATGTGTTTACGAGAGACGACATTCCATTAGTTATATCGATTACAATAGTCAACTAATACCTTTAGTTGTGTTTACGAGAGACCGTCTATCACTAGTGATACCAATTACAATTGTCAACTAATACCATTTGATGTTCTTCTTTAGAGAAGCGACATTTTATTAGTGTCTTGATTACAATAGTCAACTAATACCTTTGGATGTGCTTATGAAAGACGACATTTCATTAGTGAACCGATTACAATAGTCAACTAATACCGTTGGATGTGCTTACGAAAGACGACATTCCATTACTGATACCGATTAAAATAGTCAACTAATACATTTGGATGTGTTTACGAGAGACAACATTCCATTAGTGATACCGAATTACAATAGTCAACTAACACCTTTTGATGTGTTTACGAGAGACGACATTCCATTAGTGATACCGATTACAATAATAAACTAATACCTTTGGATGTGTTTACGAAAAACCATCTACCATGAGTGATACCAATTATAATAGTCAACTAATACCTTTGGATGTGTTTACGAGAGACGACATTCCATTAGTGATACCGATTACAATAGTCAATTAATACCATTGGATGCATTTATGATCCATTATTAATACCAATTACAATAGTCAACTAATATCTTTGGATGTGTTTATGAGAGACCATCTACCATTTGTGATACCAATTACAATAGTCAACTAATATCTTTGGATGTGTTTACGAGAGACCATCTATCATTAGTGATACATAATTACAATAGTCAACTAATACCTTTGGATGTGTTTACGAGAGACGACATTCCATTAGTTATATCGACTACAATAGTCAACTAATACCTTTAGTTGTGTTTACGAGAGACAGTCTATCACTAGTGATACCAATTACAATTGTCAACTAATACCATTTGATGTTCTTACGAGAGACGGCATTTTATTAGTGTACTGATTACAAAAGTCAACTAATACCTTTGGATGTGCTTATGAAAGACGACATTTCATTAGTGAACCGATTACAATAGTCAACTAATACCGTTGGATGTGCTTACGAAAGATGACATTCCATTACTGATACCGATTAAAATAGTCAACTAATACATTTGGATGTGTTTTACGAGACAACATTCCATTAGTGATCTTAGAATTACAATAGTCAACTAACACCTTTTGATGTGTTTACGAGAGACGACATTCCATTAGTGATACCGATTACAATAATAAACTAATACCTTTGGATGTGTTTACGAAAAACCATCTACCATGAGTGATACCAATTATAATAGTCAACTAATACCTTTGGATGTGTTTACGAGAGACGACATTCCATTAGTGATACCGATTACAATAATAAACTAATACCTTTGGATGTGTTTACGAGACACCATCTACCATGAGTGATTACAATTACAATAGTAAACTAATACCTTTTGATGTGTTTATGAGAGACGACATTCCATTAGTGATACCGATTACAATAGTCAACTAATACCTTTGGATGTGCTTACGAAAGATGACATTCCATTAGTGATTCCGATTACAATAGTCAACTAATACCTTTGGATATGTTTACGAGAGACGAAATTCCATTAATGATGCCGATTACAATAGTCAACTAATACATTTGGATGTGTTTACGAAAGATGACATTCCATTAGTGATATCGATTACAATAGTCAACTAATACCTTTGGATGTGTTTACGAGAGAATACATTCCATTAGTGATACCGATTACAATAGTAAACTAATACCTTTGGATTGTTTACGAGAGACCATCAACCATGAGTGATACCAATTACAATAGTCAACTAATACACTTTGATGTGTTTACGAGAGACGACATTCCATTAGTGATACCGATTACATTAGTAAACTAATACCTTTGGATGTCTTACGAAGATGACATTCCATTAGTGATACCGATTACAATAGTCAACTAATACCTTTGGATGTGTTTACGAGAGACGACATTCCATTAGTGATACCGATTATAATAGTTAACTAATACCTTTGGATGTGTTTACGAGAGACGACATTCCATTATTGATATCGATTACAATAGTAAAAATAATCTGATGTGTTTCACGAGACCATCTATCATTAGTGATACCGATTACAATACTCAACTAATCCCTTTGAATGTGTTTACAAGAGACGACATTCCATTAGTGATACCGATTACAATAGTCAACTAATACTTTTGGATGTGTTTACGAGAGACCATCTACCATTAATGATACCAATTACAATAGTCAACTAATACCTTTGGATGTTATTACGAGAGACGACATTCCATTAGTGATACCGATAATAATAGTCAACTAATAACTTAGGATGTGTTTACGAGAGATGACATTCCATTAGTGATACCAATTACAATAGTCAACAAATACCTTTGGATGTATTTATGAGAGACGACATTCCATTAGTGATACTGATTATAATACTGAACTAATACCTTTGGATGAGTTTACGAGAGATGACATTCTATTAGTGATACCGAATTACAATAATCAGCTAATACCTTTGGATGTGTTTACGAGAGATGACATTCCATTAGTGATACCGATTATAATAATAAACTAATACCTTTGGATGTATTTACGAGAGACCATCTACCATAAGTGATACCAATTACAATACCGAACTAATACCTTTGGATGTGTTTACGAGAGACGATATTCCATTAGTGATACCGATTACAATAGTCAAGTAATACCATTGGATGTGTTTACGAGAGACGACATTCCATTAATGATACCGATTATAATAGCCAACTAAAACCTCTGATTGTGTTTACAAGAGACAATCTACCATTAGTGATACCGATTACAATAATCAACTAATACATTTGGATGTGTTTACGAGAGACCATCTACCATTAGTCATACCAATTACAATAGTCAACTAATATCTTTGGATGTGTTTTCGAGAGACGACATTCCATTAGTGATACCAATTACAATAGTCAACTAATACCTTTGTATATGTTTACGAGAGACCATCTACATTTAGTGATACCAATTACAATAGTCAACTAATACATTTGGATGTGTTAATGAGAGACGACATTCAATTAGTGATACTGATTATAATAATCAACTAATACCTTTGGATGTGTTTACGAGAGACCATCTACCATTAGTGATACAAATTACAATAGTCAACTAATACCTTTGGATGTGTTTACGAGAGACGATATTCCATTAATGATACAGATTACAATAGTCAACTAATACCTCTGGATGTGTTTACGAGAGACAATCTACCATTAGTGATACCGATTACAATAATCAACTAATACATTTGGATGTGTTTACGAGAGACCATCTACCATTAGTGATACCAATTACAATAGTCAACTAATACCTTTGGATGTGTTTACGAGAGACGACATTCCATTAGCGATACCGGTTATAATAGTCAACTAATACCTTTGGATGTGTTTACGAGAAACGACATTCCATTAGTGATACCGATAATAATAGTAAACTAATATCTTTGTATGTATTTACGAGAGACCATCTACCATTAGTGATACCAATTACAATAGTCAACTAATATCTTTGGATGTGTTTTCGAGAGACGACATTCCATTAGTGATACCAATTACAATAGTCAACTAATACCTTTGGATGTTTTTACGAGAGACCATCTACATTTAGTGATTCCAATTACAATAGTCAACTAATACATTTGGATGTGTTAATGAGAGCGACATTCAATTAGTGATCTTGATTATAATAATCAACTAATACCTTTGGATGTGTTTACGAGAGACCATCTACCATTAGTGATACAAATTACAATAGTCAACTAATACCTTTGGATGTGTTTACGAGAGACGACATTCCATTAATGATACCGATTACAATAGTCAACTAATACCTCTGGATGTGTTTACGAGAGACAATCTACCATTAGTGGTACCGATTACAATAATCAACTAAAACATTTGGATGTGTTTACGAGAGACCAGCTACCATTATTGATACCAATTACAATAGTCACCTAATACCTTTGGATGTGATTACGAGAGATGACATTCCATTAGCGATACCGATTACAATAGTCAACTAATACCTTTGGATGTGTTTACGAGATATGACATTCCATTAGTGATATCGATTACAACAGTAAACTAATTTCTTTGGATGTGTTTACGAGAGACCATTTACCATTAGTGATACCAATTACAATATTCAACTAATACCTTAGGATGTGCTTACGAAAGATGACATTCCACTAGTGATACCGATTACAATAGTCAACTAATACCTTTTGATGTGTTTACGAAAGAAAACATTCCATTAGTGATACCGATTACAATAGTCAACTAATACCTTTGGATGTGTTACGAGAGATGACATTCCATTAGCGATACCGATTATAATCGTCAACAAATACATTTGGATGTGTTTACGAGAGACCATCTATCATTAGTGATACCGATTACAATACTCAACTAATACCTTTGGATGTATTTAAGAGAGACGACATTCCATTAGTGATACAGAATTAAAATAGTCAACTAATACCTTTGGATGTGTTTACGAGAGACAAAAATCCATTAGTGATACCGAATTACAATATTCAACTAATACCTTTGGATGTGTTTACGATAGACGACATTCCATTAGTGATACCGATTACAATAGTCAACTAATAACTTTGGATGTGTTTACGAGAGATGACATTCCATTAGTGTTACCGATTACAATAGTCAAATAATACCTTTGGATGTGTTTACGAGAGACGATATTCCGTAAGTGATACCGATTACAATAGTCAACTAATATCTTTGGATGTGTTTAGGAGAGACCATCTACCATTAGTGATACCAATTACAATGGTCAACTAATATCTTTGGATACATTTTTGAAAGACGACATTCCATTAGTGATACCAATTACAATAGTCAACTAATACCTTTGGATGTGTTTACGAGAAACCATCAACAATTGGTGATACCAATTACAATAGTCAACTAATACATTTGGATGTGTTAATGAGAGACGACATTTAATTAGTGATACTGATTACAATAGTCAACTAATACCTTTGGATGTATTTACAAGAGACCATCTACCAATAGTGATACCAATAACAATAGTCAACTAATACCTTTGGATGTGTTTACGAGAGACGACATTCCATTAATGATACCGATTACGATAGTCAACTAATACCTCTGGATGTGTTTACGAGAGACAATCTACCATTAGTGGTACCGATTACAATAATCAACTAAAACATTTGGATGTGTTTACTAGAGACCATCTACCATTATTGATACCAATTACAATAGTCACCTAATACCTTTGGATGTGTTTACGAGAGATGACATTCCATTAGCGATACCGATTACAATAGTCAACTAATACCTTTGGATGTGTTTACGAGAAATGACATTCCATTAGTGATATCGATTACAACAGTAAACTAATATCTTTGGATGTGTTTACGAGAGACCATTTACCATTAGTGATACCAATTACAATATTCAACTAATACCTTTGGATGTGCTTACGAAAGATGACATTCCACTAGTGATACCGATTACAATAGTCAACTAATACCTTTTGATGTGTTTACGAGAGAAAACATTCCATTAGTGATACCGATTACAATAGTCAAGTAATACCTTTGGATGTATTTACGAGAGACAACATTCCATTAGTGATACCGATTACAATAGTCAATTAATATCTTTGGATGTGTTTACGAGAGACAACATTCCAATAGTGATACCGAATTATAATAGTCAAATAATACCTTTTGATGTGTTTACGAGAGACGACATTCCACTAGTCATACCGATTACAATAGTCAACTAATACATTTGGATGTGTTTACGAGAGATGACATTCCATTAGTGATACCGATTACAATAGTCAATTAATATATTTGGATATGTTTATGGGAGATGACATTCCATTAATGATACCGATTACAATAGTCAACTAATACCTATGGATGTGTTTACGAGAGATGACATTCCATTAGTGATACCGATTACAATAGTCAACTAATACCTTTTGATGTGTTAACGAGAGATGACATTCCATTAGTGATACCGATTACAATAGTCAACTAATACAATTGGATGTGTTTACGAGAGACCATCTACTATTAGTGATACCAATTACAATACTCAACTAATACAATTGGATGTGTTTGCAAGAGACCACATTCCATTAGTGATACCGATTATAATTGTCAACTAATACCTTTGGATGTGTTTACTAGAGACCATCTACCATTAGTGATACCAATTACAATACCGAACTAATACCTTTGGATATGTTTACGAGAGATGATATTCCATAAGTGATACCGATTACAATAGTCAAGTAATACCATTGGATGCATTTATGATCCATTAGTAATACCAATTACAATAGTCAACTAATATCTTTGGATGTGTTTATGAGAGACCATCTATCATTAGTGATACAAAATTACAATAGTCAACTAATACTTTGGATGTGTTTACGAGAGACGACATTCCATTAGTTATATCGATTACAATAGTCAACTAATACCTTTAGTTGTGTTTACGAGAGACCGTCTACCACTAGTGATACCAATTATAATTGTCAACTAATACCATTTGATGTTCTTACGAGAGACGGCATTTTATTAGTGTACTGATTTCAATAGTCAACTAATACCTTTGGATGTGCTTATGAAAGATGACATTCCATTAGTGATACCGATTACAATAGTCAACTAATACCTTTGGATGTGCTTACGAAAGACGACATTCCATTACTGATACCGATTAAAATAGTCAACTAATACATTTGGATGTGTTTACGAGAGACAAATTTCCATTAGTGATACCGAATTACAATAGTCAACTAATACCTTTTGATGTGTTTACGAGAGACGACATTCCATTAGTGATACCGATTACAATAATAAACTAATACCTTTGGATGTGTTTACGAGACACCATCTACCATGAGTGATTACAATTACAATAGTCAACTAATACCTTTTGATATGTTTACGAGAGACGACATTCCATTAGTGATACCGATTATAATAGTCAACTAATACCTTTTGATGTGCTTACGAAAGATGACATTCCATTAGTGATACTGATTACAATAGTCAACTAATACCTTTGGATGTGCTTACGAGAGACGAAATTCCATTAATGATGCTGATTACAATAGTCAACTAATACATTTGGATGTGTTTACGAAAGATGACATTCCATTAGTGATATCGATTACAATATTCAACTAATACCTTTGGATGTGTTTACGAGAGACCATCTATCTTTAGTGATACCAATTACACTAGTCAAATAATACTTTTGGATGTGTTTACGAGAGACCATCTACCATTAGTGATACCAATTTAAATAGTCAACTAATATCTTTGGATGTGTTTACGAGAGACCATCTACCATTAGATATACCGAATTACAATAGTCAACTAATACCTTTGGATGTGTTTACGAGAGACGACATTCCATTAGTGATACCGATTCTAATAATCAACTAATACCTTTGGATGTGTTTACTATAGACCATCTACCACTAGTGATACCAATTACAATAGTCAACTAATACATTTTTATGTTTTAACGAGAGACAACATTCCATTAGTGATACCGATTACAATAGTCAACTAATACCTTATGATGTGTTTATGAGAGACGACATTCTATTAGCAATACCGATTACAATAGTCAACTAATACATTTGGATGTGTTTACTAGAGACCATCTATCATTAGTGATACCGATTACAATGCTCAACTAATACCTTTTGATGTGTTTAAGAGAGACGACATTCCATTAGTGGTACCGAATTACAAAAGTCAACTAATACATTTGGATGTGTTTACGAGAGACCATCTACCATTAGTGATACCAATTACGATAGTCAACTAATACCTTTGGATGTGTTTACGAGAGACCATCTACCATTAGTGATACCGAATTACAATAGTCAACAAATATCTTTGGATGTGTTTACTATATAGACCATCTACCACTAGTGATACCAATTACAATAGTCAACTAATACATTTTTATGTGTTTACGAGAGACAACATTACATTAGTGATACCGATTACAATAGTCAATTAATATATTTGGATGTGTTTACGAGAGACAACATTCCATTAGTGATACCGAATTATAATAGTCAATTAATACCTTTTGATGTGTTTTTCGAGGCGACATTCCACTAGTGATACCGATTACAATAGTCAACTAATACATTTGGATGTGTTTACGAGAGATGACATTCCATTAGTGATACCGATTACAATAGTCAATTAATATATTTGGATATGTTTACGGGAGATGACATTCCATTAGTGATACCGATTACAATAGTCAACTAATACATTTGGATGTGTTTACGAGAGATGACATTCCATTAGTGATACCGATTACAATAGTCAACTAATACCTTTGGATGTGTTAACGAGAGATGAAATTCCATTAGTGATACCGATTAAAATAGTCAACTAATACCGTTTGATGTGCTAACGAGAGACGACATTCTATTAGTGGTACTGATTACAATAGTCAACTAATACCTTTGGATGTGCTTATCAAAGACGACATTCCATTAGTGATACCGATTACAATTGTCAACTAATACCTTTGGATGTTCTTACAAAAGAGGACATTCCATTACTGATACCGATTAAAATAGTCAACTAATACACTTGGATGTGTTTACGAGAGACAACATTCCATTAGTGATACCAAATTACAATTGTCAATTAATACATTTGGATGTGTTTACGAGAGACAACATTCCATTCGGGATACCGAATTACAATTGCCAACTAATACCTTTTGATGTGTTTACGAGAGACGACATTCCACTAGTTATATCGATTACAATAGTCAACTAATACCATTTGATGTATTTACGGACAATTAGTAATACCAATTACAATAGTCAAATAATATCTTTGGATGTGTTTATGAGAGACCATCTATCATTAGTGATACCAATTATAATAGTCAAATAATACCTTTTCATGTGTTTTTGAGAGACGACATTCCATTAGTGATACAGATTACAATAGTCAACTAATACCTTTGGATGTGTTTTCGAGAGACGACATTCCATTTGTGATATTGATTACAATAGTCAACTAATACCTTTGGATGTGTTTACGAGAGACCGTCAACCATTACTGATACCAATTACAATAGTCAACTAATACCTTTGGATGTGTTTTCAAGAGACGACATTCCATTAGTTATACCGATTACAATAGTCAACTAATACCTTTGGATGTGTTTACGAGAGACCATCTATCATTAGTGATACTAATTATAATAGTCAACTAATACCTTTTGTTGTGCTTACGAGAGACGACATTTTATTAGTGGTTCCGATTACAATAGTCAACTAAACCTTTGGATGTGCTTACGAAAGACGACATTTCATTACTGATACCGATTAAAATAGTCAACTAATACCTTTGGATGTGTTTACGAGAGACAACATTCCATTAGTGATACCGAATTACAATAGTCAACTAATACCTTTGGAAGTGTTTACGAGAGACGACAGTCCATTAGTGATACCGATTATAATAGTCAACTAATACCTTTTGATGTGTTTATGAGAGACGACATTCCATTAGTGATACCTATTACAATAGTCAACTAATACCTTTGGATGTGTTTACGAGAGATGACATTCCATTAGTGATACCGATTACAATAGTCAACTAATACCTTTGGATGTGTTTTCTTAGAGACAACATTCCATTAGTGATCTGGAATTATAATAGTCAACTAATACATTTGGATGTGTTTTTTAGAGAGCGACATTCCATTAGTGATACCGATTACAATAGTTAACTAATACCTTTGGATGTCTTTACTAAAAGGCGATATTCCATTAGTGATACCGATTTCTGATAGTCAACTAATATCTTTAGATGTGTTTACGAGAGATGACATTCCATTAGTGATACCAATTACAATAGTCAACTAATACCTTTGGATGTGTTAATGAGAGATGACATTCAATTAGTGATACCGATTACAGTAGTCAAATAATACCTTTGGATGTGTTTTTGAGAGACGACTTTCCATTAGTGATACCGATTGCAATAGTCAACTAATACCTTTGGATGTGTTTTAGAGACCATCAACCATTAGTGATACCAATTACAATAGTCAACTAATACATTTGGATGTGTTAATCAGAGACGACATTCCATTAGAGATACCGATTACAATAGTCAACTAATACCTTTGGATGTGTTTACGAGAGACGACATTCCATTAATGATATCGATTATAATAGCCAACTAAAACCTCTGATTGTGGTTACAAGAGACAATCTACCATTAGTGATACCGATTACAATAATCAACTAATACATTTGGATGTGTTTACGAGAGACCATCTACCATTAGTCATACTGATTACAATAGTCAACTAATATCTTTGGATGTGTTTTTTTAGAGAGCGACATTCCATTAGTGATACCAATTACAATAGTCAACTAATACCTTTGTATATGTTTTCGAGAGACCATCTACATTTAGTGATACCAATTACAATAGTCAACTAATACATTTGGATGTGTTAATGAGAGACGACATTCAATTAGTGATACTGATTATAATAATCAACTAATACCTTTGGATGTGTTTACGAGAGACCATCTACCATTAGTGATACAAATTACAATAGTCAACTAATACATTTGGATGTGTTTACGAGAGACGATATTCCATTAATGATACCGATTAGAATAGTCAACTAATACCTCTGGATGTGTTTACGAGAAACAATCTACCATTAGTGATGCCGATTACAATAATCAACTAATACATTTGGATGTATTTACGAGAGACCATCTACCATTAGTGATACCAATTACAATAGTCACCTAATACCTTTGGATGTGTTTACGAGAGATGACATTCCATTAGCGATACCGATTACAATAGTAAACTAATACCTTTTGATGTGTTTACGAGAAATGACATTCCATTAGTGATATCGATTATAATAGTAAACTAATACCTTTGGATGTGTTTACGAGAGACCATCTCCCATTAGTGATACCAATTACAATAGTCAACTAATACCTTTGAATGTGTTTGCAAGAGACGACATTCCATTAGTGATACCGATTATAATTGTCAACTAATACCTTTGGATGTGTTTACGAGAGACCATCTACCATTAGTGATACCTGTTGGGAAATTTATAGTTTTGATGAAAGTTCCAAAAACACATGTAATAGGACCGGTCGGACACATTAGGTAGGTGATGTTTATATTACCGCTATAGGAGACCAGTTGATAATTCTTGTATAGAACAAGCGATGTAATAGATGGGGTCACATATTGAGGGGAACTCAATATGTATAGGTCGGATCTGAAGACTCAAAGAACGGTGATATCAAGCGGGGCGGAGAATGCTAGAAAAAACGAAAGATCGGTTGATCGATCTAGTCGGATATCTCTATTTGAAGTCGTAAAGCTCAAACTCGAGAATACTTGAAGATAAGATGACTTCGAGAAGATCGGACGAAAGACCTACATCGGTAGAATCGCTAGTTGAAGCTAAGTCGACCCGACACGAAGACTCCATCGGGATCGGCTTATGGGTTCGATGATCGGTCGACTCACTTGGTGAAATCGATGTTTCATCTAATCATCGTCGATGATCTGAACAAGAAGAATGTCAACCTTAGTTGGAAGAACATCAACGAAAAAGTGAGTCGCTATCCAATAAGAACAAGACCGTATGATCGAACCCGACAATTAAGGGATTTGATGCTACCTCTCTCTATGGATATAAAATACAAATTCACGCTTTTTCGGCCATGCCGTTCTGAAGCTTCGTCACATCAATCACTGCAAAACCTACCCAAATATAACACGAAATTCAAATTGCTCTCCAACGGCTCTTTGATTTCAAGGTCTATATATATGGGATTACATTTTAGAGTGAAAAGCGGAGACTACGAACAATTAAGAAGCTCAAGCAATTCTCATATTTCCGCACAAGAACACGAACAAGAAGATTAATTTTTTATTAAGAGTTCATCCCATAAGTTCTTAGCATAGAAATCTTTTCATCTAGGCTTTGTTAAGTTTGCTTATATATCTGAAAAAAGATTTCATAGTTGGAACAAAACAATCTTACCAAACCCCCAAGTTAGGTTAAGTTGTTTAGCAAGATTCGGACTAGGGTTTCTAGTTACGATCTCAGGGATCGGTTGAGTGTGAACTCCTTAAACATCTAGTCGATGTCTTTGTGTTGGACTTACACATAAAACAAAGTCCGATTTGGTTAAGTAGGTGCCCCTTTGTGATAGGGAAGAGTGGGCGTAGGGGCGGTTTTGTCCAAGAACCACTATAAATCTTGTGTGCCTTTCTTTGCTTTGATTAACGATTACAAATCGCGCACAACCCTTTAAAAGCATACATATTCCAAGTTGAGATCGATTAGCACCAAGCTTACGATCGGATCAAAACGTGACACTTGATCAAACCGATTAAAAGATTAACCTTGGAATCGATTTATCAAAAGCGGTTTTCACACAGGTAAAACTTAAAGCTTCCGACACATCGATTAAAGCGATAGTTACCAAAGCGAACTCGTACGCCTTGAGCGTCGATAAGTTGATTATCGACCCAAACCGATTCACTTTCGCTTTTCGATCGGGTTAAGCGCCCTCACACGATTTGCACAAAGTTTTGAAGTCTATTCACCCTCCCTTCTAGACTTACGCCCTCTCAAACTTGGTTCGGGACCTACAAGTGGTATCAAAGCGGTTGGTTCTCTGAACCCTTGACTACGTGTATCATCGATTCTTGAGGAAGAATCCTTGTGGTCAAGAAGGCGATCTTGAAAAACCATTTTTAAAACTCATTCATTTTCCAAAATCACTTTCGGCATGGATAACACCTCGGTATGTATCATGATCTGCCCAAGTTCTCAATCGATGAGTATGCGATTGGGCCATATATATGTCCACCATCTAGGTTCGATAAGCGGCGGAATGATGGAAGTCATCAAAGAGGGCCCATCATCATTTATTACGACAACCTGCGGTTGGAGGAGATCCGAACTTTGCCAATCGGGAGTCTTGTGCAAAAAAATCCCGGCCTTGATGGATCTGCGAAGAAAGAAAAGCGCATACTCTAGATACTATCGCGAGGCATATTATCATGAAAACCATGGATAAGGTCACCAAGGAAAAGATTAAGTATCTCAAATCTGCGAAAACAATGTGGGATACTCTAGGCTGAGATATGCGAGGGAAATGAGCAGGATAAAAAGACAGTAGTCTACAAGCCCGAACTAGTAAAGTTAGAAAAATTGAAGATCTTTGCCCATGAAACCATCAACGAACTTCGATGGAAGGATTATAATGTCTATAAACAAGCTTCGAGAACTTGGTAGAGATGTCGATAAAAGATATCAACTACAAAAAATCCTAAGGTCTCTCACCAAGAAATGGGACATGAAGGTCACGCGTAATCAAAGATTGCCAAGACATTTCAAAAATGAAGCCAAGTAACTTGTTCTTAAGCCTTAAAGCTCACGAGTTCGATTTGATTAAAAGAGGACAAGGCGATGAAGATGAGGTGCTTTGAAGCCTCAACTTCAAAATCGATTGCTTTTAAAACAACCCGGCGTGAGAAAGCGAAGGCCAACGAACTGTTGGGAATATAATAAGTCGAGCGAGCAGATCGCTCTACTTACGGGAAGCTTGAGAAAGTCAAATGTCCAACTTGGTAAGTATCGAAGATTTTATAAGGACTATCAACATAGCCAAGGAAGAGATAGGAGATCGACCACGGATCTCGAAGAACAGAATCGATGATCGGAGGGATCCACGAGATGAAAGGAAAAGAGATAGTCGGTGAGGAAGGAAGAGATAACCAATCGAAGAAGAAGAGCTCGGACTACCGGGAAGGGAAGTCACTTTGATAGGTCATCTGAGGCGGAGTGATTCACCCGGAAGGAAAGGTTCTTGGATCAAGGAGCGTGCTTCAAATCTGAAAGCAGTCCTTATAAGCGCAGACCGCCCAGACTGGCGCCAAGAGAAAGAAAAAAAAGAGGGAAATGAAGAGAGCAGCGATATAGGGACAGAAGAGCCATGGTTCTACACGTCGAGAATTGACGATTCTATCGCCCTCCGAGGACTCGGGATACTCCTCAGAAGACTTACGACGGCCAGTGTTGTTGACTTCTATGAAAATGAAGATCGATATTCTCTTGAGACGATGATGAGATCACTTTGATGGCGGGAGGACCAATCTGAGGTAACCTCAAACCCCGCTTCGTTAAGCTTCTACACTGCTATCATTAGCACACTCTTTGGGGAGATTGACTGCGGCTCTACTCGAGCAATTGCTTGAGGATCTCTCCAATCTGAGAAGAGACACTTATGCTATAGTGGAAGTTGAAAATGACAAAATCAGAATTAGAAATAATCGACTTGCTAAAGAAATGATCTCGATAAAGTCTCTGAACTTCAATCTGCTGAAAACTTTCGAAGGCAACCGAGGAATGTAACATTCTCGAAGTTAAGGCTTCGATCGGGAAAGCGAGATCAAAGATCATTGGATATTAACAAATGACAAGTGATGACTTCAAAATTCTTCAAGCAAAATTTAATGAGCTTTAGTTCCCAAAAGCATGAAAGTCTGAAATCATCTCGAGGATAATCTGCGTAAGAAAATAGAGGTTTTCACAAAATCATCTAAAATTGTCAAGACATGAACACCTATTTTTGAACAACGATTAATAAGAAGGGACTTGGCTATGAGAATCCTTCCACATCCTCAAAAAGCCCCGGTGATTCATCTCAAAAAAGGTGTAATCGAGGCGAGTTTAAACAAAGATACACCAAAAAGCCAAACATGTATCTAATAAGGAAAAAAAACTAGTTGAGCGGGTAAGGTAGGTGCCAACGAGAAGGGGAAAGAAATGGACCCCAATCGGTAAAGCATCGGTAGAGAATCAACGAAGAACCCGGTTCTTACGAAGAGACCTCAACTTTGATCAACGAATCGAGTATCGAAAAAGACAACTGTAAAGGGAAGTCCAATCGAGACCTAATCAAGGTCACCATAATAAGCATGCTTCGTAAACCTAAAAAACCACCTATGCCAAAAAGATATGAATCTTTTGATGATAGCGATCGTACCTACCCCTATAATCGAAAATCTAGAACTGCTTTGCTTTTTGAACCACCTTTGGATAAAAAAAAGAAGACAAAGAAAAAAGATAGATCCCAAGTCTTCTAAGTCATCCAAGGTTCACACTAATAATCATACAAAAGCGAAAAGCATATAAAGAGGCGTATGATTATGTTGATAGTATGGGAGACAAATCGGGCCTTACGATCTAATCGATCACAATAGAAGTGTTACTGTTTGTATGGATTCCCAAAACTAAACCTAACCCCTCGGGACCCAATCCAAAAGGGTACCTAAAGCACTGATTTATTGCGAGGATCGGCGTGGAGTCTGCGGCAACAAAGGAGGTGTGCAAGCAACTATCTCGGTACATCGATAGTGGATGCTCAAGGCACATAAAGAAGCAAGCACCTCCTCGGCTCATACATAGAAACGAAAAGGCCAGCGTGTACTCTTCGGTGATGATAACTTTGGTTATACCAAAGGGTTGAACCTTAGAGAATGATGATGTACAAATGGCTGGAGTCTCGTATGTCGAAGGTCTAAAAGCACAACCTATTATCGGTTTCACAATTACGCAACAACAACGGATTCGGTGTTGAGTTCTCGTGACGATGCACTATCAAAAATTGAGCCACTCAACAGTTTTGCTAATGGTTCAAGGAAAGGGGCGATCTACACGGTGATTGGAACGATTGCCCAAAAATGCATGCACGATTGTCAAGAGTTCCAAAAAGTAGCGGTTAGCTCTGGCAAAAGGATGAGCCATCCCGAACTTTAAAACTCTTAACAAGATAGCAAGGATGTCTCTAGTGGAAGGACTTCCGAATGAAGTATTTTCAAAGGATCGGACATGTCTTTGCGTGTCGGAAGGAAAACAGTCAAAGCTTCATTCAAAGGAATTCCGGACCGGCATCCAATCTTTCTGCGGTTGCTCCATATGGATCTATTTGGACCCGATTACACGATCGATCTCAGCGGGACGAAATATACTCTGTAATCGTGGATGACTATTCCAAGTTTACCTAGGTTATATTCTTACATAAGAAGAATGAGGCGACAACGAAGATACCCGAGCTACTAAAAAAGATTACAAAATGAGAAGAATTAATCGGTAGTAAAAATCGAGATCGAGATAAAGGTGCGAATTTACGAACTCTTTTATTCTTGATTTTTTTCTAAGTTTAGTATATAGCATGAAACATCAATTTAAGGACGCCTACAACAAAATGGAGTAGGCGAGCGGAGAACAGAACTCTCTCAAAGAAATTTCTTTCGCGATGTTAAATTTGAACATGCAATACCAAGCCGTTTAAAGAGAGAAGCAATCAACACCGCATGCCATACTCGAAACGGATGTCTTCGACTAAGGCTCACTACAAAACACCCTATGAACTGTGGAAGGACGGAAAACCTCGTGTCTCTTTACTTCCATGTTTTTGGGTGTAAGTGTTTCATACACAACAATGGGAAGAGTCGGGTTGAAGACTTTTGAGGCCCAAGTCGGATGAGGGTATATTCTTAGGATATTCCTCATCTAACAAAACTTCGGGGTTTACAATGCGAACCCCTACTTGTGGAAGAAACACCCCATGTAGTCTTTGATGAAGCATCTTACGAACAAGAGAAATCATCGAGAACAAGATGTACACGATCAACAAGAACGATGTTGAGAAAATGGATCGGTGACGATCAAGGAAAAAGAATCGAAAATCGTAACAATATACATTCGGATCTAGGGCGATTCACGGATCATTGAGATCTAAGGTACGAAAAAAGCTGTCGATGAAAAAAGCTAATCTGGTGAGGCGATATCAATCGAACCATCCGGTTTAGGAACATCTGAAGTTCCCGCGAGCGGACATCGACACATGATGAGTCCAACATCGGTGAGACTTGTTCTTATCAAGTGGATCATAACTTCGGCACCACTCCCAATCGCTAGTAATGAAATTTTATCGAAAGCAGACGATGTTCTCCAAACCGACGCTAATCAAAAAAAAAGGACACGGATAACCAGTCATCCAACTGATCTGATAATCGGAGACCCATCTGATAAAGTTAAAACTAGACATCAGATTGGTGAAAGTGGCATGTATTGTTGTTATCTGTCTATGAAGGAACCAACAACAATAGAGGAAGATCTACAAGGCGCTAAGTTTGGATTCTAGCCATGCGAGAAGAGCTGAACGCATTCGAGAGAAATCAAGTTTGGGCCCGGTGGATAGACTAAGTCATCAAGACGTTATTGGCGCGAAGTGGGTATTCAAGAACAAGAGATGATGAGAAAACGTCATCACCAAAAAATAAGGCGAGACTTGTTGCTAAGGGTATTCACAATCGAAGGAATTGATTATGATGAGACCTTTGCACCGATCGCTTTTACCTAAAAGCCATTCGGTGTTTTTAAGGCATATCTTCCCCGGAGGTTCATTTGTGTATCGGATGGGACGTAAAAGTGCTTTCTTAAACGGGGTACTAGCGGAGGAAGTTTATGTCGAACAACCTCCGAGCTTTGAAAAGGGCAATCAAGTGTACCGTTTAAGAAAAAGCTCTTTATGGCTGAAACAAGCTCCTCGAGCTTGGTATGATACACTCTCTCGATTCTTGATCGAAAGTGGGTTCACTAAAGGAACGATGGGACGAAACCTTATTGAGAATAGAAGATGGAGAAGATATTACGATGGTTCAGATCTCGTGGGCGACATCATCTTGGGATCCCCTAACAAGAGTCTATGTGAAAGATTGACAAACCGATGCAAGGGAAGTTCGAGATGTCCATGATGGGTCGGATGAATTACTTTACGGGTCTTCAAGTAAAAGCAAAATCTGAAAGGATATTCATCTGCCAAGCAAAAAACACTAGGAATTTATTGGCTAAGTTTGGAGTTCAAAATTGTAAGGAAGCCAAAATTCCTATGATGACCGGATTCAAGATGGATCGAGATGAGGATGGTCGAAAAACAAATCGAGAAGGAATATAGGGCTCTCATTGGATCTCTACTATACTGTTTGCCAAATGACCGGATATAACCTTCGCGATGGTATATGTGCGATTCGAGCAAATCGAATGATAAGCCACCTAAAAGCGACTAAGCGGATTCTTAAGTATCTGAAGGGACGATAAATCTTGGTTTATTTTACCCATCGGATGATAATCTAGAGCTTAGTGAGTATTACGATTACGATTATGGAGGTTGCAAGATTGACGAAAAATCCACCTCGGGAACTTGTCGGTTCTTAGGAAATAAAACGATCTCGTGGTTTTCAAAAAGCGGACATCGATTGCGACATCTACTCTTGAAGCGAATATATGGGCATTTGGGAAGTTTGTTGTTCCCAAATCTACTTTCACGGCTTAGTCGGCGGTGAGGGATTATAACATTGAAGCTAACAATGTACCTATTTTACGTGTGATAATAGTCTTTATTGCAATCACTCGAGAATCCGTTCTACATACAAGATGCAAGCATGTGGATGTCGGACACCATTTTATAAGAGATCATGTTGAAAAGAAGAATATCGAGAATGGAAAAAGATTCATCTTGATATCTGAGAAAATGATATTCTAACCAAGCCACTAAATTTGAGATCGATTCGAGAGAATTATGCAATGAGCTAGGGCTTACGGATCTTGGAGAAAATGCACCTAAAATGTTTGATGGAATGATCTCGAGAACCCATTTGGTTAAGAGACTAACCAAGTTGAAAGGAATCGATTGAGTTTGGTATCTCAATCGATCGGAAAGATCGATCAAGGAACCGATGTGAAAATCGATTAGATTTACAAGATTATCGAGTTAAAAGGAACCGATCAGTTAAGGTTTATCAGATTAAAGGAAACGCTCAATTTAAAAGGAATATCTGATTAAATCAGTTGGGTTATTTTACATCTTTGTAAGTCGACTAAGCTGATATTCAATAAGCAAGATTCACAAGTGGTATTCACAAGAGTAAAGCTTAAAATCGCATAAGGATACGAGAATTTTACACAACAATGGAATAATAGAACTTTTCATTGATAAAGACCCAAGGCGGATTACATTACAAGATACAAGTACAAAGGACCCGGAGGTCGGTACATAAGTGATAACCAAAAACCCTAAACCTATAACCCTAAACCCTCATCCTAACCCAAGTGGAGCAGGGAGAGAGATTTTAAATCTAATGCTCTCATTTTCCCCCTTAAACAAGGGTGAGAGAGGGCTTTAAAAAAAATCTAAAGCCTAAAGGAAAATTTAAAAAACCGGTGGAGGCGGCAATGACCTTGATAGATTTTTTAAGCCGGGAGCCCTAAGAAAAAAGTCGGTGGGCTCCCCGTATTAAATGGTGAGTTAATATCACGAAGATCGGTTGTTGGTGATCAAGATCGCATATCAAACTCACGTTCATTTTTAGAACTAAATCTTTTGTGTTGGGGATTATCTTTGAAAAGTATGCTTTTTACTTTGTATAATCGGCCCGAATTTCGAGACTTATTTGCTTGAAATAAATTGTTTATCACCGATGCTTTAAATATGATTGAATGTTATATATATTTCTTTGCATAATGTTCAATAATTAAATGACGTGTTACATTTGTAGTTAATTTAGTGATACCCGATCACGAAGATTAAATTAACGATCCTTTGTAACTATAAAGTACGCCATTCACGACCTAGATGGAAATGAACAACCATCGCGAAAAAGGTTGAAGTGTAAGGCTCGAGTTGGTTTGTCTTGACCAAGAGATTACACTAGTGCATGGTGATCTTGTTGAATAGGACCTCTGAGGAGGATAAATTCTTGAATCGAACAAGGAAGAATTAGACCTCAGTGGATCGTTGTTTCTTAACCTTCGTCCCTTAAATAGGATCACGTGGGATCGGTAACTATTGCTTTGACTTATCATGGGTAGCGAATCGGAGAGATTCAATCGTCTTTATCTTGGGCAATATTATTGGTCACATGTGATTGCTAAGATTTAATACGAAGAATCGTGTTGCAAGTACGCTTGTTTGATTTGCCCCCCCTTAGGGAGGTTCATAAGTTTTATCATACCAAATCTTGCAAGTGGAATTTGTTTCGGTATGGATAATAATGTTGAACCGTTCTCGACCAAGGACAAAAGATATTAATTAATGAAAAGCTATTTCAGTTGGCTTGAATTAATTAATGGGCTAGATAATCTTAAACACGGAAATAATGACCGGGAGCCATATTGACTGTAATATGGGTTAAGATGGATAGTGCAATATTAATTATGTAGTGGGATTAATTAATATTTATGGGCTTGAATTATATTGTGGCTCAATATTAGATATTCAAGATCCATTAGAAGGTCCAATCTTAATTCTCCTAAAGGCCCCCTGAGTAGCCCAACATATAGTCTAATAACTGAAAAAGGTGATTAAAATAAAATAAATATTGTTGCTTATATTTCCCCATTATTTTCTTTTAAAATTATGGATAAAAGAGGAGAAAAGATTTTCTTTGAATTTTGTTATGGAATGAAGATATGTATTCTTGGAATACAAGATTATCTCATTAAATTCAAGAAATCTCCCACTTGGTTATTCATTAAGAGATTTTCGAAATTTTTGGAAATTAGTGGGCAAGAAAGATTTTCTTGATTTTCTTGAAAAGATATTATGGAAGATATGTATTTCTTGAAATACAAGAATATCTCATAAATTCAAGAAGATCTAAATCTTGGAATCTTGCTCAAATTTTTAAAAAAATATGCCATAAAATAGAGGAGGTGGATTTTTGTGGAATATTTTAATTATGGGAAAAGAGAATATATGGGATATATTCAAGATTTCTTGGAGACCAAGAAAAGTCTTATCCCACATTGAAATATCACATAAATTTCGTGCCCCTCCTCTCTATAAATAAATAGGGATGATTAGTTCATTCCCAAGTACAATTCCATGTCTTTGGAAATATTAGCAAATCCACATAAGTGGTGCAACAAAGTTTATTTTTTTCCTTTTGTTAATTGTTCGCGAGTATCCTTCCACCGGATTGTCGAGCAAATTTAAGGAATACTTGGGAAGTCCTTTTGGTTAGTCCGTCCGGCCGAAGACACCGCCATCCAGGAGGTGCGTTCACGTAAACCCGTAGATTCGCATGCGTGGGTTTTACGTGGCTTTTTATATGCATGATATGTTGTTGCAATTATTATTTGAATTAATATAGGATTAATTCATGCTAGTAATAATTAATGAATTAAATTTGTATTTAAATATTCACCCCGAATAGATCTCATGCGAATCATTCCCCAACAAGCGGTATCGAGCCACGGTTTAAGACTCTGAATTATTTAAATTGTAATTTAATTAGCGGACATTAAATTTGAAATTGGATAGTAGAACTGTTAGATCTGTTTTTGCGGTATCCAATTGTCATGGATTTTAATGTTTTATTTTGCATGCATATAAACGTGGTTTTTAATTCGATTAGATTGGATTTGTTTTTGCCTCGTGAAAAATCCACGAGTAGACTAGGATTTGTTTGATTTGATCAATGTAATAGACTAGTCTAGATCTAGTTTATTTATTTTTTGTAAATAAATTATAAATCCGGATCGGAACAAAGAGATGAAGAATTAAAGGACGAAATCGAAAATCGGCGTGGCGGGCGCTTGTATTTGCACGCAGGGCGTTAGTGGCGAGGCGGGCGGGCAGCCTTGAAAACGCCTGGCGACGTCGCGCTCGCCAGGCCGAGGACGGGCCGCGAGCCTGAGGCTGAGACGACGCGACGATGCCGAGGTCGCGGGCGAGGCGGAGGCGGGGCGATGGATGGAGCCTGTGGACCTGTAGCCTTGATCCAGCCGAGATCTCGGCCGACCTGCCGGGCAGGCGAAGCCGAGGCGCTGCCAAGGGGCGAGGGTTCTGGCGGGCGGTGCCGAAGCCGCCGAGGCTGTCTGCCAAGTGGCCGGCGGATCTTGCAAGGCGTCCCGGCCATGCGAGCCGCTTGGCGTGGCGATTCGAGACGGCGATTTTTCGAGACGAACGAGTGGGAGAAATTCGAGACGTGTTTCTTCAAAGATCAAGCCAAGAAAAATCAAACCATGACAATTGGATAATTTGTGCCCAATATGTTTATTTTTCTGTTTTGCTTGATTTATTTGTGTTATCTTATGCTTTATTTAATTTGTTTAAATGTGTTTGCATGAGGTTGCCAAATTGAAAAATCTCAACTTCAAAATTACTAAGTATGTTTTAAATAATTAATTGACAATTTTATTCCGGATAATAAAATTGAATTAATTTTGACCTCCATGATTTATTTATTTGTGAATTCTTTTGGAGAAATTCCCCCACGGGGCCGGTCAAAAAGATAGGTTTCACATGAATGAATTCGAGCGGATGATTGTGGGTTATTACTAGTGGCGGCGATGACCCTCCCCACGAGGCTCGATCAAAGCGAAATAATAATCTCCCAGATTTAATCATGGTTATTACTTAGGTATAAAATTGATATGCATATACTTCCCCGAAGTCCCTGTCAATTTTATATTGGTCAAGTGGGAGCCAACTATTAATCTGGATATTAAAGGTTTGTGGCTGTTCTTGTTTGTAACCTGCTTGAATGTGTTTAAATAATGACCCACCCCACGTGGCTTTATTTAAACTTTGTTTTTGAGATGTTGGCTGATGCATTGTTCATATTTTTTGAGATTTTAAATATGATGTATGTGATCAAACCTTGTGATATACTTGTCTTTATGCATATAGTTGTTTATTTCGATTCGAAGATGTCGTTAACTTTTAATCCATTGTTATTATACTTAAAGTCAAATACAATATGTATGGAAACTATATTGATTGGAAAATTATAATTGTCCTAACTGCACAAAAGCACAAGTGGATTTTGACACACAAAAATCGATGAGCCAACCGAGAGTCAAAACATGCGGGACTCGTCGGATCACCTTGGTAGATGTAAATCATTTGAAAATGGTGGAGGAAAAAACCGTAAGGGATTACGTCCTCAAAATAGATGGCCCATCCCGAACAAACTTGAGATTCTCGAGTCGCAGATTATGATCTAGAGACTCGGATGAATTTGGTACTTCATTCTCTCTGCCAAAAGGTTTTTGAGCATTTTGGCCTCGCTAGCTAATTTGTTGCAAACTTTTGGACTCGGCGAAATGATGATAAGGCACCAAACTCAAGCTTTGACGGCAAGTGGTCCGTCTTCATTTTCTAGGCCAAGGGTAGGCAAGATAAAGAAGAGGACCAAAGGCCATAAGCAATAAAAACTCAATCATTTGCCAGAGGGCAATAGTAAGATGAGGAATGCTTGTTGTGTCGAGGAAAATCCAAAGAGGAAGTGCTTAAGGCTGCGGTGAGAGACAATGGAGGTCTTGCTGTTTCCAACCCCAAAAGGGACGGAAAAGAAAGGTAATTCTCATACACTAGTTGTTGAAACTTGTTTAGCGGCGATACTTCTCATTAAGTGGGTGGTTGATACGAGATCCACTAATCATGTTGGCTTCACGGGTTCTAAATGATCCCAACAACGTAGTGGGAGTGAGATCCTCATCACCTTTGGGTGACGTTACGAAGACATTGCAATGCTACGTAAGTAGCGGATATTGCAATGCTACGATAATAACGATTATTGCAATACTACGCCAAGTAGCGAGACATTGCAATGCTTTACATGAGTAGCGATTAAGCGATGGGAGAAGTGCACCTATCTTTTGAAGATAAAGTTTTTTTGAGATTATCTTTATGTACCTAGTTTTTAGAAAGAATTCACTTTCAGTTTCTAAAATTCGATTAAAGGACACTAAGTTTCTTCTAATAAGAATGACATCATTTTGAAATGATGAGTGTACCTGTTACGGGACATTGATAGAAAATCTCTATACAGTTAACTGTGCACACCACTCACGAAATGAATCCTATAACACATCAACTGTTTCCGAGAAAAGAAAACGTTCATCAGACGTGAACGAGACACTTCTTTGGCATCTAAGATTAGGTTATATAAATCCAAAGAGGATCCAAAGGTTGGTGAAAGATGGTTCACTGGAGCGTCTCCAAGTTGAATCGGATCCAACCTGCGAATCATGTTTGGAGGGTAATATGACCAAGATGGCATTTGGAGCCAAGGGGAATGGGGCTAAAGAAGTGTTAGAGATCGTTCACATAGATGTGCGTAGTTCAATGTTAACCAAAGCAAGAGGAGGTTATGAGTAATTTTATTGATGATTACTCAAGGTACATTTTCCTTATGAAGCATGAATCTGAGACCTTTGAGAAATTCTAAGAATTTAAGGCTCAAACAGAGAATCATAGGGAAAAACGTATCAAGTCTCTACTGATCGATCGTGGAGGCAAATACCTCAAATATGAGTTTTTTGAACTACTTATCGATGAAGGGATTGTATCGACTCATTTGCACGGAACCCCTCAACAAAAAAACGGGGATTGCGAAGAGAAAGCAAATGAAATTCTTTTGGAAATGGTTAGATCAATGATGAGTTATACGGATCTTCCCAAGTCGCTAAAATCATGCCTTGGAAAAGCAATGACTTACATTCGAACTTGGTGCTATCCAAATCGGTTCCCGAACCCCAAAGAATTGTGGACGGGCGCAAGTCTAGTAAGAGACACATGAGAACTTTGGGGTGTCCTACCTACGTGTTGGACAAGGAAGCCAGAAATTGGATCCTCGATCGGGAATTAAAGGTCATTTTTGTAGGATACCCCGAGGGGAACAAAAGGGTGAATGTTCTATAGTTCCAAAGATCAAAAGGTGGACATCCGAACCACTTTAGATTTTGGAAGAAAACTATAGAACCAAAACCAACCCGTATGAGATTACCTTAAATGAGCTTAGAGGGCAAACCTCAGTGCCGACTGTACTAGATGATATACCAAATGGTGAGAAACAAGGCAAGACTAGTTGCACAAGGTTGTTCCCAAGAAGAAGACTTGGATTATGATGAAACCTTTGCACCTGTTGCAAGACTAGAAGCCATCAGATTGTTTCTTGCATATGCTGCCCACATGAAATTCAGAGTCTATCAGATGGATGTGAAAAGTGCATTTCTGAATGGTGTGCTTAAGGAAGAGGTTTATGTGGAACAACCTCCTGGTTTCAGACAGAATGACCAAGTTTACAGGCTCAGGAAAGCCTTGTATGGTCTTAAGCAAGCACCCCGAGCATGGTATGATACCCTTTCTCAGTTTCTTACTGACCATGGTTTTTTCAAAGGAACTGTTGATAGGACTTTGTTCAGGATAGAAGATGGGAAAGACATCTTACTTGTTCAGATTTATGTACATGACATCATATTTGGATCTCCAAATCATCAGATGTGTGAAAAGTTTTCTACCCTGATGAAAGGAAAGTTTGAGATGTCAATGATGGGGGAGATGAATTTCTTTCTTGGACTTTAGGTGAAACAAACTAAGGAAGAATTTTCATCAATCAAGCAAAATACACCGTAGATCCGATTGCAAAAGTATGGTGTAATATTACTGCAATGCGGTTAGAATTCCTATGAATACTAACTACAAGATGGATCCTCGATCACAAGGCAAATCGAGAAATCACACCGATTATAGAGGATCATTGGATCATCGCTATATCTCTCACAAGTAGGCCCGATATAACATTTCTTTGTTGGGATATATGCAAGATACCAAGCTAATCCTAAGGCTAGTCACATGGAGGCCGCCAAAAGATTCTCAAATATCTTAAAGGCAATCGTGAATAGAGGATTATGGTATCCAACTGATGATAACCTTGAATTAACTGGTTATTCAGATGCTGATTATGGAGGATGTAGAATTGACAGGAAGTCTACCACAAAAACTTGTCAATTTCTTGAAAGTAAACTCATATCATGGTTTTCAAAGAACAAACCTCGAGTAACCAAAGATTACCGAAGCTAAATATATGGTCAGGGAAGTCAAGTGCATGCATTCTTTGGGCTCAGACAACAATTGAGGGATTATAAGATTATAGCCAATGGAGTACCAATATTTTGTGATAATAATAGTGCAATTGCTATTACACAAAATCCTCAGATGTGCACACCGGATGTAAGCATGTTGATATCGGACATCACTTCATCAGAGATCATGTTGAGAAGAAAGACATCAGAATGGAGAAAATTCATACTGATAAACAAAGAGCTGATATCTTGACTAAACCTTTGGCTGAATCAAGATTTTGGGAACTATCAGTTGAATTAGGTATGTTGGATTCAGGTGAATAAAGCAAATCTGAAAAATTGAAGGTTTTCAGATGCATGAAGTTTTTCAGGTTGTTACTGAAAAACTCAGGATAAAATTGAGAGTATTGAACACTGAGTCTTAGGAAACTCAGTTATCCTGAAGATCAGTACTCAGTATTATACTGACATTTTATCAAAATCAAAACTCAGTAAGACTGATGGAGAAAGTTAGTCTGAAGAAGTATTGACTCATGCAACACATTTATTGTCTAAACTGAATTTCAGTAATCATTGGCAATAAATGACAAAACACCTGAAGGAATATTTGGGCGGGACTTTTGAAATACACAAGGAAAGTCAATGGTCTGCAGGAACAGTAATTAAATGCACTGTTCATTAATCACCAATAGGGATAAATTGGCAGCTTACTATTTGCAAAATCGTCCTTTCATATACCCGTTTTAGTCGGTTTTTAATCTCAACCGTCGATTTCTTCATCTACGCGATTTTCCATAAATCAAAATCCTATATCCATTGGAAGAATTTCCTTCAAAGCCCTATTCCAAAAAGCCTTCATCTTCACAAACACTCTGCTTCGAAACCCTCGATTGCCCAGAAATTTTTCACCTATCTCAAAACCCTCCACCAGAAATTCTCCAAAAATGACACTTTATGTATACGACAAACTCGCCATTTCCAATAAACCTTGGTACGAATATGTCATTTCTCTAAAAGCTCATCCAATACAACTCACGAGGTGGAGGCGTTGCATATGATTTGTTTGGCAAAGCTTACATGCTCGTGAATCAACCAGAGGCCTAATATCGCGAAAAAAGGTAATTGAGTTTATCTCTAATATGCAGTTAGATGATGAGAATTGCATAGAATCTCAGACATACCTCTAGCATTTGGAGCATGGTTCGAAATATGTGGATTTTGTTAGGGAATTATATATTATTCCTAAGAATCTAAATGTCATGTATGAGTTAAGTGATAGAGGTGAAAACCCTACGGTATATATGATGGGTAGGGAACAAGAATATTTGGATAAAATTACAGAGCATCCAGTAAAGTTTGAAGCTACTCTGAATAAGAGGCATTTGAAGCCTAAATATCGAGTATTGTTGGATATTGTAAGGAAATGCATCATGAGTAGATCCGGTAGTTTTGAACAGATAAGCACGCCTAAGTTAAGGCTAATGGCGGCGATTGAAGATTCACCTTCCACGGCATTCAATTGGTTGCACTATTTGATCAAGGTGGTGAGTGATCAAGCTAAACAAATTCAGAAGGTGAATGGCTCTGTAGTTATCAAAGGAAAGATTCTACATGCAACCAAGATTGCATTTATCTTGGAAGTGTGCAGAGAAGAGGAGGACATCTTTGCCAATTCCACTTCGTTTCCAAAGTCAAAAATCATGTTCAAACCACCAACAAAGAAGACTTTGAGAGGAAAGAAAGAGAAAAACTCTGAGTCTCAGGAGGAGATCACTTTGAAGAAGCTTTGAAGCCCGGGGAAAGCCTTGATGCAAGTTAAAAAGAGAAATGGAGAGAAATCAAGAAGAAAAACATCGCTCCTTAGAAGCGCAGAAGGCTTCAATCTATTATCGAGGAGGAGGTCGCTGAAATCAAGAAACTCAACTCAAGGCCGCCAGGGTTGAAATTCCACTTCGTGTTCTTATAGGGTTAGAGAAATGTCAGGAGCAAGAAACCGAGGAACAAGTTTTTAAGGTACTTCGAAACCTCTCTCGAGCTCGGGATAAAATCTCTTAGGAAATCTTCAAGGGACCTCGATTCCCATCTTTTGAAAGACTGCTCAGACTTCGATCAATCAACCTCGGGGAATTGTTTGAATTTGGATCTTGTCCCGACCGAACCATTTATCAATCCATTAACACTAGAACTTGTACAATCCGGTTTAACCGCTTCCCCTGAAAAGCCCAAAATTGAGGAAGGAGAGGCCAAAGAAAAGAATCGAGTGGCACAAGGGGGAAACGATTCATTCTTGATAGGTAACTTTGGTTGGAAAGATATCCCGACCTTCAGGATCTTTTTCTTCCGACTCGTAACCACTGTGTACATTCCGAATCAATCATTTCTGAAATGTTTGAATATTGCCTCATTCAAAGGAGAGGATCGTGGAATCTTTGAAAACTGTGACAGAGTTTTCGGGATTCTCGAAAGACAAAGCTCAAAATGAAAAGGCTGATTTTTCGATGAACCCGGTGAAAAAAAGCTTTCAGTCAAAAGAAAGCTATTGAAGAAAGAGATGCTTCCAGCTCTCATGATCAAAATAAAGATAAGGATAAGGAAGGTGATGTTGAAAAAACAATCGAGGGGAGAAGGAACCTCGGACCGATCTTTGAAAAAGAGAAGGAAACCGAGAGTCGACGGAATCTCGATCTTGAACTAACCGATATCGGACAACCTCGACCGGTTAACACTCTTCAGGTACCTTTTGACACTATTATACATTATGCCGAAGTTACTAAAGTACCTAGCTTTAACTCTGAGGTTTATGATATGCAGACTGAGGCTCAGTTGGAGCACCCACCTCAGTTGGAAAATGTTGCACAAACTCTAGTGGTTGATTTCACACCAATCCTGGATGAGCTAAAGAAGATAGAGCCAAGGATGGAAGAGATACTGGCAGGTAAATCTCAAAAGCTTGAGAATCTAAGCTCTTCATCAAGCATGCTGCAAACAATTCTCACAGACAAGATGACTCAGATGGAGTTAGTTAAATTTGCTCAAAATCGTAAAAATGGAGAACTCCGAGTTCATCATCCGACACGCTTCAAACAACTCTATCAAGTAAAATTGCTACATTAGATGGAAAGATTGATGGAGTACATACGAGCTTAATGCCAACATGAAGCGGATGTATCAAGAAAGAACTACCTATCTTGAAGCCAAGTCGATTGAGAAGAATGATCGATGATCAAAATAGTCAATGAGGAAATGGTCTCTATGCTCATGACCAAGATGACAGAGATGATGCATGATGTCTTCTCAAATCAGTTTGCACCTCTTTCAGATGAGTTCTCAATGGCTAAGAATTACATGAGAAGGCTAGAGGATGAGCATGATCAATTAGCGCGGAAGTCGAAGTATAAGCAAAAGAGCAATACCATATGGATCTTGACCGACTAACTACTCCCAAGGTATGGTGCCAAAAGGAAAGGCCCGGTGGCAAATTAAGTGAGTTGTTGGCACAAACCTTGGAGAAAAGGCTCAAAAAGAAGAAAAAGAAAGAAAACTTTGGATGCCTTGAGTGAGGTTGAAGCCACCGAGAATCTAAAGTTCAAAGAAGAGAAACCTACCTTCACTCGCACAAATGATCGGATCACTTTCAGAAGTAATTTATGAGAAACCCGAGTATTAGAAGGATGGTTGAAACAAGCAAAACCAGTGAAAATCTTGTCAGAACTGATAAGAGAAAGGCTGTTGCATTTGTGGAGCAAGAAAAGAAGAAAATAGCTAAAGCTTCTAAGACTACTCAGAGGAAATTGATAATGGATTTTGAAGAATCTGAGGAAGAAGCTGAAAAAGAAGAAACTGAAATTCGGAAAGAAGTCTTCAATACCAAGAAAACTCTGAAAACCCTTCAAATCGAAAAAGAGAAGAAGACTGCTGCTTCTGTGTCAGGTGTTCCTTTGATCAGGAAAAAGAAAGAATAAGAGCAGAAAAGAAGAAGTGGTTTAAAAAGTTTTTGAGCAAAAGGAAGGGTACAGAAAAAACTCAGAAATGGCCGCACATTGACAAGTGGATGCCTATTCAGTTCAATGATGCATGGGAAGAGATCAAGAGAACCTTCTGGTTCTATTATGAGATTCTGAGAGAATGGAGGGGGAGCAGCTCAGATATGAATGAAGCCTTCATTGAGTACTTACTGACATTCTATCCTAAGTACCTGCAAAGTTGGATCAACTTGGCAGATGAAGGAAATACTCAGATAGTAGCCCCTGGTCCATACACTTACCCAGCTCCTAGATTTGAGAATGGCTATGTGAATGAAAACAGCCATTTCTCGAGAGATAACTTCGATGCCATCCAACTAGGCTTAACAGGAAACAACCATGATATCATCAAAGCAAGGGATGAACTGAAGAAGAGATACTATGGGATGTTCAACCTGGAAGTGCCAGAGGATGAAGTTGAAGAAGATTGAAGACTTTGTACTTCTGTTTTAAATTCTGTTGTTTTTGTTCTTCATTGTAATCTGTAACTCTTATCTTACATCAATGAAAATTTTATCTTTATGCTCAAAGATAATATCTCATTATCTTTTTTACATGTCTTGATATGCCTGATTATTAAGGAAATTGTTGGGAAAAATTCTCATTTTGGTTTGTAATAGAAAAACTGAAACCTGAGTATAGGTTAGGTTTTCTTAAATGTAACAAGATGGTTTTGGCATCATCAAAAATGGGAAAATTGTTGGGAGATGAATTTAATAAAGAAGTTTTGATTAGATCCCAAAACCCCTGAGTATGACATGTTCAGGATAATCTTGATAGAATAAGTCAGGATTCAGTATAGATTGTTCAGGAAGTTATCTGCACCATGTATAGTCAGCAGATATAGATCAGGTTAGATTTTGAAGAACACTAAAGACTCAAGTGGTCTGGCAGATCTCAAGACTTCGATATGTCAATGAAGACACTGAAGGCTCGATTATGTCGTGATGACATCAAGACTCAAGAAGTTCTTTGAAGACATCAAGACTTCGATTATTGTGTTGAAGACACTTGAAGACTTTCGGTATGTCATCAAGACACTGAAGACTCGAGATGTCATTTGAAGACTCGAAGACCTTTGAAGACCGAAGAATTGAAGATTCAGTAAGATACTGAATACTCAGTATAACCTGAATTTCAGAGGCACTGAATAATATCTATCTGAAGATTACAAAACTGAGAAAAACAAAAGGTTGTTTAAGGTTGTCTCATTCAGAGAGACTGACCAAAAAGAGCCTTTTTATTTGTCTACATTTATCAAGATTAAATCTTGTGCGGTGTATCTTTTGATTGTCACTAAGTGAAATGACTTGATCGATGGCGATCGATCTAACTTGTTTGAGTTTTCAGATGCACATTGTCTTAGCTTCAATATGCAGACTCTGCTGAATGTAGGTCTTCAGGTCTTTTGATCTTCAGGTGTCTCTGAGCCTCAGTGTATTCAGTCATACTTAGTCTTGAGTTTATTCTCGAGTCTTCGAGTTTATCTGAGTCTTGAGTTCATCCGAGTCTTCGTTCATCTCGAGTCTTCGTGTTCATCCGAAGTCTTCGATGTCTTCTTGTCTTCACCTGATCTTCTGACTTCTTGTCTTCTGATTTGTGCTTAGTCTTCTGATCATCTGACCTTATCTGGGTCATCTGATACTTCGACCTGAGCTATACATACTGAGTTCCACCTCAATATGTGACCTATCTTTTACTTCAGCTATCTATACATTTCAGCTGGTCATCTTAATCTGATTCTAAGTCATCAGTCAGCTAAAAGGTCTGACTGGTCCTATTACAACCTGTTTTAGAACTTCCATCAAAACTAAGTTGCAGATTTCCCAACAACATCCAAAGGTATTTGTTTATTATTGTAATCGATATCACTAATGGAATGTCGTCTCTCGTAAACACATCCAAAGGTATTTGTTGACTATTGTAATTCGGTATCACTAATGGAATGTCGTCTCTCGTAAACACATCCAAAGGTATTAGTTCAGTATTGTAATCGGTATCACTAATGGAATGTCATCTCTTGTAAACACATCCAAAGGTATTAGTTGACTATTTTAATCGGTATCACTAATGGAATGTCATCTCTCGTAAACATATCCAAAGGTATTAGTTGACTATTGTAATCGGTATCACTAATGGAATGTCGTCTCTCATAAACACATCCAAAGGTATTACTTGACTATTGTAATCTGTCACTAATGGAATGTCGTCTTTCGTAAGCACATCCAGAGGTATTAATTGACTATTGTAATCGATATCACTAATGGAATATCGTCTCTCGTATACACATCAAAAGGTATTAGTTGTCTATTGTAATCGGTATCACTCATGGTAGATGGTCTCTCGTAAACACATCCAAAGGTATTAGTTCAGTATTGTAATCGGTATCACTAATGGAATGTAATCTTTCGTAAGCACATCCAAAGGTATTAGTTGACTATTGTAATCGGTATCACTAATGGATAATCGTCTCTCGTAAACACATCAAAAGGTATTCGTTAACTATTGTAATTGGTATCACTCATGGTAGATGGTCTCTCGTAAACACATCCAAAGGTATTAGTTTATTATTGTAATCGATATCACTAATGGAATGTCGTCTCTCGTAAACACATCCAAAGGTATTAGTTGACTATTGTAATTCGGTATCACTAATGGAATGTTGTCTATCGTAAACACATCCTAATGTATTAGTTGACAATTTTAATCGGTATCAGTAATGGAATGTCGTCTTTCGTAAGCACATCCAAAGGTATTAGTTGACTATTGTAATCGGTATCACTAATGTAATGTCATATTTCATAAGCACATCCAAAGGTATTAGTTGACTATTGTAATCAGTACCACTAATAAAATGCCGTCTCTCGTAAGCACATCAAAAGGTATTAGTTGACTATTGTAATTGGTATCACTAGTGGTAGACTGTCTCTCGTAAACACAACCAAAGGTATTAGTTGACTATTGTAATCGGTATCACTAATGGAATGTCGTCTCTCGTAAACACATCCAAAGGTATTAGTTGACTATTGTAATTCTGTATCACTAATGGTAGATGGTCACTCGTAAACACATCAAAAGATATTAGTTGACTATTGTAACTGGTATCACTAATGGTAGAAGTCTCTCATAAACACATCCAAAGATATTAGTTGACTATTGTAATTGGTATTACTAATGGATCATAAATGCATCCAATGGTATTAGTTGACTATTGTAATCAGTACCACTAATAAAATGTCGTCTCTCGTAAGCACATCAAAAGGTATTAGTGGACTATTGTAATTGGTATCACTAGTGGTAGATGGTCTCTCGTAAACACAACCAAATGTATTATTTGACTATTGTAAATGGTATCACTAATGGAATTTCATCTCTCGTAAACACATCCAAAGGTATTAGTTGACTATTGTAATTTTGTAACACTAATGGTATATGGTCTCTAGTAAACACATCCAAAGATATTATTTGACTATTGTTACTGGTATCACTAATGGTAGATGGTCTATCATAAACACATCTAAAGATATTAGTTGACTATTGTAATTGGTATTACTAATGGATCATAAATGCATCCAATGGTATTACTTGACTATTATAATCAGTATCACTAATGGAATATCGTCTCTCGTAAACACATCCAAAGGTATTAGTTCGGTATTGTAATTGGTATCACTAATGGTAGATGGTCTCTCGTAAACACATCCAAAGGTATTAGTTTATTATTGTAATCGGTATCACTAATGGAATATCGTCTCTCGTAAAGACATCCAAAGGTATTAGTTGACTATTGTAATTTTGTATCACTAATGGAATGTCGTCTCTCTTAAACACATCCAAAGGTATTATTTCAGTATTGTAATCGGTATCACTAATGGAATGTCATCTCTCGTAAACACATCCAAAGGTATTAGTTGACTATTTTAATCGGTATCACTAATGGAATGTAATCTTTCGTAAGCACATCCAAAGGTATTAGTTAACTATTGTAATCGGTATCACTAATGGAATGTCATCTCTCGTAAACACATCAAAAGGTATTCGTTGACTATTGTAATTGGTATCACTAGTGGTAGACTGTCTCTCGTAAACACAACCAAAGGTATTAGTTGACTATTGTAATCGATATCACTAATGGAATGTAGTCTCTCGTAAACACATCCAAAGGGTATTAGTTGACTATTGTAATTCTGTATCACTAATGGTAGATGGTCTCTCGTAAACACATCAAAAGATATTAGTTGACTATTGTAACTGGTATCACTAATGGTAGAAGTCTCTCATAAACACATCCAAAGATATTAGTTGACTATTGTAATTGGTATTACTAATGGATCATAAATGCATCCAATGGTATTATTTGACTATTGTAATCGGTATCGCTAATGGAATATCGTCTCTCGTAAACACATCCAAAGGTATTAGTTCGGTATTGTAATTGGTATCTGTTGGGAAATTTAGAGTTTTGATGAAAGTTCTAAAACACATGTAATAGTACCAGTCAGACCTTTTAGCTGACTGATGTTTTTAATACCAGTTATAAAATGACCAGTTGATAATTATTATATAGAACAACTGATGTATAAGATAGGTCACATATTGAGGGGGAACCTCAATATGTATAGGTCAGATCTTAAGATCAGAAGAACAAAAGATCAGCTGAAGTCCTACAGGCCAGAAGGCAAGGTAAGGACATAAGATCAGACGATCTTATAAAGTCAGATAATCAGGTGAAGTCATGAAACATGAATTCAGAAGACCTGAAGATCAGATGACTACCAAAAGATCAGACCAGAAGACCTACATCAGCCGAGTCTGCTAGTTGAGCTAAGACAACTGGCACCAGAAGACTCTATCGTAGATCGATCGAAGTCACCACACCAGTGTGTAAATCGATGTTTCACCAAGTCATACGTTGTTGATCTGAACAAGAAGAATGTCAACTTTAGTTGGTAGAACAAACACTGAAAAGTGTTTTTGTTAACCAATAAGAACAAGACACGTATGAACGGAGTTGACAATACGGGATTTTGTGCTGCTTGGTCAAACGACTATAAAAAACGACATACACGCTTTCGGCCATGCCGTACCTAGAAGCACGTCACATCAAATCCTACATATCTACCAAATATAGTAGGAAATTCAAATTGCTCTCCAACGGCTCTTTGATTTCGAGGTCTATAAATATGGGATTACTCTTGAGTGAAAGACACTAAATTATCAAGAAGCTCATACTATAGCCAAATTTCCGCATTTAAGAACACAACCTTGAAGATTATTTTTCTAAGTGTTCATCCCATAGTTCTTAGCACAAAAATCTTATCCTCTAGCTGTTAGGCTACTTAAATACTAGGAAAGATTTCAAAGTTGGAACAAACAACAAATCTTACCCAAAACCCAAAGTTAGGTTAAGTTTGTTTAGCAAGATTTCAGACTAGGGTTTCTAGTTTTGATTTCTGGGATCGGTTGAGTGAGAGCTCCATAAATATCTGTTGGTGTAATGTGTTGGACTAACACAATAATCTAAGTCCAGTTGGTTAAGTCGGTTAAGTTGGTGCCCCACTTGACAGGGAAGAGTGGACATAGGACTGGTTGTCCGAACCACTATAAATCTTGTGTGCATTTACCTGATTGATTAACTGCTTTACACTATTGCACACAACTTGATTAAATCTGCATACATATTACGAAAGTTAGGATCGGCTAGCACCAAGTTATCGATCGATCGATTGACTCCATAGTCATCTGATTGAAAACAACTTCGGAATCCGATTTGTTAATTTGGTTTTTCACACGGGTATAAACTAGCTTCCACACAATCAGTTAAACTGATAGATACCGAACTGATCAGCCCTCAGGCGATTAGTAAGTTGGATATCAGTCCAAACTGATTCACTTGCACTCTGATCAGGCAAACTGCAATCACACCTGATCTGCACGAAATTTTTTTCAAAAGTCTATTCACCCCTCCCCTCTAGACTTCTGCCCTCACGAAACCCGTTCGGGACCTACAAGTGGTATCAGAGCAGTGGTTCTACGGACCACTGGCTTTGAATATCATCGGTTCTTAAGGAAGAACCGTTGTGTGGTCACTTGAACTGATCTTGAAAAATCTTTTTCAAATCTCATTTGTTTTCAAACTCACGATCAGCATGGATAATACTTCGGGTATGTATCATGATTTGCCTAAATTTTCCATTGATGAGTATGCAGACTGGACGATATACATGAGCAACCATCTGGGATCAATAAGCAGCAGGATGATGGAAGTTCTTGAACGAGGACCCATCATCATCTATCATGACAACCCAGCTATTGGAGGTGATCCAGATTTTGCAGTTGGAAGTCTTGTCAGAAAGAGTCCTGCCCTGATGGATGCTGAAGAGAGAAAGTTGTACACTCTGGATACGATAGCCAGGCACATAATCATGAAGACCATGGACAAGATAACCAGAGAAAAGATAAAGAATCTCAAGACAACCAAACAGATGTGGGATATGCTTGCTGAAATGTGTGTAGGAAATGATCTGATTAAAGATAGCAGACTGCAAGCTGAACTGGTGAAATTCGAAAAACTTAAGATGTTACCAAATGAAACCATCAATGAGCTCGATGGAAGAATCACCATGCCAGTCAACAAGCTACGGGAACTTGGACGAGAAATGTCAGATAAAGACATCAATTACAAGATCTTGAGATCTCTGACTAAGAAGTGGGATATGAAAGTCACTGTAATAAAGAATTGTCAAGATATTGCTAAGATGAAGCCAAGCAACCTGTTTCTGAGTCTTAAAGCTCATGAGTTCGATCTGATCGAAAGAGGGCAAGAAGAAGAAGACGAGTCGCCTGCTGAAGCCACACCTGCCACATCAAAATCAGTTGCATTCAAAGCAGCCACCAGCAACTCAAGGTCTACTGAACCAGTTGGAAATATTATAAGCCAAACTGAACAGATTGCTTTGCTAACCAGAAAACTTGAAAAATCTAACATTCAACTTGGCAAGTATCGTAGATTTTATAGGGATTATCAAAACAACAGAGAAAGAGATAGGAGGCCAGCTGACAGATCTCAATAAAGGACCAGATTTGATGACCGAAGAGATGATCACAGAAAGGATCGCAGAGAAGATAAGAAAAGAGATGATCGATCTGATGAAAGAAGAGACAACAGATCTGAGAGAAGAAATTCTGATTACAATCAGACAGGTAAGTCACCTGATAGATTCTACAGACGGAATGACTCACCTGGCAGAAGAAGTTCCGTGGATCGTGGAGAATGTTTCAACTGTGAGAAACCAGGTCATTACAGCGCAGATTGCCCAGACCTGACACCAAAAGAAAGAGAAGAGAAGCGGAACAGAAGAGAGCAACGCTATAGAGACAAGAAAGCCATGGTTGCTGATACATCAGAAATCGATGATTCTTATCTGCCTTCAGAGGATTCTGGCTACTCATCAGTAGAGGACTTTTGTCTGATAAGCAAAGCTGATGATTTCTACCACTACGATGATCTGATATTCTCTTCTGATGATGAAATCTGTCTGATGGCTAAGGAGGAGACCAATCTGAGGTAAACTCTAAACCTTCTGCTCTTTCAGTTTCCACATCAGCTATGATTAGCACACCTGCTGGAGAGATTGACTTCCAGCTCTATTCTGAGCAATTGCTTGATGATCTCTCTAACGCAGTAGACACTTATACGATAGTGGAAGCCAAAAACGATAAGCTAAGGAATAAAAATACTCAGCTTGTTAAGGAAAATGCTGTCAGTAAAGCAGCTGAACTAAAATCAGCTGAAGCTGCTCAGAAGATAACTGAAGAAATGGAAGTTCTGAAAGTTAATTCTTCTTATCACGAGAAGCACTCTAAGGAACAGCTAGCTATCAATAAACATAAAGCTGATGATTTTAAAATCCTACAAGCCAAGTTTGATGATCTCTTTCGACTACATGAGAGTCTGAAATTAACTGAAGATAGTTTAAGTAAGAAAATACAGGTTTTCACGAAATCTTCGAAAACCGTTCAGGATATGAACAACTATTTTCGAATGACAACTAATAAGAAGGGAATTGGGTATGAAAACCCTTCTACATCCTCAAAAGCCCCATCTGGTTCACTTCAAAAAGGTGTAATCAAACGAGTTTCTGATATAGATACACAAAAAGTAAAATATGTATCTGATAAGGGAAAGAGACCTGCTGAACAAGTAAGGCAAGTGCCCAATCAGAAAGGGAACAAAAATGGACCCCAACTGATTAAGCATCAGCCGAGGAATCAACAGAAGAACCCAGTTCTTTTGAAGAGATCTCAACTTGATCAGCAGATTAGGTATCAGAAAAGACAACCTGTCAAAGGAAAGTCTAATCTGAAACCTAATCAGGGTCAGCTGCCTAACAAGCAAGCTAAAGGTAAACTGCTAAGACCATTTATGCCAAAAAGATATGAATCTTTTAATGGTAGCAGTCGTACCTACCCTTACAATCAGAAACCTAGGGCTGCTGCACCTGAGCCCCACTGGGTTAAAAGAAAACAAACAGCAAAGAAAAATCCCAAGTCTTCTGATTCACTTAAGGCTCGCACAAATAATCATACTGATCAGAATGCATATGAAGAGATGTATGATTATGTAGATGTTTATGAGAGACAAATCAGGCCTTCTGATCTATCTTATTACAATAGAAGTGCCCTGTTTGTATGGATCCCTAAAACCAAATCTAACCCCTCAGGACCCAATCCAAAAGGGGTACCTAAAGCCTGATTTGATTGCATGTTCGCGTGGGTTTGGCCAACAAAGGAGGTGTACAAGAAACTATCTGGTACATCAATAATAGATGCTCAAGGCACATGACTGGAAGCAAACATCTCCTTAGCTCTTACACAGAACAAGAAGGCCCGCGTGTACTCTTTGGTGATGATAACTTTATTTTTACCAGAGGATTAGGAACCTTAGAGAATGATGATGTACATGTTACTGGAGTCTCGTATGTCGAAGGTTTAAAGCATAACCTGTTATCAGTTTCACAATTCTACGACAATGGATTCAGTGTTGAGTTCTCGACTGATCAGTGTACTATCAAGAATCGAGCTACTCAACAGATCTTGTTAACTAGTTCAAGGAAAGGTACGATTTATACAACAGATTGGAACAATTGTCCAAGAAATGCATGCCTGATTGTTAAGAGTTCCAAAAGTAGCAGTTGGTGTAGGTCCCGAACGGGTTTTGTGAGGGCAGAAGTCTAGAGGAGGGTGAATAGACTTCGAAAACTTTTTTCAGATCAAAGTGTGATGGTAGTTAGCCGATTAGAGTCTTGAAAGTGAATCAATTTGGGGTCGATAACCAACTTACTAATCGCCGTAAGCGACGATTCAGAATCTATCGGTTTAACTGATGTGTCGGGAAGCTTAAGTTTTACCCGTGAAAACCCGCTTTTATAAATCGATTCCAAAGTTAGTCTTTTAACCACTTGATTGGTGAGTGTCAAGCTTGATCGATCAAAAGCTTGGTGCTAAATGATCTCAACTTAGAATATGTATGCTTTTAAGGTTGTGTGGAATTGTGTAGACAAATCAAAGCGGTAAAGGCACACAAGATTTATAGTGGTTCGGACAAAACCGGTCCCACGTCCCACTCTTCCCTATCACAAGGGGCACCAACTTAACCAACTGGACTTAGTTTTATGTGTTAGTCCAACACAAAGACATGGACAGATATTTTAGGAGTTCTCACTCAACCGATCCCGAAATCATAACTAGAAACCCTATACGAATCTTGCTAAACAACTTAACCTAACTTTGGGTTTTGGATAAGATTGTTTTGGTTCCAACTATGAAATCTTTTCTAGTGTTTAAGGTAGCCTATCGGCCAGATGAAAAGATTTCTATGCTAAGAACTTATGGGATGAACACTTAATAAAATAATCTTCTTGATCGTGTTCTTCGTATGCGAAAATCCGATAATTGCTTGAGCTTCTTGATTGTTCATTTTAAATCTTCACTCAAGTGTGATCACATACTTATAGACCTTGAAATCAAAGAGCCGTTGGAGAGCAATTTGAATTTCGTGCTATATTTGGTAGGTTTGGCGGGATTGATGTGGCGTGCTTCGAGAACGGCATGGCCGAAAAGCGTGAACTTGTATTTTATAGCCGTTAGAGAAAGCGAAGATCAAATCCCGTAATTGTCGGCTCCCGATCATACGTGTCTCGTTCTTATTGGTTATGACAGACGACTTTTCAAAGTGTTGTTCTTCCAACTAAGGTTGACATTCTTCTTGTTCAGATCATCGACGTATGATTAGGTGAAACATCAGTTTTCACACGGTGAGTGAATTGATCGGGAATCGATCGATCTACGATGGAGTCTTCGCACCGGTTGACTTAGCTTCAACTAGCGACTCTACCGATGTAGGTCTTCCGTCCGATCTTCCGGAAGTCATCCGATCTTCAAGTATTCCGAGTTTGAGCTTTATGACTTTAATGAGATATCCGACTAGATCGATCGATCCGATCTTCGCTTTCTTCTTCTCGCCCCCGCTTGATATCACCGTGTTCTTCTAATCTTCAGATCGACTTATACATATTGAGGTTCCCCCTCAATATGTGACCTATCTATTACATCAATTGTTCTATACATTAATTATCAACTGGTATTCTATAAACGGTAATATAAACATCGATCAAACCAATGTGTCCGACCGGTCCTCATACATGTGTTTTTGGAACTTTTATCAAAACTATAAATTTCCCAACAATTTCCCTTTTGATAAAACCAAAACACCGAGAAAACCAAACATTGTTGATAAATATAGAAAAAGAAAAAAAGCACATAATCGAAGACAATGAGATTTTGTCTTAGGATCAGAAAATAAACTTTTCTCATTAGATATGTTGATTACATGTTACATCAGAAAGGTTTGAATTTAAAAGCAGTTGATCCTGAGAAGTCTTCTGATTCTTCACTCTTTAGGCTTGTATCCTTCGCATCTCTTTTGATCTTGAGGTGCGTTGAAAACCCGATATAGTTTCCATTTCACATCATTGTCCGGCGAGGATCGATTATATGCGTTTAATTTGCTCGAGATGTCAAAATAGAATCTCCGAATGCCAAATCATCAAATGAGCCATCCGCCTTCTTCGAGTAATCCAACAGATCATACTCTTGGCGAGATATTTTTTACATTGATAAGTTTGGCCTCATTTTCCGGATACTTCGTAAAATGGATATTTATTTTCTAACCGGTTGAGGAATTCATCATCCGTTCGAGATTCTTCTCGTGGAACAAGATCAAGAACAAAAGCATCCGAAGCCATTCACTTCGATCTTATTCCATTCCTCAAACCTCTTAAGATGTCGGCGGCTTTTGAATGATCTCATCAACTCTTGGCAACCGAGGTTCGTTATACATTTTCGGCCTTTTCCTTTCTTCGCTCTCGATCTGAATCTTTTCTTGATTTTACGCCTCTGTCAATTTATGCGCCGCTTCTTTCTTCTTTGCTTTTTCGGGCCTCTTGAAATCTGTTCTTTGGGCCGGTTTCTCAGCCGATTCATCGGGCTGTGTCTGGCTAAATGTGCTTCTTGTGAATATCTTAGTCCGAGTGGTTTGGTATAGGTTGTGATGTCCCAAAGACTCAGCAGCTACCTTTCTTGCCTTTGACTTTTCCATCTTTTTCGAGACTTCGTTAGAAAGAGATCCAGATGGTCTAGTCTTTGTCCATAAAGTTTCAACCGCTCAATTAGGTCTTCAAATTCGATCATGTCGATTGGTTTCTCCTCCGCCCTTCCCCCTTTTGGTTTGATAAAAAAAGTCTGGAGGTGGGAAGTTAGGGATCCAAAATCGGCCGATATTGCCTAGATCTCGCAATAATAAACTCGAACTTGAGCGGTTAGATGTTGAACCTTCGAGATCGCCTCGATCTTGACAGATTCCATGGCGATGAGAGTGTAAAAATCAGTTTGTCAAGTTTCTTTACATCGATTCTAGCTTTTCAAAGAGCATCGGAAAAGAAACTTGTTGTTGATCCACCCGAATCACTTGTCATCAATCGATTTTATAATTTAAGGTACGCCAGTCACGATTTGGGAGAACTATCTTTGATTGCCTCAATCTGGGAAATAGCCAATTCCCTTTGATCTGTTATTTCTTTGAGTCCAATCAGCCTCGATCGGTATCACTCCCTCAACTTCTTCTTTTTCAGAGATCTTTGAGACAAGATCCGATCTCCCGAAGTTGATCAGCAGAATGTGAGATGTTGGAATGTTTTTAAGGTCACGGATCTCTTTCAAATGTTTGCGCCTCCGGTGGTAGGTCATAAATGCGGCAGCACAGTTCCACTATCATCTACAGCCTCCTGATCCTTCATTGTAGCTTCTCGTGAGCTTCTTGGCCAGCCTCTCTGGTTTGCCTTGATCGTTAACCCCAAATGCTTCCCATGGATCGAGCTTTGATAGATTGATGGTTATCGGCTCTACTTTAGCGCATTTCCTCATATCAAAATCAAAATATGGCTAACTTCATCTAACCCATCTGTTCAATAATCATTATAAAATCTCGAAGCTTTTTTAATCGAGATCTCTCGGTGAGGATCTCCATAGACTCGAGGAATTGTTTATCATGAGATACTGGAGGTTCAAGTGGAAGTTGTCGAGCTACTCAGTGCGCTTGGTTCCTACAAGAAATCTTTAGTGTTGTAGTTTAGTTTCTGGAGTCAGGAAGAAGGAGAAACATGCTCGGCCCCATTCAATCAGCTCGAGTTGGAAAGGCAAATGTGCTTCTTCCTCCGAGTGTTACGCGAGCTCTCACTTGAGAACCTTTTGTCGATTTTCACTGATTTTTGTGGTGCATCAGGTGATCGGGCGCCTTCTTCATCGACTCATCTTCTGAAAGTTCATGGGGGGATTTGGCCTCTTTTCCTCGGCCTTTCCAGTTTTCTTTTTTTTTTAAGGGGCATCCGTGTAGACGAGGCTGCTTTCTTGCTCTTTCCTTCTTCGCCTTTGGGGGTGGGCGATATCATCGTCTGGGGCCCCAAAAATAGGCTGAAGTGGTGGAGAGGAAAGCCTTGTGGACTTCAGACCATTCTGGTCCCATTTGGCATTTGGCATTTTGTCCTTTAGGATAACTCAACCTTGTTGAGATTGGCGATCCTCTTCTTCAGATAGACTGCCTCCATTCATCAATTCCAGATTTCTCATGTTCTTGAGTAGAATGGCCTTTAGAACCCATGCCAATTGATGTTCTTGGCTTCATCAATTATTGCGGCCATCTTTGTCATGCGGTTTGATTGATGTAAGAGCATCCGAAATAACGCAATACCATGATTGTTTTTGACAATATGTCAAACAACGATCAGTATTTCCTCTTGAGCATTGGGTCTCGACAAAACCAAGGGTCCGATGTTTGTCGACCTCTCTGAAGAGTTCGTTTACGATCACTCATCTTCATTCTCCCCAGAGTAGCAGCAGCGAGATTCATCCTTTTGGCAAGTTTCAATGATGAGTTATGTCCGCGATTCGTCGATCGATATCTTCTCCGCTGATCGACGAAAAGTAGTTCTTCTCCGAGCGTCCGTATCCACTCTTAAATTCCTTAGAATTGAGTGTTCATATTTGCATCACCGATTGCGATGAGCCGCCAAGAATATTTCTCAAGACCTCATTTCTTCGTAATTTGTTCCACTTCCATTGATTCCGGATCCCGAGTAATGTCAAATCGCATTTAACTTGTCATCGACAATCTTTAATGCCAGCCTCCAAGATAATTGCACATTATTTTACCCATACCGTGAGTGGCCATCTACAAATAAGATAGACTAGCTTAAGATTGTGCATAAACATAGAGATATGATATATTGATTATCGGACCTATACACGTGCCTAAGAATCGATAAACACATGCGGAAACCAAGAAACAATAAAGCATAACACAGGATACCATCGATTGACAAAATCTTTAAGATCAATGGATTTTAAGGAAAAAAGATTCATCAAATAATCAGAAATTACCAGATTCTATTTTTCGGGAAGATAATTTTGAAACTTAAGAAAAACACTTTGAATCGCAGAGAAGTAATCTGGAGAGTTTTCAGAAAAAGAACGTAAGTTTGTGAATGGGAAAACTCTGGTAGGGTTTTTGATGAACCTTATAAAGATGAGGAGGGAAAAAGACAAGATTTGGAAGATCAACCGTTTGAAAAGATTAAACGATCCAGATTAAGCGGTTTTGATCGAATGGTTGGGAAAAGCACGTACGAAAACCTTTTGGATTTAAAAACTCATTTTGTAGCAATTAATACATGTACCCCACGTCCGCATTAAATGATTTGCAGGGAATACGTCACACAGGTAATGTGTACAGTAAGGCAAATAAAAACAAATAAGATCCGATAAATAAGCAAATAACAAGGGAAAAGAAAAGCATATCTGGTTGACTGATATAGTAATCAGTCAATACCACTTGAAGTTGATTTCACTTGTTGATCTTAGTTTTCTGCCTAAACCTTATAATTTCCCAACTGTTATTTTCAATCGATCCGTTTCATTTTATGCGATTTCCTTTTTTGATCCTCCTCGATCGGTTGAAGTTCCCCTTCAACCGATATTTCGCTTTCTCATAAGGTCGATATATCCGATTTGTTGAGGTTTCAAGTTCAACTGATCTTCCTTATCTGATCAGTTTCGTATGTAATCAGATTTTGGTTGACCTAATCTGATTCTTCTCAGATCAAGCCAATTCTTGGGATAAGTGTTACCGCCAAAACTTAGTCTAGAATAGTAGTCTCTATTCCTAAGTTGGCGCGATTTGATCTTGTGAATTATCGCCCCGATATCTCGATATGTCAATCCGTAGTAAATTTATCCAATTATCGGTCGGCGTGATTTCTACATCATTGTCCTTGTGATGCAAATTTCTAAAAGGCTTTTTGAAATCAAATTTGCATTTGCACCCTTGTTGACCTCTATAAATTGGACCAATGTTTTACACAACATAACCCATTCACCATACTTATCTTCTTTGTAAAATCATGCATTCCGGTGAACCCTTATTTCCGGTGAAACTTCCTAAGAAACACCTTTACCCCTTTTTTCAACGATTTCACTTCTCAAATCAACCCCATGTGTCCCTTATCCTTTGTTTTCATCGTCATCAAAGATTTCACATACAATTGTTGCTAAGCTTCTCTACCACCACGGCCAAGGGTCTCATGAATCGAGAAAGACACTTCTCCTAACCGTATGCACCTTGTGGTGTCTATCGAGATGATGGAACTAGCATCACCGCACTTCGGTCGATATAAAACATGAGTTTGATATACGGTGCCGATCGGACAAAAGCTGATCTTCGATATCAACTCTATTTTTTTGTATGTAGCACATGTGCCCATAAGGTCTTTGAACCAATTTCTTGGCACATGTGCTCCATTTAACTTTATTGGAGAGTCCATTGACTTGTGTCTAAGGGCTCCCCGGCTTAGAAATCCTATCAACGCCGCTCTCGCTCCCAATGGTTTTAGCTTTAGCTACCGCTTTTAGATTACTTTAAAGCCTCTCTCACCCTTGTTAAGTGGGGGAAAATGAGAGCATCAGATTTAAAATCTCTCTCTCTCCCGCACTTCTTGGGTTAGGATGAGGGTTTAGGGTTATAGGTTTAGGGTTTTCGGTTATGACTTATGTACTGACCTCCGGGTCCTTTGTACTTGTAACTTGTAATGTAATCTGACCTTCGGGTCTTTATCAATGAAAAGTTCTATTATTCCATTGTTGTGTAAATTCTCCCTTTTTCTTATGCGATTGTAGGCTTTAATCTGTGAATCTTGCTTGTTGAATATCATTCAAATCGACTTACAAAGATGTAAAATAACCCAACCGATTTAATCGATATTCCTTTTAAATTGAGCGTTTCCTTTAATCGATAAACCTTAAATCGATCGATTTTAACTCGATAACTTGTAACTCGACGATTTCTCATATCGCCTCTTGATCGATCTTCCGATCGATTGAGATAACAAACTCAATGATTCCTTTCAACTTTTGTTAGTCTCTTAACCAAATGGTTCTCGAGAACAATCCATCAAGAATTTTAGGTGCTTTTTTCTCCAAGATCCGAAGCCCCTAGCTTCGTTGCACAATTCTCTGAATCGATCTCGACTAGTGGCTTGGTTAGAATATCGACTTCAGAAATCGGTGTGAATCTTTTGCATTACGATATTCTTCTTTTTCAACATGATCTCTTATAAAATGGTGTCCCGACATCCACATGCTTGCATCTTGTATGTAGAACAGATTACGAGTGATTGCAATAAAGACTATTACTATCACGAATATAGGTACATTCTTAGCTACAATGTTATAATCCTCACCACCGACTAAGCGGGCGAGTTGGGAACAACGACTTCTGCAATGACCATATATTACGCTTCAATGTAGATGTCGCAAATCGATGTCCGCTTTTTGAAAACCACGAGATCGGTTTACTTCCTAAAACCCACATGTTCTCGAGGTTGATTTCTGTCGATCTTGCAACCTCCATAATCGTAATCGTAATACCCACTAAGCCCTAGATTATCATCGATGGGTAAAATAAACCAAGGTTTATTGTCCCTTCAGATACTTAAGAATCCGCTTAGTCGCTTCTAGGTGGCTTTGCATTGGATTTGCTCGAATCGCACATACACCTCTTTGCAAAGGTGATATCCGGTCTATTTGGCGATTAGGTATAGTAGAGATCATATGAGAGCCCTATATTCTTTCGATTTGTTTTCGACCATCCTCATCCGGATCCATCTTGAATCCGGTCATCATAGGAATTTTGGCTTCCTTGCAATTTTGAACTCCAAACTTAGCCAATAAATTCCTAACAGTACTTTGCTTGGCGAGATGAATATCCCTTACGCACTTTGCTTCACACCGAGACCCGTAAAGTAATTCATCCGTCCCCATCATGGACATCTCGAACTTCCCTTGCATCACTTTTTCGAATCGCTCACATAGACTCTTATTGGGAGATCCAAGATGATGTCGCCCACGAGATCCGAACCATCGTAATATCTTCTCCATCTTCTATTCTCGATAAGGTTACGTCCCATTGTTCCTTTAGTGAACCCAATCGTCGATCAAGAACCGAGAGAGTGTATCATACCAAGCCCGAGGAGCTTGTTTTGAGATAAAGAGCTTTTCTTAAACGGTACACTTGGTTGCTTTTTTCGAAGCCCGGAGGTTGTTCGACATAAACTTCCTCTCGCTAGTACCCTTTTAAAAATGCACTCTTTACGTCCCATCTCGATACACAAATTGAACCCTCTCAGGGGAAGCATATGCCGTAAAATACCCGATGGCTTTAAAGGCGATCGGCCAAAAGGTCTCGTCATAATCAATTCCTTCGATTGTGAATATCACTTAGCAACAAGTCTTGCCTTATTTACGGTGATGACATTTTTCTCATCTCTTTGTTCTTGAAAACCCACTTCGCGTTGCCAATTACGTCTTGATGATTTTGGGTGCATCTGCCGGTTCCCAAACTTGATTTCTCTCGAATCGTTCTAGCTCCTCCCGCATGGCTAGAATCCACTTGCGTCTTGTAGAGCTTCCTCTATTGTTGTTGGTTCCTTCATAGACAAATAACAACAATACATGGCACTTTCACCAACGATGTCTAGTTTTAACTTTATCGGATGGGTCTCCGATGATCGGTCAGTTGGATGACCGGGTTATCCAGTCCTTCTCGCTTACGATTTATGTCGGTTTGGAGAACATCATCCATTTCGATAAAGGTTCATTACTAGCGATCGGGAGTGGTGCGAAATTATGATCCACTTGATAAGAACATGTCTCACCGATGTTGGACTCGTCATGTGTCGATGTCCGCTCGCGGGAACTTCGGTGTTCCCCCCACCCGGATGGTTCGGGTTGATATCGCCTCGGTATGCCGGCTTCTTCATCGACAGTTTTTTCGTACCTTAGATCTCGAATGATCCAAAGAATCAACCAGATCCGAATGTATCTTTATTACGGTTTCGATCCTTTTTCCTTGATCGTTAGTCGATCCATTTCCTCGAGCATCGTCTTGGTTGATCAGTACATCTTGTTCGGAGGCGATTTCTCTTGTTCGGAAGATGCTTCATCAAAGACTACATGGGGTGTTTCTTCCACAAGTAGGGTTAAATGCATTGTAAACCCCCGAAGCCTTGCTAGATGAGGAATATCCTAAGAATATACCCTCATCCGACTTGGCCTCAAAAGTCTTCAACCGACTCTTCCCATTGTTGTGTATGAAACACTTACACCCAAAAAACACGGAAGTAAGAAACACGAGGTTTTTACGCCTTCCACGTTCATAGGTGTTTTGTAAATGAGCCTTAGTCGAAGACATCTGCTTCCGAGTATGGCATGCAAGTTTGATTGCTTCGCCCGTAAACGGCTTGGTATTGCATGTTCAACTAACATCGTCGTGCGGCAGCCTTCTTTGAGAGTTTTGTTCCTCCGCTCGCTACTCCATTATGTTGTATGCCCTTGGTACCGATGTTTCATGTTGTATACCAAACTTAGAGCAAAAATTAGTAATAAAAGAGTTCGAAATTTCGTACCTTTTATCGATCCGATTTTTACTACATCGACACCCTTCTCATTTTGTAATCTTTTTAGCAAAATCGGGTATCTTCGTTGTCATCTCATTCTTCTTATGTAAGAATATAACCCGTGTAAACTTGGAATAGTCATCCACGATTACGTAGTATATTTCAAGGCCGTTGAGATCCGACCGGTGTAATCGGGTCTAAATAGATCCATATGAAGCAACCGCAAGATCTGCCGATGCCGGTCCGGGAATTCCTTGAATGAAGCTTTGACTGTTTTCCTTCCGACATGCAAAGACATGTCCGATCCTTTGAAAATACTTCATTCGGAAGTCCTTCCACTAGAGACATCCTTGGTATCTTATTAAGAGTTTTAAAGTTTAGATGGCTCATTCTTTTGTGCCAGAGCCAACTGCTACTTTTGGAACTCTTGACAATCGGGCATGCATTTCTTGGGCAACTGCTCCAATCACCGTGTAGATCGTCCTTTCCTTGAACCGATTAGCAAAAATCTATTGAGTGGCTCGATTATTGATAGTGCATTGGTCAGTCGAGAACTCAACACTGAATCCGTTATCGCAGAATTGTGAAACCGATAAAAGGTTGTGCTTCAGACCTTCGACATACGAGACTCCAGTTACTTGTACATCATCATTCTCTAAGGTTCCGAATCCTTTGGTATAACCAAAGTTATCATCACCAAGAGTACACGCGGCCTTTCGTTCTATGTAAGAGTCGAGGAGATGTTTGCTTCCAACATGTGCCTTGAGCATCCACTATCGATGTACCAGATAGTTGCTTGCACACCTCCTTTGTTGGCCGCACCCACACGATCCTGCAGCCAAAATCAGGCTTTAGGTACCCTTTTTTGATTGGGTCCTGGGTTAGGTTTAGTTTTTTTGGGATCCATACAAACAGAAAGCACTTCTATTGAGATCGGTTAGATCGGGAAGGCTTGATTTGTCTCCCATACCTATCAACATAATCATACGCCTCTTTATATGCTTTCTCGATTAGTATGATTATTAGTGTGAACCTTGGGTGACTTAGAAGACTTGGGATTTATCTTTTTCGCTTTGTCTTTTTTCATCCAAAGGTGGTTCTCAGTGCGAGAGCCCTAGATTTACGATTATAGGGGTAGGTACGATCGCTACCATCAAAAGATTCATATCTTTTTCTCGATAGGTGGTTTTTGCAGTTTACGAAGCATGCTTATTAGGCGGTGACCTTGATTGGGTCTCAGACAGACTTCCTTTTCTTGGTTGTCTTTTACGATTCCTCGATATGTTGATCGGGTTGAGGTCTCTTCGTAAGAACCGGGTTCTTCGTTGATTCCTCTACCGATGCTTTTACTAGTTGGGGTCCATTTCTGTTCCCCTTATGGTTAGGCACCTGCCTTACCTGCTCAACTGGTCTTTTTTCCCTTATTAGATACATGTTTGACTTGTGGTGTATCTTTGTCAGAAACTCGTCTGATTACACCTTTTTGAGATGAATCAGCCGGGGCTTTTGAGGATGTGGAAGGGTTCTCATACCCAAGTCCCTTCTTGTTAATCGTTGTTCGAAAATAGGTGTTTATGTCTTGAACGGTTTTAGATGATTTTGTGAAAACCTCTATTTTCTTACGCAGATTATCCTCAGATGATTTTAGACTTTCATGCTTTTGGAATAGCTCATCGAATTTTGCTTGCAGGATTTTGAAGTCATCACTTTTGTCGCTTTGTTAATCACAACCGATCTTTGATCCGCTTCTCCCGATCGAAGCTTTAACTTTCGTAATTTTAAATTCCTCGGTTGCCTTTCCGAAAGCGGTTTCAGATTTAAGTTCGAGAGGCTTTTACCGAGATCATTCTCTTTAGCAAGCCGATTATTTCGTCCTCGGCTTGTCATTTTCAAATTTTCCACTATAAAGATAAGTGTCTCGTGATTGAGAGATCCTCAAGCAATTGCTCAGAGTAGAGTCAGCAGTCAATCTCCCCAAAGAAAAGCTAATGATAGCGGTGTGTTGAAACAAAAGCGAGTTTGGAGGTTACCTCGGATTGCTCCTCCGCCATCCATCGGCGAGATCTCATCATCATCCAAGAGAATATCGGATCTTCATTTTCATAGAAGTCAACAAAGACCTTTGATCGATCGGCAAATCTTCTACGAGAGAGTATCCGAATCCTCGGAGGGCGATCTGAATCGTCAATTCTGGACGATGTCGCTGAACCATAACTTTTTTCGCCTGTCTGCCGTTGCTCTCTTCTGTTCTTTATTTTCTTCCTTTTCTCTTGGCGTCCGTGCAGGCGTCATTTGTAGTGACCTGGCTTCTCACAGTTGAAGCACGCTCCTTGATCCACAGAACCTTTTCTTCCAGGTGAATCACTCCATCCGTATGATCTATCAGGTGACTTTCCTTTCTGATAGTAGTCTTTAGCTTCCGCATCGATTGGTTATCTCTTCTCTCATCATTTAGATTATCTCTTTTCCTTTCATCTCTGTGATCTCTCCGATCATCAGATCTGGTTCTTTCTGGAGATCTGTTGTCTGATCTCCTATCTCTTCCTCGGCTATGTTGATAATCTTTATAGAATCTTCGATACTTACCCAGTTGAGTATTTGATTTTTCTAGTTTCCTGGTAAGCAGAGCGATCTGTTCTGCCTGACTTATGATGTTTCCAATGGGTTCATTGGTCTTCAATCTGCTGCTGGTTGCCTTAAAAGCAACTGATTTGGAAGTTGAGGCTTCAGCGGGCACCTCATCTTCATCTGCTTGTCCTCTCTCAATTAAATCGAACTCGTGAGCTTTAAGGCTCAAGAACAAGCTACTTGGCTTCATTTTTGAAATGTCTTGGCAATCCTTGATTACCGTGACCTTCATGTCCCATTTCTTGGTGAGAGACCTTAAAATTTTGTAGTTGATATCTTTATCAGACATCTCTCTACCAAGTTCTCGGCTTATTTATTGACATTGTAATCTTTCCATCGAGTTCGCTTGATGGTTTTGTTGAAGCGACATCTTGATTTTTCGAACTTCACCGGTTAAAACTTGCGATCTTTTCTGTCTTTTATCTGGTCATTTCCCTCGCATATTTCAGCTAGAGTATCCCACATTGCTTTCGCAGTTTTGAGATACTTAACCTTTTCCTTGGTGACCTTATCCATTGTTTTCATGATAATATGCCTTGCGATAGTATCTAGAGTAAGCAGTTTCCTTTCCTCTGCATCCATCAAGGCTGGGATTTTTCGTACAAGACTTCCCGGGGCAAAGTCTAGATCTCATCCAACTGCAGGGTTGTCGTAATATATGATGATGGGTCCTCTTTCGATGACTTCCATCATTCTGCCACTAATCGAACCTAGACGGTTGGACATATATATGGCCCAATCTGCATACTCATCGATTGAGAACTTCGGCAGATCATGATACATACTTGAGGTGTTATCCATGCTGAGTGTTTTTGGAAAATGAATGAGTTTTAAGAAGGTTTTTCAAGATCAGTTCAGTCGACCACAAAGATTCTTCCTCAAGAATCGATGATACACAAAGTCAGTGATCTGTAGAACCAACTGCTCTGATACCACTTGTAGGTCCCGAACGGGTTTTGAGAGGGCAGAAGTCTAGAGGGGAGGGGTGAATAGACTTAAAAAACTTTTGTCTTGAATCGGTGTGATGGCAAGCACCCGATCAGAGCGCGAAAGGTCGGTTTGGGTCGATAACCAACTTACTAATCTCCGGATGGCGATTCGCTTTCAAATATCAGTTTAACTGATGTGTGGAAGCTTAAGTTTTACCCGTGAAAACCAGTTTTTATAAATCGATTCCAAAGTTAGTCTTTTAACCACTTATCAAGTGTCGAAGCTTGATCGATCAAAAGCTTGGTGCTAGTTTTATCTCAACTTAGAATATGTATGCGCTTTAAAGGTTGTGTGGAATTGTGTAGACAGCTTAATCAAAGCGGTAAAGGCACACAAGATTTATAGTGGTTTCGGATAAAACCATTCCTACGTCCACTCTTCCCTATCACAAGGGCACCAACTTAACCAACTTGGACTTAGTTTTATGTGTTAGTCCAACACAAAGACAATCGACAGATATTTAAGGAGTTCTCACTCAACCGATCCTTAAATCGAACTAGAAACCCTAGTTCGAAATCTTGCTAAACAACTTAACCTAACTTTCGGTTTTGGATAAGATTGTTTTGGTTCCAACTATGAAATCTTTTCTAGTGTTTAAGGTAGCCTATCGCCTAGATGAAAAGATTTCTATGCTAAGAACTTATGGGATGAACACTTAATAAAATAATCTTCTTGATCGTGTTCTTCGTATGAAATCGATAATTGCTTGAGCTTATTGATTGTTCAAATGTTTCGTGTCTTCACCTCGAAGTGTGATCCCATATTTATAGACCTTTGAAATCAAAGAGCCGTTGGAGAGCAATTTGAATTTCGTGCTATATTTGGTAGTTTGCGTGATTGATGTGACGTCTTGAGAACGGCATGGCCGAAAAAAGTGAACTTGTATTTTATAGCCGTTAGAGAGAGCAAAGATCAAATCCGTAAATTGTCGGGCTCCGATCATACGTGTCTCGCTCTTATTGGTTAACAGACGCACTTTTCAAAGGTTGTTCTTCCAACTAAGGTTGACATTCTTCTTGTTCGAGATCATCGACGATGATTAGGTGAAACATCGGGCTTTTCACTGGTGGTGACCGATCAACAGAATCCATCGGTCTAATTCGATGGAGTCTTCGTGCCTACGACTTAGCTTCAACTAGCGTGACTGGTGATGTAGGTCTTCCGGTCCGATCTTCCTCGAAGTCATCCCGATCTTCAAGTATTCTCGAGTTTGAGCTTTATGAGTTCAAACCGAGATATCGACTAGATCGGATCGATCCGATCTTCGCTCTTCTCTAAAGATCCCGCCCGCTTGATATCACCGCTCTTCTGGATCTTTAGATTCGATTTATACATATTGAGGTTCCCCTCAATATGTGACCTATCTATTACATCGGTTGTTCTATACAAGAATTATCAACTCGGTATTTTATAAACGTAATATAAACATCACCACCTAATGTGTCCGATCGGGTCCTATTACATGTGTTTTGGAACTTTTATCAAAACTATAAATTTCCCAACAAATTGGCTCGCACAAAAGAATGAGTCATCCTAACATTAAAACTCTTAACAAGATAGCAAGGATGTCTTTGGTTGAGGGACTTCCGAATGAGGTATTCTCTAAGGATCGCATATGTGTCGCATGTCGGAAAAAACAAAGTTAAAGCCTCATTCAAGGGAATCCTCGACCAAAGATCAAATAGAGTATTGCAAATCGCTCCATATGAACTTATTTGGACCAAGCTTACACCAAAGGAGTCTCAAATGACGAAATATATTCTCGCAATCGTGGATGATTATTCCAAGTTTACTCCGGTTGTATTCTTGTATAAGAAGAATGAGACAACAACAAAGATACCCGAGTCAGCTTCAAGAAACTACAAAATGAAAAGGGTGTCAGTATAGTGAAAATCAGATCAGATAGAGGTACAGAATTTCTGAACTCTTTTATTACTGATTTTTGCACTAAGTTTGGTATACAACATGAGACATCATCTGCAAGAACGCCACAACAGAATGGTGTAGCGAAATCGGAGAAAACAGAACACTCAAAGAAGTTCGCCGCACTATGTTAGCCAACATGTAACACCAAGTCGTTTACAAGCGTAAGCCATCAATCTTGCATGCCACACTCGTAATGGATGCTCTCTAACTAAGGCACACTACAAAACACCCTATGAACTGTGGAAGGGCAGAAAACCTCGTGTTTCTTACTTCCATGTTTTTGGGTGCAAGTGTTTCATACACAATAATGGGAAGAGTCAGTTGAAGACTTTTGAGGCCAAGTCGATGAGGGTATATTCTTAGGATATTCCTCATCCAAAGAAAAACTTTCGGGTTTACAACAAAGTAACCCCGGTTGTGGAAGAAACACCTCATGTGGTCTTTGATGAAACATCTTCGAACAAGAGAAATCACGCTAAACAAGAAGTACCAGATCAACCCCACTGATGCAATCAAAATGGATCGCCTAAGTATCAAGGAAAAAGGATCGTAACATGTAATAGTGTATATTCCAGATCTCCGCCGATTCACCAGTCAATCGGACCCAAAGGCACGCATAACCGCCAATAAAGAAGTTCGCACAACCGAGACAATATCAATCGAACCATCCGGTTCGTGGGAACACCTGGTTTCCTACGGACGGACATCGCCATACGATGAGTCCAACATCACCGAGACTTGTCCATGTCAAGTGGATCATAAGTCCGCACCACTCCCAATCACTAGTAATGAACTACTATCGAAGAGGATGATGTTCTCCAAAATGATGCAAATCGTAAAAGAAGGACCAGGTAACCAAATATCCCATCGATCCGATCATCGAGACCCATCCGATAGAGTTAAAACTAGACATCGACATTGAAAGTGCCATGTATTGTTGTTATCTGCCTTTGAAGGAACCAACCGGCGGTAGAGGAGGCTCTACGAGATGCAAACCGGATTCTAGCCATGCAAGAAGAATCGAACAGTTTGAGAGGAATCGAAGTTTGAAATCAAAGGACGCACCAACCCAACAAGATGTGATTGGCACAAAGTGGGTATTCAAGAACAAGAGAGATGAGAATAATGTCATAACTGTAAATAAGGCAAGACTTGTTGCTAAGGGTATTCACAATCGAAGGAATTGATTATGATGAGACCTTTGCACCAGTCGCTCGCCTGGAAGCCATTCGGCTGTTTTTGGCATATGCTGCCCATAGAGGGTTTATTGTGTATCAGATGGATGTAAAGAGTGCATTATTAAACGGGGTACTAGCTGAGGAAGTTTATGTTGAACAACCTCCAGGCTTTGAAAAAAGGCGACAGTGTCTGATTTAAGAAAAGCTCTTTATGGCTTCGAAAAAGCTCTTTTTAGCTTGGTATGATACACTCTCTCGATTCTTGATAGACAAAGGGTTTCACTAAAGGAATAGTGGATGTAACCTTATTCGAATAGAAGATGGAGAAGATATTCTGATGGTTCGATTTATGCGGATGACATCATCTTCGGATCTCCCAACAAGAGTTTATGTGAAAAATTCAGCAAGTTGATGCAAGGGAAGTTCGAGATGTCCATGATGGGCAAGATAAGTTACTTTCTGGGTTTACAAGTTAAGCAAAGTATAGAAGGGATATTCATCTGCCAGGCGAAGTACACTAGGAGTTTATTGGCTAAGTTTGGAGTTCAAAACTGTAAGGAAGCCAGAATTCCTATGATGACTGGATTCAAGATGGATCCATATGAGGATGGTCGAAAAACTAATCGTAAAGAATATAGGGCTCTCATTGATCTTTTACTATACCCGACCGCCAAACCAGACCGATATCACTTTTGGCAAAGAGGGTGTATGTGCGATTTTAGGCAAATCCAATGCAAAGCCACCGGAAGCAAATAAGCGGATTCTTAAGTATCCAAGGACAAGAAACCTTGGTTTATTTTACCCATCGATAATAATCTAGAGCTTAGTGGGTATTCTCGATTCGACATGGAGGTTGCAGAATTGACAGGAAGTCAACCTAAGGTACATGTCAGATTTTAGGTAGTAAACTGATCTCGTGGTTTTCAAAGAAGCGCACATCGGGCCAAGTACATCTACTATCGAAGGTAATATATGGTCATGCAGAAGTCGTTGTTCCCAACCGCTTTAGTCGCCAGACTAAGGGATTATAACATTGTAGCTAAGAACGCACCTATATTCTCAGTGACAAATTAAAGTCTATCAGCAATCACTTAGAATCTTCGTTATACATATAAGATGCAAGATGTGGATGTCGACACACCATTTTATAAGAGGTCATGTTGAAAAGAAGAATATCGAAATGGAAAAGATCCATACCGATAAAACGAAAAACGATATTTTAACCAAGCCACTAAAATGAGATCGATTCAGAGAATTATGCAATGAGCTAGGGCTTCGGATCTTGGAGAAAAGCACCGTAAATGTTTGGTGGATCGATCTCCAACAAAATTTAGTTAAGAGACTAACCAAAGTTAAGAGGAATCGCTTGAGTTATGTATCTCAATCGATCGTAAGATCACCAAGGAACCGATATGAGAAGGTTTTATCGATTAAAAAGAATCGCCAGATTAAAGAATTATTAGATTTAAGGAATCGATCATTTTGGTTGTTTCATACTTTGTAAGTCGATTAAGCTAATGTTCAACAAGCAAGTTACATAAGATTAAAGCTTCAATCGCATAAGGAAACAAAATACATAACAATGGAATAATAGAAATTTTCATTGATAAAGACCCGAGGTCGATTCTAATACAAGTTACAAGTACAAAAGGACCCGGAGGTCAGTACATAAGCCATAAACCGAAAACCCTAAGCCTAACCCTAGAAGGGGGAGAGGCTTTAAAGATTTTAAAGCCTGATGCTCCCATTTTCCCCCACTTAACCCTAAAAGGGGTGTGAGAGGCTTTGAAATAATCCTAAAGCTACCCTCAGAGCTTCTGAGTTAGGAGGAGAGCGGCATTGAAAGATTTTTGCCGAGCCCCCAAATTCTAAAAATCAATGGGCTCTCCAAATTTAAATGGGACACAAGTGCCAAAGATGTGGTCCAAAGACCATATGGCCACAAGTGTCACATGCAAATATTGAGTTTGATATACGATGATCAACTGTTGTCTGATCAAGATCGAATACCAAACTCATGTTTTGTATCAGACTGAGTCTGTTGATGCTAATTCAACATCTCGATAGGCACACAAGGTGCATACTTAGGAGAAGTGTCTTCTCATTTGCGATAGCAGATCCGCCCACTGTGGTAGAAAGCTTGGCAATAATTGTATGTGTAATTTTTGATGACGACGAAAGCAAAGAATAATCGGACACACAGGTTGATTTGAGAAGTTTGAAATCATTTGAAAAGGGTTAAAGGTTTTTTTCTTGGGAAGTTTCAATTTAAATAAAGGTTCACCTAATACATGGTTTACAACACTTAAAGAAGATAAGTATGGTGAATGGGTTATGTTGTGTAAATCATTGGTACAATTTATAGAGGCCAAGCAGGGGTGCAAATGCAAATTTGATTTCTCAAAGCCTTTTAGAGAAATTGGCACCGCAAGGACAACTCGTAGGAAACACGCGACTGATGATTGGATAAGCTTACGGCGATTGATATCCCAAAGTATCTAGACTATTATTACGAATGTTAAATCGCGTCTTGACTTAGGGAATCGAGACGACTATCCGATTTTCAAGACTAGGTTTTGGCAGAACACTTATCCCAAGAATTAACTTGGTCTCGAGTAGAATCAGATTAGGTCAATCAAATCGATTAGATAAGAGATCGATCGATGAGGAAGATCACGAGTATGATACCTCAAAAAAAATCGGATAAATCGCCAATAAGTAATCGAAATAACAAATTGAAGGGAACTTCAACCGATCGAGGAGGATTATAAAAGGGAATATCAGACGCAAAGTGGAGCGGATCAGTTGAAAGGGATAGTTGGGAAATTATAAGGATTAGGCAGAAAACTAAGATCAACAAGTTGTACAAACATACTTCAAGTGGTATTGATCGACATAAATATCACCAACCGGATCACGATTTCCGCTTTCTTTGTTTCTTCGCTATATATCCAAAACTATCGATAATATTTGCCTTTCTTGTACACATACTTTTGGACGATACCCTCGCAAAGTATTTAATGAGGACGTAGGTATATGTATTAAATGCCACTAAATGTGTTTTTAAATCCAAAAGGTAATCGTGCGTGCATATCCTGACCACACACTAATACACATTTGGTCTTGGACAGCTGTGAAAAATGACCTTGAAGAGCGGTTATAACCGCTCTCCAAGCATCAGATGTCCAAGCTTGGATACCGATAAAAACCGCTGTCCAAGAAAAGACTTCGACAAATGGGTTTTTAACCGCTTTTGAAAGATTTATATTGAATGTTTTATCAACCGTCATTCAATATCTTTTTTTTTTTTATTATTTTTTACATTTTAAAAATCCTATAATAAAACTATATACGTCCAATACCATATAATAAAACTTATGTATACGTCCAATACCATATAATAAAACTTATATATACGTCCAATACCATATAACATAAACCAAAAATCCTATAATAAAACCATAAACCACATATATATACCAAAACATCGAAATATATAAACATACAATCATAAACATACGTCAAATACACCAAAAATATGAAATATATATCATCACAAATATATAATTTAATTACATGCTACCAATATTTCAAACAACATTCTCTCAATATTGATCGATGAATATAAGAAACGATTGTAAAAGGTACCCCGTCAATCGTTTTTTTCCATTTCTCTAGTCTTTTCTTAGAGTAAGACTTGAGCTCACATTCATAGACAAACTACAAACAACGAATCATTCAATATAGTATGAATTTTTATTCAATCAATAATAATTTAAATAAATCAATAATTGACTTACATTGGGAGAAATGTTCGTTATAGAAGTCACGGATTATATCTTCTATAAAGCAACAAACAAAATGTCCACAATGGTCATTATCTCGCCGCCTCGAACCCGTTGATTAACATTATAATAACGTACACAATTATGATTTCTTTCTATTAATTAGTTTGATAATTTACTAAATTAAATTTACCTTTAATGTTAATCCAGTTCACTTTATTTAACCCGGATCTTGAGCCCCCGACTCTGGCGCGACTCGATACATCGTCATCACACTATTATTATTATAATTAAAAAATAAAAATAGATTAAATATGCATAATTTTAAAAAGTAAAACAAATCATTGTATAGAATATTAAAAATGAACTTACGCCCATATATAAAACGAGATCGTATTATTAGAATAAACTCCATCACGAAATGGGTCCATAAAATACACACTTAATGTATTCATGTGTATGGCGACCAAAGACCCAATGGTTCCTATATTATATTGAGAGTATTAAAATTAATCGCAAATTTAGCATATATATATGTGCAAATATTATAAACATGAATACAAATTTTAACGAAATGTTTATCACTCACCCCACATTTGTTGGCCAAAAAATGAGATGATCGCTCCCCCGTTAGATTCAAAGATGTGATTAATCGAACCCATCCATGGTCCTGCCTTATCACCCATTATGCAAGACACTTGGGGGTAGACGAAGGAGTACATTCCACTTCGCTTTATTATCTCTCGGAGAGATATAGCTCACCCAAATATCTTTGACCAACATATATACGCTAATTAATATTAAAAAGAAAATTAAACTATACGAAAGTGAATATTGAGAATTAGTAAACACATACCGAGGTAAAGGGCTATGGTGGTTGCAGACTCAACCACTCGCATTCAAGATTTCTTGGCAAGACATGTTTCCTCATCGATGAATTCTTGGAAAGTATTCGATGAAAGTGAGCAAGCATGGGAACCGTGATGATATCGAAAAGCATTAGGCGATACCATCCGATACACCCTAGATCAAATGATCATCGTGATCTAAGTCTCCAAATCATGGGATAACCAAGTCTTAGAGCAAAATGAGTCCTCGATTTAGCCTCATGTGGGCCTACAGATTCTAAAATTAATTTACAATATTATTTAGAACCACAAATAAGATAATGAACTTTAATAACAAATATTTTACCCTCATGGTGCTAGAGACCAAGTTGCTCGGCCATTCGATGAAGTGCCCGACCGTTGTTCCGACTGTGACGGCTTCATCGATTGGTTTTGGCATCAAATCCTCCTTCTCCGATTACGGGTACATCGAGTGTGACCCTCACGAAACCGGGAGGATGGGATGACCATGAATCATTCCATGGGAGCCGTCTAACGAGCACAGGCCACCAACCGACGGGATCCTCCGTGATACGTGTAAAGAAAGGTCGCTGGGTCGCTCAATAAGATATTTAGTTAGAAAATTTTGATACACTAGTCTTTAATTAAAACAAATGTGAGACATGCATATCTCGATACCGTGAGACGTTTTTGAAGTGCCTCAATAAAGTTGTCCCTAGGGTTAGCCGAAAAACATAAGATTAATGCGACACTATGTTCACGGCTTGCTCCACTCCACGACATTCCGTGGCTCGATCTTTTCTCAGACCTCAAACGTTCCACATCTTTAATCAACTTGGCAACCTGTTCCGTTAGTATACCCATCATATTCATGGCTTGAAGACCAAAAAGCCATTGCTAAAGATGTCTTCATCACGCCATATCCGACACTCCGAAATGTCGGGATGCTCTCGGCGAGCCATAGCCTGTCCAAACAGATCATCAGGGCCGATCATGTGAATGTCGTCAGGCGTCATGGTCTGAGATAGACGCTCCTGAATCACAAAAACAAAAGATTATTATTTAATTATTTGTTTATAAATAATAGTTTGTAATTGAAAGATAAATTAATGGATAGATTACCACTTCTTCGATGATGCGTTGTGCATTGGGATCGTGAATATTCCCGTCTCGACCCTTTCTGGTAGTCTAAAATAAGTCGAAACGGGTAACAATAGGCTCACTCTCTCCAGCTTTTTTCTTCTTTTCTTCTTTCTACGATAGTGATGAACGTGTCCCTTTATTAGATATATTAAAAGTGAATATATAAAAAAAATTAAAAGTTAGGATTTTGATCTCACCATATTTTCTCTTATTCGCATAACCTTTGTTGATCCACGATATCGCTACCTCTATCGACTTGGCTTGAACGCCGATTTTTTTTGCTTCGATCCTACAATATAATAGAAATATGATAAACACCTAAAAAACTTAGGGCATTAGAAATCGAGGAAATGACATTGATCAATTTTACCTGGAAATCATCCTCCATTGCTCTGCTCACAAACTCCTCCCAAAGATGAAGCCACCATAGGGTTATTCTGATACGCAGGAGGCGGACTAGCCGAGTAAAGACCAGTTTTCGGATCTCGTGTGTTACTTCTCAACCATGTCCTAAATTCTTGCCATTACTCCAAATTTCATGACAATATTTGCTTCTTCTTTGTGAGGTCAAGACCTCGCGAAGGTAGTCTATACGCATATAACATAACAATTTAGTAAATTTAAGGGCCATACTACAACTTTCAATAAATATATAATTAACATACCGTAAGCTCGTCCCATAATCTTTCCTTCAAAGGAGTCGGTTTGGGTTACGCTACCGTTGGGTCAAAAAGACGATAGGATCAAGCTCCTGACAAAGAACTCCAATGTAGAAGGACAACGACTCACTCTTTTCCTATTGCTGTCCAAACTCATTGAACGATAACTGCAATAACATAGTATTTAATTAGGTTCAACGATCAATCAATATATTTATCGATTTCAATTGCTCAATTGTAATAAAATTACCCCAAGTGTTTTCCCACTACGAGCTCTCTTAATAGATGACATTGTAACTATACCCCCGAGCGCTTTCCCCGAGTCGCTAGTGGTGGTGGGAGCATCGTCACACTCTCTCAAGTCATCATATGCACCATGATCATATCGCCATGATCTCCATCATCTTCTGGATATGGCAAACGAGACATGATCCCGTAAAAGCGAGAAACAACATTTAATAAACAAAAAAACAAACAATATTCACAACCGGATGTTTCATACATGATAAGAACTATCTATGCAAAGATACATGATACATATATCTACTTATAAGTTACATCCAAGATCATCTACTTATAAATTAAAATTTCAATTGATAACATACTCTTATACTATGAACACATGTGTATTAGGCTTGAATGACATTGTCTTCAAGTAGACCAAAGAATATAAACCACAAGAGCAACTAAGTTATGGAGCAAAATATAATATTTCAAATTTAAAAAACAAGAGCAACATATATAATATAAACAAAATTAACTAAGTGTTATAAACAACAAGATTAGTTCAGTTCAAAAAACAACAAGAGCAACATATATAATATGAATAAAGCTAAAGCTTGAAAAATTCAATGGAAATACGACTTGAGTTGAGGCCCCATTTTATATTTATATTTATTTTGTGCCCTACTTTTCTTATAATCAAGAGATATTGCATATAAAATATTTCATGGAAGACCTATTCATTTGATTTTTTTTTTAACACACGTTATATTGACTTTTCTCATATATTAATGTTCAATTCAACTGTATAATCATATTTATAATGTTCAATACGGAATATGCAATATGAATAAAGCTAAAGCTTGAAAAAAAGTAAAATTAAAGATTGCACAATCCACTGTACCAACAAAGTGTTATGGAGGCGAGGGCGTGAGGGGGAGGATGGCGACACATGACATTAGGGAGGGGGGGAGGAGGGTTGCAGCCGGCGTGAGAGAATAGGGAGGAGGGCGCCACATTTATTTGGGGGAGAGGAGAAGCCGAAGACGGCGCGGCTAGCAGTGTCAACCATGACAGCGGCGATTTGTTGAAGAGGAAACCGGCAACTCGGCAAGATTTGGTCTTCGATTTTTTATGGCGATTTTGGGGAGAAGAAATTGAGAGAAAGAAATGAAGTCCGAGCTAGGTCTCGGTTCATATATAAAAAAAAAAAAAAAAAAAATTATTAACTGGGCGTCCAAGTGTTTACTTAGACAAAGGGTTAGTAACCACATTGTAGTTAGAGATAGATTAATGGCTTTGAAACCGTCTGTCAAAGTTTATTCTTGACAAATGGTTTCAAACCGCCGTTTTTGTTTTTTTTTTTTTTTAAAACCGCTCTCCAAGTTGTTACTTGGAGAGTCTTTTGAAAAGGGTTGTCCAAGTCGCAAATTGCAAGCTCAAATGTGTAGTAGTGAGACGATCAAAACAAATTCAACTGGATTGTTTATCCTTTTCAAACGTTTGATCATCTAATCTCGATTTTCCCTCCTTCCTTTTATAAGCTTCATCAAAACCCTACCAGAGTATTTTTCTCAAAATTCTTGCGATTTATTCTTCAAAAACTCACAATTACCTTTCAAGGCTTCAAAGTGTTTCTCATGATTCAACCTACTTCAAAATCGAAAAGCGAATCGTAATTTCGTTATTTGATGAATTACTTTCCTAAAATCCATTGAACATATAGATTATGTCTATTTATGTTATCCTGTGTTATGCCTTATCATTTCTTGATATCAGTATGTATTCATCGATTACTAGGTCTGAGAATAGGTCTAATAATCAATATATGATATCTTTATGGTTATGCACAAATTTTAATCGAGTCTATCTTATTGTAGATGGCCACTCACGGAATGGGCAAAATTATGTGTAACTATGCGGATTTGGCAACCAAAATTGTTGAAGACAAATTTGTAAGGTTTGGTGTTACACGGGATCCGGAATCAATGGAGGTGGAACAAATTCTGAGGAAGGGTGGTCTCGAAAAATATCTTGTCTTTGCTCAACGCAATCCAAAGAATGCAAAGATGAGGCACTAGAATTCTTGAGGAATTTGAAGGTGCACACGGAAAATCCTGGAGACGAACTGATTTTTCAGTAAATGGAGAGGATATCAGACTTACAAATGCTGATATAACTCGACTGTTCAACCTACCCAAAGGAAAAATCTCTCCTGCTCACTACAGGGAGAATGAAGACGAACTGATCAGAAATGAACTCTTTAGAGAGGCTGATAAACACTGCATCCGTAGGCTTTGTCGTGCCTATGTTGAAAAGGAAATACCGCTTTGTTGTTTGACACTGGCAAAAAAACAATCATGGGTATCTCGCTCAAATTTTATGGATTAACAACCGTAAAAATGTATAGTATGGTCCGCTATCATCGATGAAGGCAAAAATATTAATTGCATGGTTTCTCAAGGCTATTCTGCTCCAAGAACATGACAAGTTTGGAGTTAGTGAATAGAGACAAGTCTATCCGAAGAAGAGAATCAACAATCTCAACAAGGTTGCAGTCATTCTGAAGGACAAGATGCCCAATGCTTAATGGGATCAGAACGGACTGAAGTCCTACAAGGCCTTTCTCTCAACCACAACTGCCATCTATGGGCCATCAGATGATGATATGCGGCCCACCCCTCCTAAGGTTAAGAAATGGAAAAACAAGGAGGTAGCTACGTCTGCAACTGATGCTCCTCAAAAGAAGAAGAGAAAACTGGTAAAGGCTCAGGAGAAGAGGCCAAAGAAGGTAAAACAGGCCACCATGACTCTTTTTCTGGAAGACGAGTCAGATGAAGAAGGAGTGCCAGATCAACCTGAGATCAGCTGAAACATCAAATAGGCAGGCCTCTCAAGTTGAGAGCTCGCCAGAACAATCTGAGGGAAGAGCAAGGGACGAACGATCTCCTTCACCAAAATCTCGCGTTGATTCACCACTCAGACTTCTAGCTGCTGAGCATATCTCTCCTTCTCCTTCACATGCTCGCGAACCTGTAAGTTTACCAGTTCGCGAACCAGTAAGATCACCTGCTGCAGAACCAGACGCACTTGCTGCTATAGCATAACCTCTGCAGATTCAAATTAATCACCAAACTCCAAATACTCGTACACCACCGTAACCCTCTACATCTCATCAACCTAACCTGGTCGATCCGAATGTATGATTCCTGAGTCCAGATCATCTAAGACTATCACCGGGAAAATGGTCAGAGTGAGAATTGAAAGCAAAATTGATGAGTTGTATCCGTAGTTGGTAGCCCATCCTCGTTATTCGAGAGGAAGTAATGGAGATCCTCACCGAAAGATCTCCGCTTTGAAGAACTTCTCGATTTCATGATCATTATTGAACACATGGGAGGTGCTGATGCATTCGCAGATTTTGATTTCGACATGAAGAAATCATTTGCAGTAGGATCACCAAATTAATCGATAATCGCCGGGTTTATCAAAGCTCGATCCACGTAAAAGTCGAATAATTGAACAAGTTGAACTGAGGTCATTGCGTAAACTCCTAAGGAAGATGATCCTAAGGAAGATGATCCTATGAAGGATGTGGGAGTTGTTGATTATAGTGGAACCGGTGTCATAGCTCATGACCCCACCGGAGGCGCAAACAACGGAAATGATCGGTGATGCAAAATATTCCTACAACACACATCACCACCGATCAACTTCGAGATCGATCGTGTTTTAAAGATCTTCAAAGAAGAAGTTGAGGGAGTTGTCTAATGAACTTAGCAACACAATAGCCGATCGAGGCGATTGGCCTCAAAGAAATAACGGATCAACAGAATTGGCTATTTCCAAGATTGAAGCAATCAAAGATCGGTTCTCAAACCGTGACCAACCCGATTCTTTAATTTAAGAAGACGATTGACGACAAGTTAGTTCAGTTTGATCAACAACAAGTTTCTCTTCTAATGGTCACAAAGAAAGCTTGAAATGATCAAGAAAAACTGATAAACTCATTCTTACCCTCTCTATCGCCGTTGAATCACAAGACCGAAATGATCTCAAAGATTCAAAATCTATCTACTCAAGCTCAAGGTTTATCTGCTGAAGATCTTAACAAGGCCATATCGGGCGACTTTGGATCTCGACTTCCCACCTCAATGCTCTTTTTTGATCAAACCAAAAAGGGGAAGGATGATTGAGAAACTAACTCGACTTTTATCGTAACAATGTAAGAACCGATTCGCATAAATTGAATCCTATGGCCAGAGATTACACCATCTGGATCTGTTTGCTAATGAAATTTCTGAGAAGATGGAGAAGTCAAAGGCAAGAAAGTTAGTTATGGGTGTCGGGACATCGAACTGTATTTACCACGAGAAACACAAATAAATTTTATATATGCCGATAAGGAATCGGCCGAGAAACCGCTTAAGGAGCGAGCATTGTTTGAAGCTCAATTAGTGAAAAAGAAAGAAGAGCATAAAAATTGGCAGAGGCAGAAGATCTGAAAAAGAAATACAGATCGAGGGCGAAGAAAGGCAAAGCCGGAAAATCTGGGCCAGAACCTCAGTTGCCATCAAGAGTTGATGAAATCATTCCGAAAACTGCTGCACATGCTGATAGGTTCGAGGAATGGAATAAGATCAAAAGTGAATGGCTTCTGGATGCTTTTGTTCTGGATCTAGTGCCACAAGAAGAATCACCAGATGCAGAATTTCTCAACTGGTTGGAGAACAAGCACCCAGATTTTCTAAAATATCTGGAAAATGAGGCCAGAGTAATCAATGTGAGAATATCTCATCAAGAGTATGACGTGATGGAATACTCGAAGAAGGCAGATGGCTCATTTGACAGACTGGCATTTCAAAGGTTCTATTTTGACATCCTGAACAAAGCTCGCATAACTGAGCCTCAGCAGATCAATGATGTCAAATGGAAGCTATACTGGATATTCAACATTCCTCAGGATCAACGAGAAATGCCAGAGGGATAAAATCCAAGAGATTGAAGATCAGAAGACTGTTTAGGATCAGCTGAATTTAAACCCAAACTTTTCTGATGTAATATGTGATCGATATATCTGCTGAATGAAAAGTTTATTTTTTCTGATCCTAAGACAAAATCTCATAGTCTTCTGATTATGTGTTCTTTATTGTTTTATATTTATCAACTGTGTTGGTTTCTCAAGTGTTTTGGTTTCATCCAAAAGGGAGAAATTGTTGGGAAATTTAGAGTTTTGATGAAAGTTCTAAAACACTGTAATAGGGCCAGTCAGGCCTGTTAGCTGACTGATGTTTTTAATACCAGTTATAAGATGACCAATTGATAATTATTATATAGAACAACTGGTGTATAAGATAGGTCACATATTGAGGGGGAACCTCAATATGTATAGGTCAGATCTAAAGATCAGAAGAACAAAAGATCAGCTGAAGTCCGACAGGCCAGAAGGCAAGGTAAGGATAGAAGATCAAACGATCTTATAAAGTCAGATAATCAGGTGAAGTCATGAAACACGAATTCAGAAGACCTGAAGATCAGATGACTACCAAAAGATCAGACCAGAAGATCTACATCAGTCGAGTCTGCTAGTTGAGCTAAGACAACTGGCACCAGAAGACTCTATCAGGTAGACTGATCAGTTGTAACTGATCAGGTCAGCTCACACCAAGTGGTAACTGATGTTTCACCAAGTCATACGTTGTTGATCTGAACAAGAAGAATGTCAACTTTAGTTGGTAGAACAAACACTGAAAAGTATTTTTGTTAACCAATAAGAACAAGACACGTATGAACGGAGTCGACAATAAGGGATTTGGTGCTGCTTGGTCAAATGGCTATAAAAAATGACATAAACGCTTTTGGCCATGCCGTACCTAGAAGCACGTCACATCAAATCCTACATATCTACCAAATATAGCCGGAAATACAAATTGCTCTCCAACGGCTCTTTGATTTCGAGGTTTATAAATATGTGATTACTCTTCAGAGTGAAGACACGGAAATTATCAAGAAGCTCATACTATAGCCAAATTTCCGCACGAAGAACACAACCTTGAAGATTATTTTTCTAAGTGTTCATCCCATAGTTCTTAGCACATAAATCTTATCCTCTAGTTGTTAGGCTACTTAAATACTAGGAAAGATTTCAATGTTGGAACAAACAACAAATCTTACCCAATATCCAAAGTTAGGTTAAGTTTGTTTAGCAAGATTTCAGACTAGGGTTTCTAGTTCTGATTTCTGGGATTGGTTGAGTGAGAGCTCCATAAATATATGTTGGTGTAATGTGTTGGACTAACACAATAATCTAAGTCCAGTTGGTTAAGTCGGTTAAGTTGGTGCCCCTTGTGATAGGGAAGAGTGGACGTAGGACTGGTTGTCCGAACCACTATAAATCTTGTGTGCATTTACCTGATTGATTAACTGCTTTACACTATTGCACACAACTTGATTAAATCTGCATACATATAAGTCTCGCTGGTTACGTTTGTAGAGTGGGAGCTCGATAAACATCTCGGCCATCCTGAAAAGGATATAAGTCCCATAGCTTAAGCTTGAGTGGGAACTCGATAAACATCTCGGCCATCCTGAAAAGGATATAAGTCCTGCAGGTTAATTTTGTAAGAGTGGGAACTTGGTAAACATCTCGGCCATCCTGAAAAGGATATAAGTCCCGCAGGTTAAAGTATGTTAAGGTTCCCCTGTGTTAAGGGAAGAGTGGACGTAGGACGGGTTTCGTCTGAACCACTATAAAAGTCTTGTGTGCATTTACTTGCTTTCTTATTGCTTTACACAAGTCACACAACTGAGTTTAAAACAGCATACATATTCTAAGTTAAGCTCAGTCTGCACCAAGCAACTGATCTGATTAATTTGACACCTTAGTTAACTGGTTGAAAACTGACCTAAGAATCTGATTGATAAAACTGGTTTTTCACAAGGGTAAAAAAAAGCTTCTGCACCATTAAGTTAAACTGACAGATATCAAACCGACCGCCTTTCAGCACTTTCAAGAAGATTGAACATCGGTCCTAAATCGATACACTAAAGACTTTGATCGGGTAATCTGCGGTTCTTCACACCGATCCGCATTTAAAAGTTTTAGAAGTCTATTCACCCCTCCCTCTAGTCTTCCACCCTCACAAACCCGTTCGGGACCTACAAGTGGTATCGGAGCAAAGGGTTCTACACTAATCGGCTTTGAGTATCATCGATTCTTGAGGAAGAATCTTTGTGGTCATTTGAACAGATCTTGAAAAACCATTTTCAAAACTCATTCGTTTTCAAAATCACTCAGCATGGATAATACCTCTGGTATGTATCAAGATTTGTCTAAGTTTTCAATTGATGAGTATGCAGATTGGGTTATATATATGTGCAACCATCTAGGATCGATAAGCGGCAGAATGATGGAAGTCATCGAACGAGGACCCATCATCATATATCACGATAACCCAGAAGTTGGAGGAGATCCAGATTTTGCCACGGGAAGTCTTGTGCAAAAAAGCACAGCCTTGATGGATGCAGAGGAAAGAAAGTTGTATACTTTAGATACAATCGCCAAGCATATAATCATGAAGACAATGGATAAAGTCACCAAAGAGAAGATAAAATATCTCAAATCCGCGAAAGCAATGTGGGATACTCTTGCTGAGATATGCGAAGGAAATGATCAGATCAAAGACAGCCGACTACAAGTTGAACTGGTGAAGTTCGAAAAGTTAAAGATGTTGCGCAACGAGACAATCAACGAGCTCGATGGGAGGATCACCATGTCAGTAAATAAGCTACGAGAACTTGGAAGAGAGATGTCAGACAAAGATATCAACTACAAGATCTTAAGATCTCTCACCAAGAAATGGGACATGAAAGTCAAGGTAATCAAGGATTGCCAAGACATTTCAAAGATGAAGCCGAGTAGCTTGTTCCTAAGCCTTAAAGCTCACGAGTTCAATTTAATCGAAAGAGGACAAGCAGATGAAGATGAAATGCCTGCTGAAGCCTCAACGTCTAAATCAGTTGCATTTAAAGCAACCAACAGCAGATCGAAGGCCACTGAACCTGTTGGAAACATAATGAGTCAAGGTAACAGACGCTCGCTACTGCAGAAACTTGAAAGAACAAATACTCACTTTTGTAAGTATCGAGATTCTACAACCGCTATCAAAGAAACAGAGCCCAACCGATAGATCACGAGAAGAACCAGATCCGATGATCAAGAGATCACTGAGAAGTAAAGAAAAAGATGATCCGATGATGAGAGAAGAGATAACAGATCCGATGTATGAGTTCGATTACTATCGAAGGGAAGTCACCGACAGATCCTATAGACGGAGTGACTCACCCGCAGAGGGAAGTTCCAGAGATCGAGGATCATGCTTCAATTATGGAGAAACCAGTCACTACAACACCGATCGCCTTACCCGACTCCCAGAGAAAGAGAAGAGAAATGGAACAAAAGAGAGCAACGCCTCGAGATAGGAAAGCCCCGTAGTCGGCTAATATCCGAATTGATGATTCCATTCCGCCTTTCCGAGGATTCTCGCTACTCATCTCAGAGAAGACTTCGCCTAATTAATAGCAAATGTTGTTGACTTCCACGAGCAAGAAGATCCGATATTCTCTTCGACATGATGAAGTCTCCTTTGATGGCTGGCAAGGAGGACCAATCTGAGGTAACCTCCAAACCTTCTACTTTTTCAAATTCCACACCGCTATTATTAGCACACCTTTGGAGAGATTGACTTGCGGCTCTACTCGAGCAATTGCTTGATGCTCTCTCTCGATGCAAGAGAGACACTTATACAATAGTGGAAGTCGAAAATGACAAACTAAGGATCGAAATAATCAAATTGTTAAAGAGAACGCCTCAAAGAAAGCTACGAATCGAATCCGCTGAAACCGCCGAAGGTAAATCGAGGAACTTAACGCTCGAAAAGTTTAATCTTCGATCGAGAGAAGTAGATCAAAGATCACTTAAATCAACAAACAAAGAAGTCGATGATTTCAAAATCCTTCAAGCTAAATTTGATGAGCTATTCCGACTACATGAGAGTCTAAAAACTACTGAGGATAGTTTACGCAAGAAAATAGAGGTTTTCACGAAGTCATCTAAAACCGTTCAAGAAATGAACACCTATTTTTGAACGCCGACTAACAAGAAGGGAATTGGGTATGAGAACCCTTCTACATCCTCAAAAGCCCCGCTTTGATTCACTTCGTAAGGGTGTAATCAAACGAGTCTCTGACAAAGATACACTAAAAGCTAAACTTGTATCTGATAAGGGAAAAAGACCTGCTGAGCAAGTAAGGCAGGTGCCTAATTAGAAAGGAAATAGAAATGAACCCCAACTGATAAAGCATCAGCCGAGGAATCAACAGAAGAACCCAGTTCTTCTGAAGAGACCTCAACCTCGACAAGAAATTAGGTATCGTAAGAGACAACCTCAGAAGAAGGAAATCTAATCTGAAACCCGATCAAGGTCAGCTGCCTAATAAGCAAGCTATAGGTAAACTGCAAAGACCATCTATGCCAAAAAGATATGAATCTTTTGATGGTAGCATTCGTACCTACCCTTATAACCAGAGATCTAGGGCTACTGCACCTGAGCCACACTGGATTAAAAGAAGACAAAATATAAAGAAAAATCACAAGTCTTCTAAGTCAACCAAGGTTCACACGAATAATCATACTAATCAGAAAGCATATAAAGAGATGTATGATTATGTTGATATGTATGGGAGACAAATCAGACCTTCTAATCTATCAGATTTTCATAGAAGTGCTTTGTTTGTGTGGATCCCTAAATCCACCACTAACCCCCCAGGACCCAATTCCAAAGTGGTACCTAAAGCCTAATTTGATTGCAGGTTCGCGTGGGACTGGCCAACAAAGGAGGTGCACAAGCAACTATCTGGTACATTGATAGTGGATGCTCAAGGCACATGACTGAAAGCAAACAACTCCTTAGATCTTACAAAGAACAAGAAGGCCCACGTGTACTCTTCGGTGATGATAACTTTGGTTTTACCAAGGGATTCAGAACCTTAGAGAATGATGATGTACAAGTAATCGAGTCTCAGATGTCGAAGATTGAAGCACAATCTACTATCAGTATCACAATTCTACGACAACAGATTCAGCGTTGAGTTCTCGAGCTACAAGTGTACGATAAGGAATCGAGCCACTCAACAAATCTTGCTAACTGTTCAAGGAAAGGCACAATCTACACAGCAAATTGGAATAATTGCCCTAAGAATACATGCTTAATTGTTAAGAGTTCTAAAAGTAGCAGTTGGCTCTGGCACAAAAGAATGAGTCATCTGAACTTCAAGACTCTTAACAAGATAAATAGATGTCTTTTGGTTGAGGGACTTCCGAATGAGATATTCTCCAAAGATCGACATGTGCCGCAAGTCGGAAGGAAAACAAGTTAAAGCCTCATTGAAGGGAATACGGACCAAAGATCCAAAGAGAGAGTATTAAGAATCGCTCCATATGGATCTATTCGGACCAGTTACACCAGTCAGTCTAAGTGGACGCAAATATACTCTAGTAATCGTGGATGATTATTCCAAGTTTACTTGGGTTGTATTCTTATACAAGAAGAATGAGATAACGACAAAGATACCCGAGCTGCTCAAGAAGCTACAAAATGAGAAGGGTGTCAAAGATAGTAAAAATCGATCGATAAACGTCTGAGTTCCCGAATTCCTTTATTATTATTTTTGCACTCGAGTTTGGTATACAAAGATGAAACGTCACCGCAAGAATGCCACAACAAAATGGAGTAGCAAAATGGAGAAAACAGTAACTCTCAAGGAAGTTTTGCCGCACTATGTTAAATTTAACATGCCACACCAAGCCGCTTTCTAAGCGTATAATCAACACCGCATGCCATACTCGTAACGGATGTTCTCGACTAAGAATCACTTCAAAACACCTTATGAACTGTGGAAGGACGAAAAACCTCGTGGTTTTCATACTTCCATGTTTTTGGGTGCAAGTATTTCATTCACAACAATGGGAAAAGTCATTGAAGACTTTTGAGGCCAAGTCGATGATGGGGGCATATTCTTAGATATTCCTCATCCAAAGAAGGCTTTCGGGGTTTACAAACAAACGAACTCTAGTTGTGGAAGAAACACCCCATGTGGTCTTTGATGAGACATCTTCCGAACAAGAGAAAGCTACCTCGAACAAGCCGCATTCGGATCAACAAGTACCCGACACGCAGGTAATGGATCAGCTAAGCATCAAGGAGAAAGAAGCTGAACACATAAAAGTGTACATCCCAGAACTTGTTCTTGCTGATTCAACAGGTCAATCAGACCCTAAGGTACGCACAACTATCAATGAAGAAGTTGTTACACCGAGATAAAGATCAACCGAACCATCCGGTTCGGGGAACTCCCTGAAGTTCCTACGAATGACATCGACATGATGAGTCCAACATCACCGAGACATGTTCTTATCAAGTGGATCATAATTCCGCACCACTCCCAATCACTAGTGATGAACTATCAGATATGGATGATGTTCTCCAAACAGACGATATCAGAATAGAAGGACTGGATTACCAGTCATCCAACTGATCTGATTATCGGAGACCCATCTGATAGAGTCAAAACTAGTCATCAGATTGGTGAAAGTGCCATGTACTGTTGTTATCTTTCTTTGAAGGAACCAACTACAGGAGAGGAAGCTCTACAAGACGCAAGTCGGATTCTAGCCATGCAGAGGAGCCGAAATAGCTTTGAGAGGAATCAAGTTTGGAAATTGGTGGACGCACTAACTCATCAAGATGTAATTGGCAATGGTGGGTATTCAAGAACAAGAGAGATGAGAAAAATGTCATAACCAGGAATAAGGCAAGACTTGTTGCTAAGGGGTATTCACAATCAGAAGGAATTGATTATGATGAGACATTTGCACTAGTCGCTCGCCTAGAAGCCATTCGGGTCAAGCTTCGCATATGTGCCCACGAGGGTTCATCATGTATCGATGGATGTAAAGAGTGCATTCTTAAACGGGGTACTAGCAGAGGAAGTTTATGTCGAACAACCTCCGTGCTTTGAAAAAGGCAACCAAGTGTACCGCTTTAAGGAAAGCTCTTTACGGATCAAACAAGCTCCTCGAGCTTGGTATGATACACTCTCTCGGTTCTTGATAAACAAATGGTTCACTAAAGGAATAGTGGGATGTAACCTTATTCGCAATAGAAGATGGAGAAGATATTCGATGGTTCAGATTTACGTAGACGACATCATCTTCGGATCTCCCAACAAAAAGCTATGTGAGAAGTTCAACAAGTTGATGCAAGGGAAGTTCGAGATGTCCATGATGGGCCAGATGAATTAATTTCTGGGTTTACAAGTCAAGCAATCTAGCAAACGTAGGGATATTCATCTCGCCAAAGAAGTATACAAGGAATCTACCGGTAAAGTTTGGAGTTCAACATTGCAAGGAAGCCGAAATTCCCATGATGACCGGGATCAAGATGGATCCGCATTTAAGATGGTCGAAAAAACGAATCGGAAAGAGTATAGAGCTCTAATGGATCACTACTATACCGACCGCCAGTTGGACCGCACATTACGTTTGCGGTGAGGTGTATGTGCCGATTTTAAAGCAAATCCAATGCAAAGCCACCTAAAAGCAAACTAAGCGGATTCTCAAGTATCTCAAGGGAAAATGAAACCTTGGTTTATTTTACCCATCGATGACAATCTAGAGCTTAGTGGGTATTCGATTCAGATTACGGAGGTTGCGTAATCGACGTGAAGTCAACCTCGTGTTCATGTCGGTTTAGGGAAATAAGTTCGATCTCATGGTTTTCGAAGAAGCGGACATCGATTCATACATCTACTATCAAGGTAATATATGGTCTGCGAGGAAGTCAAGAATCCCAATCGCTCTGGCTAAGTCGATGGTTCGAGGGATTACAACATCGTAGCTAAGAACGCACCTATATTCTTGTGTGATGAAAGAATAGTCTTTATTGCAATCACTTTAATCATGTTCTACATACAAGATGCAAGCATGTGGATGTCGACACCCATTTTATCGAGAGATCATGTTGAAAAGAAGAATATCGGGGATGGAAAAGATCCATACTTGACAAGCGTAAAGTCGATATCTTAACCAAGCCGCTTAAGAGAGATCGATTCGAGAGTTATGCAACGAAGCTAGGGCTTCGGATCTTGGAGAAAATGCACGAGATATGGTTGAAGGAATGATCTCCGTAACCCGTTGGTTAAAAGACTAACCAAAAGTGGAATCGGTTGAGTTAGGAATCTCAATCGATCGACGACTGCATTTAAGCGATCTCATCCAAGTTCAAATAAGGAGCGGATCGAAAAGTCGATAAGTAAATTTATCCAAGTTCGGACAAAGGGCGGATCGATTCAAGATATATCGACAAGGGGAACCGATCGATTGAAGATTACTTTATAAGTCGCTAAAGCTACAAATCAACAAGCAAATCAAGATTAAAGCTACATATCGCATAAGTCAAGAAACAACACAAAGAATGGAATAACATAATTTTTCATTGATAAAGACCCGGAGGTCAGATTTACAAGTTACAAGTGATATCACAAGCTACAAATGCTACAAGCTATCTTCAAGTGGTATTATACAAGTACAAGAAGACCCGGAGGTCAAAGCATAAACCATTAGCCCTAAGACAACCCTAGGTAGGGAACGCGAGAGAGAGTTCAAGGTATGACGCTCTCATTTTCCCTCGATCCTAAGAAGGGGCATCAGAGAGGCTTCGAGAATCTGAGCCAATCTCAAAGTTTCGAAGGAGGAGCAAGAGAGGCTTTTGAAGGATGTCCATGCTTGCCTAAGCCCTCGGGCGTAAAAATCAACAGGACTTCCAATCTGTTAAATGGGACCGCGATTGTATTAAGTTTGGTCACAAAGACCATATGGCCATGAGTGTCTCATTCAAATATTGAGTTTGATACACTTTTTTTGTATATCAAACTCACGTTTTATTCGCACTAAATGCATTGATGCTAATTCCGTCATCTCGATAAATTCTACAAAGGTGCATAATGTAGGTCCCGAATCGGGTTATGTGAGGGCGTAAGTCTAGAGGGAGGGGTGAATAGACTTAAAAAACTTTTTCGCGGATCAGTGTGATAGGCGGATAGCCGATCGAGTCGAAGTGAATCGGTTTTTGGTCGATAACCAACTTACCGAACGCCGAAAGGCGGATCGCCAGAACTATCGATTAACCGATGTGTGCGAAAGCTTTAAGTTTTACCCGTGTGAAAAACCAGTTTGTATAAATCGATTCCAAGTTTTATCTTTTAATCGATGACGTAAATATCAAATCCGATCGGATCGTAAGCTTGGTGTCATGCGATCTTAACTTAGAATATGTATGCGCTTTAAGATTGTGCGATGTGAGAGCAATTAATCAAAGCAAAGAAAGGCACACAAGATTTATAGTGGTTCGGACAAACCAAATCCTACGCCCACTCTTCCCTTTCACAAGGGCACCAACTTAACCGACTTAACCGATTTGGACTTAGTTTAGTGTGTTAGTCCAACACAAGACACCAACAGATATTTTAAGAGTTCTCACTCAACCGATCCCGTAAATCAAGATTAGAAACCCTAGATCGAATCTTGCTAAACAACTTATCCTAACTTGGGGTTTTGGGTAAGATTGTTGAGGTTCCAACTATGAAATCTTTCCTCATGCATAACAAAGTTTCGATAGCTAGATGAAAAGATTTCTTGCTAAGAACTTATGGGATGAACACAATATAAAATAAGCTTGTTGTTGTGTTCTTCGTATGAAATCGACTATAGTTTGAGCTTCGTGATTATGTTGTTTGTCCAAGCATTTCCGTATTTCACTCAAGTGTGATCCCATATTTATAGACCTTGAGATCAAAGAGCCGCTTGGAGAGCAATTTGAATCTCGGGCTATTTTAGGTAGAGTTGCAGCTTGATGTGACGTCTTCAGAACGGCATGGCCGAAAAGCGTGAATGTATATTTTATAGCCGTTTGAGAGAGCAACATCGAATCCCGCGATATCGCCTCTGTTCATACGTGTTTCTTCCTTATTGGATGGAAGCCTTGCTTTGCAAATGTTGTTCCTCCAACTAAGGTTGGTATTCATCTTGTTCGGATCGCAGAGACGTATGATAAGATAAAACATCGGTTTTCATCTTATGAGCCGATCGATCGATCTGATCGATCGATCATCCACCGATGGAGTCTTCTCCACGCTGTTGACTTAGCTTCAACCGGGTGACTCCGCCGATGTAGGTCTTCCGTCCGATCTTCCGAAGTCATCCGATCTTCGAGTATTCTAAGTTTGAGCTTCATGACTTCCGCCGAGTTATCGACAAGATCGATTCGATCCGATCTTCCGCTCGCTTTAGCATTCCTCGCCTGTCGGGATATCGAACTTTCTTCCGATTCTTCAGATTCGACCTATACATATTGAGTTCCCCCTCAATATGTGACCTATCTATTACATCGGTTTTTCTATACAATCATTATCAACCGGGTCTCCTATCGCAAAGAATGTAAACATCGATCCAACTAATGTTTTGACCGTCTCTATTACATGTGTTTTTGGAACTTTCATCAAAACTATAAATTTCCCAACAATTTCCCCTTTTGATGAAAACCAAAACACTTGAGAAAACCAAACAGATTGATAAGTATAGAAACGATTAAAGAGCAAGTAATCAGAAGACAAAGAGATTTTGTCTTGGGATCAGAAAAATAAACTTTTCATTAGATATGTTGATTACATGTTACATCAGAAAAGTTTTGAATTTAAAAGCAGCTGATCCCTAGACGTCTTCTGAATCTTCACTCCTTGGGCTTGTATCCTTCGGCATTTCTCTTTGGTCTTGTGGAACGTTGAAAATCGATAGAGTTTCCATTTGACATCGCTTATCCGTGACTTGATCGCTTATATGCGATTTGCTCAAGATGTCAAAGTAGAATCTCTCAAATGCCAGTCTGTCAAATGAGCCATCTGCCTTCTTCGAGTATACTAACAGATCATACTCTTGGCGAGATATCTTTACATTTATAAGCTTGGCCTCATTTTCCAGATACTTCAGAAAGTCCGAAATTTATTCTCAGAACCCGGTTGAGGAACTCATCATCCGGTGATTCTTCTTTTGGAACAAGATCAAGGACAAAGGCATCAAGAAGCCATTCACTTCGATCTTATTCCATTCCTCAAACCTCTTAGCGTGTGCGGCTTTTGGTATGATCTCGCCGACTCTTTTTTCAAACCGAGGTTACGGTGCGATTTTCCAAATCAAATCCTTTCTTAGCCCTTGATTTGAACTTCGCTTTCAACCCTTCACCTTGTGCCGTTTTACTTCCTTCTTTCTTCTTGATTCATCTCTCTTTTTGGACAATTTTACTGACTAGCTCCTTATCGGCAGATGTCGACTAGTCAGGCTTTCGGTGACTTTCCGTCCGAGTAATCGGTCCAGATTTTGATGTCCCAAAGACCAAGCAGCAGCCTTTCTTGCAATTGAGCTTTGTCCATGGGCCTTATCTTCTGATGTGTCAGTTGGTTTCTCAGATCCTTCCCCCTTTTTGGTTTGATCAAAAAGCGCATTGAGGTGGGAAGTCAGAGACCCAAAGTTGACTGACAATGCCTGATTTAGATCATTAGCAGATAAACCTGAAGTTTGAGCTGTTAGATTCTGAACAGTTGTAATCAGCTCTTTCTTGGCAGTTTCCATTGTAGCAGAGAGTGTCCAAATCATTTTATCAAATTTCTCTTCTGATAACTCGAGCCTTTTCTCAGTGAGCGTCAGAAAAGAAGATTGATTTTGATCCACCTGTTTCAGCTTGTCATCAACTGATTTTGTAAGCTCAGCAGATATGGTGGTCATGGATTGGGAGAACTGATCTCTGATTGCTTCGATTTGTTTGAGACTGATTTGTCTCTGATCAGTTAGCACTCCCTCAATCTCTTCTTTCAGGAGATCTTTGAGACAAGATCTGATCTCCTGAAGTTGATCAGTGGTGATTTGAGATGTAGGAATTGGATCCATCACTTGATCAGGTTCAGTTGTTTGTGCCTCCGGTGGTTGGTCGTGAACTGCAGCACCAGTTCCACTTTCATCGGCAGCTCCGGCATTCACCATTTCAGCGTCTGTTTCTGGAGCTTCTTGAGCAGTCTCCAGCTTTTCTTCTTCCGGCAATTCCAACTTCCTGTGGATCAGAGCTTTCACAGATTTATCAGATATGAGCTCAGCTGGTGATCCCACTTTGGCAGACTTCCTCATATCGAAGTCAAAATCTGCGAACTCATCCGCACCACCCATCTGTTCAACAAGTAAGATAAGATCTGAGAAGCTTTTTAATCTGAGATCTCTCCAGGTGAGGATCTCCATGACTTCTTCTCTGATAGCAGGATGGGCGACCAGTTGTGGATACATCTCATCAATCTCTCGTTCAATTCTTAGTCTGACCATTTTTCCAGTGATGGTCTTTGTTGATCTGGATACAGGAATTATCATCGTCCGCATTCCGCTGGATGAGATGTGGAAGCTTCGGGTTGTGCTTGAGTCGGGCGGAAGTTGTCGATTGGTTCGACTGCGAGAAAGGGTTCTCACTTTGTGGCAGTTATGTCTGGTTCACATGTTCATGAAGGTGAACTAGCATGAGAGACATGCTTTCGGCACCTTTTAATCCCGAGCGGTGAATCACTTTGAGGTTGAGGAGAAGGAGATTTATCAACTTGTGCTTCTACCTCGGTCGTTCTGGCGAGCCCTCGGGTTGAGAAGCTTGCTGTCGATTGGTTTCTTTGTTGCGCAAATGTGACCGCTCCGGGCTTTTTTTTCTTCTTCCACTCATCTTCTAGTGCTTAGAGTCGGGGTAGGTTGCTTTTGCTTTCTTTGGCCTCTTCTCCGGGCCTTCACCATTTTCGTTTCTTTTTACGTGGAGCAACCGGGTGTGGATGAGGCGGCTTTTTGCTCTTTCCTTTCTTCATTTTTGTTGGAGTGGGCTCCTTGTCATCGTCTGGTGGCCCATATATAATCGGGTTAATGAGAGGAAGGCATTGTAGGACTTCACCCATTCTCGATTCCATTCAAAGCTTGGCGGTTTGTCTTTTCAATATAATCGCAACCTTGTTGAGATTGTCACTCTCTTTTTCGAAAGACCGCCTCGATTCATTCATTGACTCCAAATTTTTCGTGTTCTTGGAGCAAGATGGCTTTTCGGAAGCCGTGCGATTGATGTTCTCGAGCCCCATCAATTATTCTTTGCCATCTTTGTACATTTTGGTGATGTGAGAGCATCTGGGCTAAATGAGATTCCCATGATCGTTCTTGATGGAATGTCAAACAATGATCTGTACTTTCTTTTGAGCATTGGCACGATGAATCCGGCTTTCGATGTTTGTGCGCCTCTTAAGAGCTCCTCTCTTATTTCTTCATCCTCATTCTCCCCGGTAGTGTGCGGGAGAGATTCGCCCTTTGGCAAAAATGCAGCAGACGAGTGATGTCCGCATTTGTCGATCGATTTCTTCTCCGTTGATTGACGACATCGATTCGTCTCCTGGTTTTTTCAGATCCACACTCAAATTCGCAAGAATTGAAGTGCTTCATCTTTGCATCACCGATTGCAAATGAAAGCGAGAGCAATATGTTTCGATCCGGCCTTCTTGAAATTTGTTCCACCTCCATGGATTCGAGAATCCTAAAGGGTTCCAAACCCGAACGAACTTGTCCTCAAAGATCTTCGTTGCCGATTCCGCATAGTTGCACATGATCTTTCCTAGTCCATGAGTGGCCATCTACAGTGTGAGATAGACTCATTAAATTTGTGCATAATCAATATCAATATCATATCAAGGAAAACAAAAGGCAATGAAGCATAAATTCAAAAACAACTTTTTTGAAAACAATGTTTTTAACGGAAAGAAAGATTCATCATTAAGCTTAAAAGAAAATATTACCGATTCAAATTTTCGAGAAGATTTTGAACTCTAAGAAATCGCTTTTGAAACGTAGAGAAAATTTGAAGTTTTTCAGTGAGAGTAATGCAAGTTTGTGAAGCAGAAAAACTCTGGTAAGGTTTGATGAATCTTATATAGAGGCGGAGGGTACAATAAGACAAGATTTTGAAGATCAATCGTTTTGAAAAGATTGTACGCTCCAGATTTAGCGGTTTTGATCGTAGGGTCAGGAAAACGCACGTACACAAAACTTTTGGATTTAAAAGCACGATCAAGTAGCAGTTAATACATGTACCCCACGTCCGCATTAAATGATTTGCAGAGTACACGTCACAAGGATAGTGGGTACAGTAAGGCAAATAATATCAGATACGATCCGATAAATAAGTAAAGAACAAGAGAAAAGAGATGCGTATCTGGTTGACTGATGTTGTAATCAGTCAATATTACTTGTCAATGTTGATTCCACTTGTTGATCTTAATCATTCTGCCTAAGCCTTAAGAAATTTCCCAACTGATCCTTTCAACTGATCTTCTCCAGTTGCATCTGATTTGTTGAAACTTCAGGCTTAGCTGATCTTTCCTTGAGTACGTCTGATTTCCCTTTTGATCCTCCTTGATCAGTTGAAGTTCCCCCTTCAACTGATATTTCTGACATAGACTGATATATCTGATTTATTGGAGTTTCAAGCTCAGCAGATCTCTCTCATCTGATCATGCTCGTAAGTAATCAGATTTTGGTTGACCTCATCTGATTCTTTTCAGATTAAGCCAATTCTTGGGATAAGTGTTAACTTAAAACTTAGTCTAGAGTAGTAGCTTCTATTCCCTAAGTAGGCGTGATTGACATGCGTAAATATCGTCTGAATCTCTCGATATGTCAATCAACCGTAAATTTATCCAATTATCAGTCGCGTGATTTCTACACGCTGTCCTTTTGATGCAAATCGAATGGCTTCTTGAAATGAAAATTGCATTTGCATCCTTGCTTGGCCTCTATAAATTGGACCAATGTTTTACACAACATCACCCATTCACCATACTTATCTTCTTTGTAAGAATCATGTATCTTGGTGAACCCTTGTTTCCGGTGAGACTTCCGGCAAACACTTTTACACCCTTTTATATGGTTTCATCTTCTCAAATCAACCCATTGCATCCCTTATTGCTATTTTCTTCATCATCTTCGATTTCACATACGATTCTTTGCAAAAGCTTCTACCACCAGTATGCGGATCTGCTGTTGTAACCGAGAAGACACTTCTCCTAACCGTATGCACCTTGTGTGTCTATCTCGATGATGTAACTGTAACCATCGACTTAGTGCGGTATAAAATATCAACACATGTGCCCATGAGATCGATGACCAACTCTTTGGCACACGTGCTCCATTCAACAAATTGGAGAGCCCTACTACTCCTCCTTTTTAGGGCTCCGTGCTTAAGAATCCTATCAAGGCCTCTGTCGCTCCATTTTCTTGATCTTGACTTTTTGCGACGCCTTTGGGATTCTGTTCTTTAAAAGCCTCTCTCACCCCTTGTTAAGTGGGGAAAATGAGAGTTTAAAATCTCTCTTTTCCTTCACTTCTGGGGTTAGGATGAGGGTTTAGGGTTATAGGTTTAGGATTTTGGTTAACATTTATGTACTGACCTCCGGGTCTTCTTGTACTTGTAACTCGTAATGTAACCTCACCTTCGGGTTTTTATTAATGAAAAGTTCTGTTATTTCATCGTTGTGTAAATTCCTGTTTTCTTATGCGATTGTTTAGCTCTTAATCTCTGAATCTTGCTTGTTGAATATCAGCTAAAACGAATCACAAAGAAATACTATAACCAAATTGATTTAATCAGATAATCCTTTAAACTGGGCATTTTCCTTCAATCTGATAAACCTTGAATCTGATCAGTTCCTTTAAACTGATAGACTTTAAATCTGATAAACTAAAATCTGATCAGTTCCTTTGGATCTTGTAGCGTGTAAGTCTGATCTATTTTTGCTTATCAGTCTCTTGAGATCAGTTAAGATACCAAACTCAACTGATTTCTCTCGATCTGGTTAGTCTCTTAACCAGCTAGTTCTGGAGAACATTCCATCAAACATTTTCGGTGACATTTCTCCAAGATCTAGAAGTCCTAGCTCATTGCATAAATCTCTGAATCTGATCTCAGCTAGTGGCTTGGTTAGAATATCGTTATTCCGTATATCGGTAGATGAATCTTTTCCATTCTCGATATTCTTCTTTTCAACGTGATCTCTTATGAAGTGGTGTCCGACATCCACATGCTTGCATCTTGTATGTAGAACTCGATTCTCGAGTGATTGTAATAAGACTATTATCGCGAGAATATAGGTACGCGTTCTTAGCTACAATGTTGTAATCCCTCACCGATCGAGCCAGAGCAAGCGATTAAACAAAAATTTTCCCCGCGACCATATATTCTCGCCTCATTGTTGTTGATGTCATGGCGATGTTTGCTTTTTTGAAAACCACGAGATCGGTTTTACTTCCTAAGAACCGACATGTTCCCGAGGTTGATTTTTTCGTCCGATCTTGCAACCTCCATAATCGTAATCGAATACCCACTAAGTTTAGATTATCATCTCGATGGGTAGAATAAACCAAGGTTTATTGTTCCTTCAGATACTTAAGAATCCGCTTAGTTGCTTCTAGGTGGTCGATCATTGGATTTGCTCAAATCCGCACATACACCTTCCGCAAAAAGTGATATCTGGTTCTTTGGCAACGGTATAATAGAGATCCAATGAGAGCCCTATATTCCTTCCGATTTGTTTTTCGACCGGCCTCATCTGGATCCATCTTGAATCCAAATCCATCATAGGAATTTTGGCTTCCTTACTATTTTGAATTCCAAACTTAGCCAAAAGATTCCTAGTGTACTTTTGCTTGGCGATGAATATCCCTTCCGAACTTTGTTTAACTTGGAGACCTAGAAAGTAGTTCACCTCGACCCATCATGGACATCTCGAATTTCCCTTGCATCGGTTCTTTGAATCTTTCACATAGGCTCTTGTTAGAGATCCAAGATGATGTCGCCCCACGAAATCAACCATCGAATATCTTCTCCATCTTCTATTCTCAATAAGGTTCTCGGCCCAATCGCCCTTTAGTGAACCCACTTTCGATCAAGAACCGAGAGAGTGTATCATACCCGGGCTCATGAACTGTTTGAACCATAAAGAGCTTTTTCTTAAACGATACACTTGGTTGCCCTTTTCAAAGCCCGGAGGTTGTTAGGCATAAACTTCCTCCGCTAGTACCCCGCTTAAGAAAGCACTCTTTACGTCCCATCCGATACATACAAAGTGAACCCTCTGTGGGAAGCATAAGCGAAAAAAACCGAATGGCTTCAAAGGCGAAACAATCGATCAAAAAAGGTCTCATCGTAATCAATTCCTTCGATTGAATACCCCTTAGCAACAAGTCTTGCCTTATTTACGGTGATAACATTTTTCTCATCTCTTGTTCTTGAAGATCCATTTCGTACCAATTACGTCTTGATGACCTGGGTCCGGCTACTAGTTCCCATACTTCATTTCTCTCGAACTGCTCCGAAATCCTCCTCGCATGGCTAGAATCCGGTTTTATGCTCTTGTAATGCTTCCTCAATTGTAGTTGGTTCCTTCATAGATGATAACAAAGAATATACATGGCACTTTCACCAATCGATGTCTAGTTTTAATTTTATCGACGGGTCTCCAATTATCGATCGGTTGGATGACCGGTTATCCGTGTCCTTCGCTTACGATTTAAATCGGTTTTGAGAACATCGTCCGCTTTACGATAAAATCTTATTACTAGTGATTGGGAGTGGTGCAGGTTATGGTCCACTTGATAAGAACAAGTCTCGGTGATGTTGGAATCATCATGTATGGCGATGTCCATTAAGTGAGAACTTCAAGTTCCCCCGAACCGGATGGTTCGATTCTTCTTATCTCGGTGAATCGACTTTTTTCATCGGCAGGTTGTTCGTACCTTAGATCTCGATTGATCCGGTGAATCGGCCTAGATCCGGAATGTAAATTGATACGATTTCGATCCTTTTTTCCTTGATCGTTAAATTGATCCATTTTCGAATATCGAGTTACGTAGATCGTACTTTTGTTCTTACGAGGCAGATTTCTCTTGATCGAAGATGCTTCATCAAAGGTTACATGGGGTGTTTCTTCCACAACTAGGGTTCGTTTGTTGTAGACCACGAAGGCTTTGCTAGATGAGGAATACCCTAGAAATATACCCTCATCGGACTTGGCCTCAAAAGTCTTCAACCCGACTTTTCCCATTGTTGTGTATGAAACACTTGCACCCAAAAAATGGGAAGTAAGAAACACGAGGTTTTACGCCCTTCCACAGTTCATAGGGTGTTTTGTAGTGAGCCTTAGTCGAGACATCTGCTTCACAGTATGGCATGCGGTGTTGATTATACGCCAAACGGTTTGGTATCGCATGTTCAAATTAACATTGTTCGGCGAACTTCTTTGAGAGTTATGTTCCTCCGTTCACCTACTCCATTCTGTTGTGGGCGTCCTCGCGGTGATGTTTCATCTGTCAGATACCAAACTTAGAGCAAAAATCGGTAATAAAAGAGTTCGAAATTTCGTACCTTTATCCGATCCGATTTTTACTACTGTTGACACCCTTCTCATTTTGTAATCTTCTTAGCGGCTTTCGGGTATCTTGGTTTTCGCCTCATTCTTCTTATGTAAGAATATAACCCGTAAACTTGGAGTAGTCATCCACGATTACGAGAGTGTATTTAAGGTCCGTTGAGATCGACCGTAAATCGGGTCCAAACAGATCCATATGAAGCAATTGCGATAGATTGGCCGATCTTTGGTCGGTCCCGAAATCCCTTTGAATGAAGCTTTGACTGTTTTTCCCTTCCGACATGCGAACATGTCCGATCCTTTGAGAATACTTCATTCGAAGTCCTTCCACTAGAGACATCCTAGCTATCTTATTAAGAGTTTTAAAGTTCGGATGGCTCATTCTTTTGTGCCGCGAGCCAACCGCTACTTTTGGAACTCTTAACAATCGAGCACGCATTTCTTGGACAACTGCTTCCCATCACCGTAGATCGTCCCTTTTCTTGAACCGATTAGCAATATCTCGTTGAGTGACTCGATTCTTGATAGTGCATTGATCGATCGAGAACTCAACATCAAATCCGTTGTCGCAGAAATTGTGATACCGATAATAGGTTGTGCTTCGGACCTTCGACAAACGAGACTCCAGCCATTTGTACATCATCATTCTCTAAGGTTCAACCCTTTTGGTATAACCAAAGTTATCATCACCGAAGAGTACACGCTGGCCTTTCGTTCTATGTAGGAACCGAGGAGATGTTTGCTTCGAAATCATGTGCCTTGAGCATCCACTATCGATGTACCCGATAGTTGCTTGCACACCTCCTTTGTTGGCGGACCCCACGCGAACCCGCAATCGATCGGGCTTTAGGTACCCCTTTCGGATTGGGTCCCGAGGGGTTAGGTTTGGATTTCGGGATCCATACAAACAGAGCACTTCTATTGTGATCGGTCGATCGAAGGCCCGATTTGTCTCCCATACTGCCAACATAATCATACTTATCCTCATATGCTTTCTCGATTTGTATGATTACTTGTGTGAACCTTGGATGACTTAGAAGACTTATGATTTAACTTTTTCGGTTTGTCTTTTTTATCCATTAGGTGGTTCAAAAAGCGGTGACCCTAAATTTCGACTATAGGGGTAGGTACGATTGCTACCATCAAAAGATTCATATCCTTTTCGATAGATGGTTTTCGCGGTTTACGAAGCATGCTTATTAGGCGGTGACCTTGATCGGGTCTCGATTAGACTTCCCTTTTTGTAGGTTGTCTTTTTCGATTCCCCGATCATGATCGGGTTGAGGTCTCTTCGGAAGAACCGGGTTCTTCCGTTGATTCCTCGGTGATGCTTTACCGTTGGGGTCCATTTACTTCCCTTTACGTTAGGCACTTGCCTTTACCCCGCTCAACCCGTCTCTTACCCCTATTAGATACAAGTTTAGCTTTTGGTGTATCTTTTTTCGAAATTGCCCGATTACACCTTTACGAGATGAATCGGTCGGGGCTTTTGAGGATGTGGAGGGTTTCTCATAGCCAAGTCCCTCCTTATCAATCTTTACTCGAAAATAGGCGTTTATGTCTTTAACGGTTTGAGATGATTTTGAAAAAACATCTATTTTCTTACGCAGATTATCCTCAGAGGATTTCAGACTTTCATGCATTCGGAATAGCTCATCGAATTTTGCTTGCAAGATTTTGAAGTCATCGAACTTCTTTGTCTGTTAATTTCCATCTGTTCTTTGATCTGCTTTTCTGATCGTAAGCTTTAACCGAGAATTTTAAATTCCTCGCCACCTTCTTCGAAAGGTTTAAAATTGATCTAAGTTCAGAGGCTTTTCTGAGATCATTTTCTTTAGCAAGCTGATTATTTCTAGTCCTCAGCTTATCATTCTCAGCTTCCACAATAGCATAAGTCTCTACTGCATTGGAGAGATCTTCAAGCAATTGCTCTGAGTAGAGCTGCAGGTCAATCTCCCCAGCAGGTGTGCTAATGATAGCAGGTGTAGAAGCGAACGAAGGGGGTTTGGAGGTTACCTCGGACTGGTCCTCCCTGGCCATCAGGCAGAGTTCATCATCGTCTGACGAGAATATCAGATCTTCTTTTTCATAGAAGTCGACGGCAGACCTTCTTGTCGGTGCGTAAGTCTTCTCTGAAGGAGTATCCGGAGTCCTCGGAGGGCGATAGGAATCGTCGAATTCTGACGTACGCTGAACCATGGCTCTTCCGTCTCTATACCGCTGCTCTCTTTTGTTCCTCTTTTCTTCCCTCTCTCTCGGCGTCCAGTCCAGGCGATCAGTCTATAGTGACACAAGCTTCTCACGATTGAAACACGCTCCGGATCCACCGTTCCTTTCCTTCCGGTGAATCACTCATACATATGACCTATCAGGTGATTTCCCTTTCTGATAGTAGTCTGAGTTTCTTCTATCTGATTGGTTATCTCTTCCTTCCTTCGTCTGACTATCTCTTTCCCTTTCATCTCTGTGATCCCTCCGATCATCAGATCTGGTTCTTTCTGGAGATCTATTGTCTGATCTCCTATCTGGCCCCTCGGCTATGTTGATAGTCCTTATAAAATCTTTGATACTTACCAAGTTGTATATCTGACTTCTCAAGCTTCCCGGTAAGCAACGCGATCTGTTACTCTGACTTAATATATTTCCAATGGGTTCATTGGCCTTTGTTCTCATCGGTTGCCTTGAAAAGAAACCGATTTTGAAGTCGAGGTTTCAAAGGGGACCTCGCCTTCATCGAACTTGACCTCTTTCAATCGGTCGAACTCGTGAGCTTTAAGACTCAAGAACAAGCTACTAGGTTTCATTCTTGAAATGTCCTGGCAATCTTTGATTACCGTGACCTTCATGTCCCACTTCTTGGTGAGAGACCTTAGGATCTTATAGTTGATATCTTTATCAGACATCTCTCTACCAAGTTCTCGAAGCTTGTTTATAGACATTGTAATTCTTCCATCGAGTTCGTTGATGGTTTCGTTGGGCAAGATCTTGGTTTCTCGAACTTCACCCGGGCTTGAAGACGGAAGGCGCCTTTTTATCTGCTCATTTCCCTCGCAGATCTCAAATTGAGTATCCCACATTGCTTTCGCAGATTTGAGATACTTAATCTTTTCTTTGGTGACCTTATCCATTGTCTTCATGATGATATGTCTTGCAATGGTGTCCGTGTATGCGCTTTTCTTTCTTACGGTCCATCGTATTTGGCTTTTTTTTCGCATAAGACTTCCGGAAAGAAAATCCGATCTCCTCCGATTGCAGGGATTGTCGTAGTAAATGATGATGGGTCCTCTCGATGACTTCCATCATTCTGCCACTGATCGAGCCTAGATGGTTGGACATATATATGGCCCAATCTGCATACTCATCAATTGAGAACTTCGGCAGATCATGATACATACCGGACGTGTTATCCATGCTGAGTGATTTTGGAAAATGAATGAGTTTTTAAAAACGGTTTTTCAAGATCAGTTCAGTTGACCACAATGACACAGAGTCAGTGGTCGGAAGAACCAACCGCTCTGATACCACTTGTAGGTCCCGAACGGGTTATGTGAGGGCAGAAGTCTAGAGGGGAGGGGTGAATAGACTTAAAAAAACTTTTTTCGTCTTGGATCGGTGTCGAGCGAATAGCCTGATCAGAGTGCGAGTGAATCAGTTTGGTCTGATAACCAACTTACTGAACGCCAGAAGGCAGATCAGTTCGGTAACTATCAGATTAACTGATGTGTGCGGAAGCTTTAAGTTTTACCCGTGTGAAAAACCAGTTTGTATAAATCAGATTCCAAGTTTTATCTTTTTAATCAGATGACAGAAATATCAGGTCCGACGATCGTAAGCTTGGTGTCATCGATCTTAACTTAGAATATGTATGCGCTTTTAAGATTGTGCGATGTGAGAGCAAAATTAATCAAACCAAAGAAGGCACACAAGATTTATAGTGGTTCGACAAACCAAATTCCTCGCCCACTCTTCCCTTTCACAAGGGGCACCAACTTAACCGACTTAACCGATCGGACTTAGTTTAGTGTGTTAGTCCAACACAAGACACCAACAGATGTTTTAAGAGTTCTCACTCAACCGATCCCGTAAATCAAGATTAGAAACCCTAGATCGAATCTTGCTAAACAACTTATCCTAACTTGGGGGTTTGGGTAAGATTGTTGAGGTTCCAACTATGAAATCTTTCCTCTAGCATACAAAGCGGCGGGATAGCTAGATGAAAAGATTTCTTGCTAAGAACTTATGGGATGAACACAATATAAAATAAGCTTGTTGTTGTGTTCTTCGTATGGAAATCACTATAGTTTGAGCTTCGTGATTATGTTGTTTGTCCAAGCATTTCCGTATTTCACTCAAGTGTGATCCCATATTTATAGACCTTGAGATCAAAAGAGCCGTTGGAGAGCAATTTGAATCTCGGGCTATTTTAGGTAGAGTTGCGTGCTTGATGTGACGTCTTCAGAACGGCATGGGCGAAAAGCGTGAATGTATATTTTATAGCCGTTTGAGAGAGCAACATCGAATCCCGCGAGTATCGCTCTGTTTCATACGTGTTTCTTCCTTATTGGATGGAAGCCTTGCTTTGCAGTGTTGTTCCTCCAACTAAGGTTGGTATTCATCTTGTTCAGATCGCAGACGTATGATAAGATAAAACATCAGTTTTCATCTTATGAGATCTCGATCGATCTGTGATCGATCCACGATGGAGGAGTCTTCCGCTGTTGACTTAGCTTCAACCGGCTCGACCGACGATGTAGGTCTTCTGGTCTGATCTTCTGGAAGTCATCTGATCTTCGAGTATTCTAAGTTTGAGCTTCATGACTTCCGTTGAGTTATCTGACAAGATCAGTTCGATCTGATCTTCCGTTCTGGTTTAGCATTCTGCCCTGTCGGATATCAGCTTTCTTCTGATTCTTCAGATCTGACCTATACATATTGAGTTCCCCCTCAATATGTGACCTATCTATTACATCAGTTTTTCTATACAATCATTATCAACTGGTCTCCTATCGCAGTAATGTAAACATCAGTCAGCTAACAGGCCTGACTGGTCCTATTACATGTGTTTTTGGAACTTTCATCAAAACTATAAATTTCCCAACACATACGGTTAGGAGAAGTGCCTTCTCATTTGCCTTAGCAGATCCGCCTCCACAGTGGTATAGAAGCTTAGCATTGATCGTATGTGAAATCTTAGATGACGACGAAAGCAGTGTGAAGGAACACACAGGGTTGATTTGAGTAGCTGAATTCATTGGAAAAGGGCTAAAGGTTCCCACCGGAAGTTTCACCGGAAATAAGGAACTCATCAGAAAAGCATGAAGGATATGATAAAGAAGATGGAATGGTTTATGATTGTGTTGTGTTTGCCTAACACCCCAGGCCAATTTATAGAAGGAAATTAGGGGTATAAATGCAAATTTTACCTTTTCAAAAGATCTTAAGAGAAATTTGCATCGACAACGCGTTAGGAACACGCGGCTAATGGTTGGATGAGTTAACGGTGTGATTAAATCACAGTGTATCTATGCCATTATTACGGAATGTCAAATCGCGCCAATTTGGGAATCGAGGTGACTTTTGGACTCCCCGAAGTAAAAGTTTTGGCGGGAGTTGACTTCAGTAAATGCGAGCTGATTAGAAGAAGACTGAAGGATATAGAGTATCAGAAAAGAGGATCAGATAAGTGGCGAAGTGTTTCAAGCAAGAATCTGATCAGATAAGTGAGATATTGTTGGGAAATGCATAAGGCAACCACCAGATAAGTCAACAAAGTACCAGATTACCGTGGTAACTGATTGATTACAATATCAATCAGTCAGATACGCTCTCTTATTTATCTCTTTTTGAATACATTATATGCATTATTTATTTTTAATTGATTTATTTTAAACTATTCATGGTGTATGCTCTGCAAAGCTTTTAATGCGGACTTGGAAAAATGTTTTCAAAACATTTTATTGCGATTTTTCAAGTCCGGAAAACGAGAAGACTATTTTTCTCAACCGTGCGATCAAAATACCTTTTGGCCGATTAATCTCAGCCATCAATTTCAAAACACGGATACTTGAGTACTTTGGAAAGTTGTGCAAAAAGGTTTTCCCTCGTATTCTACAAAATCCAAATTTTTCTCAGAAAACCGCTTTCCACTACTTCGTCTTCTCAAAGCTCTTAAAAGATCACATTTTTTTAAAATCCTCAGAGAATTACCTTCTAAATCATTTGATTCTACCCTTCCGATTTCTAAATCTTTCGAATCAATTTCTGGTAATTCCTTGTTTTAAATTAATTGCATGATCTAAATTTCTCTATGGTACCTAGGTTTACGAGTTGTATTTTCTGTAATTTTTATTAGATCTAAACGCTTACTTGCTAAATTGATGCTGAAATTACTAGTTTGACTGAATTTATTGGAATATCTTACTCAAACTAAACATCAATTTGCACATTGTACAGAAATGGCACATCTTGTTTCAAGACCGGGCCAAGGGGAAAAGTACTGCAACTTTGCATCGATGAAGAAGGACATCATTGATGAAAAGTACGTAGTCTTCACCATCACCTCAGATCCGGAATCGCTGGAAATTCTGGAGTGCCTTCGAGAGTGTGGACTGGAACGATATTGCTCTACTTATCAGACCATCGTTCACACCCATGAAGCCCTGGAGTTTCTTTAAAATCTGCAGAGGGATGAAGACAATGATGCTGACCTGATTTCTTCCGTTGGCGGAATGAAAGTTCGAGTGACGAATGACGATCTACAGAGGATATTCGGCCTAACTCAAGGAAGCATCAATCCAGAGACCTACACGACTGCTGTAGGAGAAAAGGAGTTTCTTGAAGCCGAACTGTTGAGACCAGCAAACAAGGAGAACACGGCGAACGTCAAAAGCCTCCTATCTGAAGAGAAAGTATCGCCTTCTTCTTGAAATTGTTCAGAAGGTGATCATGTGCTCAACTTACAGCCTTGATACGGTTACTTCTTACAAGATAAGTGTCATGGCTGCAATAATCAAGAAGGCTTCAGACATCGATTGGTTGGGTATGGTCAAAGAAAGACTGAGAAAAGACTCCGGGAAGTTCGAACTGACCCAGAGCAATGAAGTGTGCTTATCTTCGAAGTGCTCATTCATACACAAAATCTCTATCATTCTGTCAGATAAGCTGCCACAGAATTATGAATGGAACGAGAATGGAGCGAAGATTTACCAAGCAAAGCACAAGGCCATACTGGGCAAGGATGAGTCCCTACCTGGACAAGCTGATGAGGATCCGACTCCTTATGTGCCCAAACCCAAGGGAGAAAAGAAAGGAAAAGATAAGGCAACTGCATCGTCTGAAGTGCAGGAAAAGGTCGTTCCAGAGAAGAGGATGAAGAGGAAGGATCTGGCCAAGAAATCAGATGCTCAGCGGAAACGTCAGAAGAGAGTCTCATCTCCTCTGAAGACTGCTCCACCTTCTGCCAAGCTAGCTAGCAGAACGAAGGATCTGATGCAAGAAGAATCAGAAGAGGAGATAGCAGTCCGCTCTGAGCAAACTATCAGAGAAGTAAGGGAAGAGCAGATAATCGCAGCAGAAGGAGAGAAACCTATCAGAGGGACAGAAGTGGAGCAATTTGAGGAAGAATCACCATCTGATTCTCTGCCTCTAACCAAGATCTTCCAGAGAGCAAGGTTGCCAATGCCCACTTCCAAATCACCATCACCCTCTCCTCAAAAATCATCATCACCTCCCCACAAAACCTTCTCACCCTCACCCTCACCTATCAGAACAACATCTCCCACACCACCAATCAATGAACCAGTTCAAGAAACTGAACACCCTCAACACGCTAAAAATGAACCTGAACTACAAAGATTCCAATCCCCGATCTAGTCTCAAGAACCTGAGAGATCCGACGAACGTGTGTCCATCTCTCATAATCCCTTCAACACCAGAACAGTGCTTGCTTCACCTGCTCCAGAGAGCCCCATCATAAGGATAATGAAGCAACATATCAAAGAGTATCTGCTGGATCTATGCCCTGAATTGGATCAACATCCTGGCATCCAGCAACAGATAGAAGAAATAGTGTTCTGGAGGGATATAAGACTGAAGAGCATTGAAGAATTTCTTATTCTAATGACAACTCTGGGATCAGATTTCTTTGTAGACTTGGAGTTGAAATGTCTACACAATATTGGGATTGAAAGTGATGTTGAATTGGCATCAGACGATGATATCAGATGGCTAATTCACGAAAGGTTCGGAATTGCTGATAACAGTGAGGAAACCGTTCGACCTCCTACAGATCATGAGGGAGCTGCCGATGAACCAATAATGGGTGTTGCGGATGAGACCCAATTTGGCAAGGCTTCAACATCTGAACAGACTGCTACGATGAGCTCTGATACCCTAGATCATCATACTCAGAAGATTCAGGATGGGATCAAGACTGCATTTGAAGACAAATTCGCAGCGCTCACGGCAGATCTGATGAAGCGGTTTGAAGATGAGCAAGCGAAACTAGTTGACAAGGAACGAAGTCACACAGTGGGGATGCACAATGCCATCCTTGCTGAAGTAATGCAACTAGTATATCCTCTTGCTGAGAAGCTCAAGCTCTAGTCTGACAAACTCACAGTTCAGACAGAGATGCTCAATCAGACACATGTACTTTTGGAAAGTGTCTGGGCATCCTTGGACAAGACCAACAACCACTTGGATACGGGTTGGAAACTTTTTCTAGCTTCTATAGAATGAGCAAGATAGGAAATCGAAACTGTTCTCAGACACTTCTACACACCTGCACCTTCTGCCACAGTTCAGATCACTCCTCTTGTTGTCGAGGAACTTAGAGAGGAGATCTCACGGCAATTAACAGCTCTGAACCGCAAGATGTCCAACCTCTTTGATGCAACCAAAAAGGGGGAAGGAAAAGAGTCTGGGAAAAGAGTCTGAAGGAAAAGAGAATACAGAAAAACAGACTCAAGAAAAAGAGAACAAAGAGAAGGAAGAAAAACAGACTCAGACACAGTTGGTAAAATTTTCATCTCTACCAAAAACCACTGTATCTGACTTGCCAGCCACTCCATCTACCGATCTCGTTGCTGAAATGAAAGAAACTGTGGAGCAACACAGTAAAGAGATCGCTGAGCTGAAAAGTGCTCTTTTAGAGGTTACTGCCAGAGTCGACAAGATTGAAGACTTCTCTTCGTCCGTTCAGAAAAGAATGGAAACTGATGATCATGCCAAGAGCCCTGAACTCGCTAAGAAATTAGCTGAAGAAGACGAACAAGATGAACCTGAGCAGACTCTGAGGAGGAAGAAAGGCAAAGGCAAGATGATGAAAGTAACTGCGGAAGATCAGAGACAATGCCAGCTATTCTCCACCAAAAGTCAGATGATTCCTGAACAAGTTCAAGAGCGCATAAGACAGAGAATAAAGAGAGGCCGCAATCAAGAAGCGTATTAGCAGAGGCTAAGGGATCGAACATCGCTACATCCGGAAGGAAAAGGAAGAACGGTTTGCAGAAGAGGAGATTGCTTGGGAGAAGAATGCCCTTCCTAAGACTGTTAAAGGCATCCTCTCAGCAAGACGGCAAGATTTGCTTCCGAATGGGATCGGATCGAGAGGAGAATGGTTATGTGACGCCTACATCCCGGAGAAGATTCCAATTCATCAAGATCGATCAAAATGATGATGAATTCGGGCCGGTTAGAAACAAAGTATCCGGACTTCTACCGCATGCTGATGAAAGAAGGCAAGATCATGTCACTTATACCGAAAGCTCCACCCTTTGAACCACTCCTTCCACCTTTTGCGGCCCGCACAACAAGCTAGATCCCTCGTTAAATTCAAGAATATCTACTATGGACTTGCTGAAAAAGGAGGAATCCATAGAAAAGAATAGCTGGACAAACTAATGCAAAGGATGTACAAGATGTTTGGCATCCCCAAAGAACTACAAATGTTCAAGTACACCTGAAGAAGACAACTTGGAATCAGATGATAGGTACGCTTTTCATGTATTCTACAATGCACACACCTATCTGAATGAAATTTTCCATCTCACTGATTTTAAGACAATATCTCATTGTCTTCTGAGGTATGTACTGTTTGCATCATCTACATTTCCATTCATGGTATCTGTTTTTCTGATTAAGTATGGTTAAGTGTTTTGGTTCCATCAAAAAGGGGGAAATTGTTGGGAAATCTGTAACTTAGTTTTGATGGAAGTTCCAAAATAGGTTGTAATAGGACCCGCTTAGACACAATTGGATCGATGACTTAGAATCAGATTAAGATGACCAGCTGAAATGTATAGATAGCTGAAGTAAAAGATGTTGGGGAATGTAATCCCAACAAAAGATAGGTCACATATTGAGGGGGAACTCAATATGTATAGGTCAGGTCGAAGTATCAGATGACCCAGATAAGGTCAGATGATCAAAAGACTAAGCACAAATCAGAAGACAAGAAGTCAAGATCGTGAAGACAAGAAGACATCAAGACTCGAGATGAACCTCAAGACTCGATGAACTCAAGACTCGGATGAACTCAAGACTCAGATAAACCTGAAGACTCGGATAAACCTGAAGACTCAGTAACAAACCTGAAGACTCAGTATGACTGAATACACTGAGGCTCAGAGACACCTGAAGATCAAAAGACTTGAAAACCTACATTCAGCAGAGTCTGGATATTGAAGCTAAGACAATGTGCATCCAAGACTCAAACAAGGTAGATCGATCGCATTACGATCAAGTCACCACACCGTGACAATCAAAAAAATACACCAGACAAGACGAATCTTCTACAAAAAGAATATCAATCGTCTAACGGACAAATTTCTAAAGTGCCACCTCGCGAAGCCAAGGAGAAAGTGACACGTGCACAAAAAGAGCTGACAATACGGGATACTACGCTGCAGACAAAAATGGCACTAATCATGCCTACGGCCACGCCGATAATCGGAGCACGTCACAATCATATCCTACAGCCTACCTAATATAGCCCGAAATTCAAATTGCTCTCCAACGGCTCTTTGATTTCGAGGTCTATAAAATGGGATCGACCTTCATTTTGAAGAAAAAGGACCAACAAGTGTGAACAAGCAAAGAACAAACACGGAGACACCGCAAAAGAAGCTAAAGCTACAACAAAATCTCCGTTCAAAGAACACTACATTTGAAGATTATTCTTAGAGTATTCATCCCATTAGTTCTTATCAAGAAATCCTATCCACTAGCATTTTGGCTACCTAAAGCATCAGGAGAGATTTCCAGTTGGAACCCTCAAACATTCTTTACCCAAACGCAAGTTAGGTTAAGTCTGTAAAGAGCAAACTCAATAAACATCGTGGCTATCCTTTTGAAGGATATAAGTCCCGCTGGTTACGTTTGTAGAGTGGGAACTCGATAAACATCTCGGCCATCCTGAAAAGGATATAAGTCCCGTAGGTTAAGCTTGAGTGGGAACTCGATAAACATCTCGGCCATCCTGAAAAGGATATAAGTCCCGCATGTTAAGTTTGTAAGAGTGGGAACTCAGTAAACATCTCGGCCATCCTGAAATGGATATAAGTCCCACAGGTTAAAGTAGGTTAAGGTTCCCCTGTATTAAGGGAAGAGTGGACGTAGGATGGGTTTCGTCTGAACCACTATAAAAGTCTTGTGTGCATTTACTTGCTTTCTTATTGCTTTACACAAGTCACACAACTGAGTTTAAAACAGCATACATATTCTAAGTTAAGCTCGACCGCACTAAGCAATCGATCCGATCGATTGACACCTTAGTCAACCGGTTGAAAACTGACCTAAGAATCTGATTGATAAAACTGGTTTTTCACACGGGTAAAAACAAGCTTCCGCACCATTCAGTTAAACTGACAAATATCAAACTGATCTGCCTTCAGGCACTCAGTAAGATTGAACATCAGTCTAAACTGATACACTAGTACTCTGATCGGGTAATCTGCAGTTCAAACCTGATCCGCACGAAAAGTTTTAGAAGTCTATTCACCCCTCCCCTATAGACTTCCACCTTCACAAAACCCGTTCGGGACCTATAGATGTGTTTACGAGAGACCATCTACCATGAGTGATACCAATTACAATAGTCAACTAATACCTTTGGATGTGTTTACGAGAGACGACATTCCATTAGTGATACCTATTACAATAGTCAACTAATACCTTTTGATGTGTTTACGAGAGACGACATTCTATTAGTGATACCGATTACAATAGTCAACTAATACATTTGGATGTGTTTACGAGAGACCATCTACCATGAGTGATACCAATTACAATAGTCAACTAAAACCTTTGGATGTGTTTAAGAGAGATGACATTCCATTAGTGATACTGATTACAATAGTCAACTAATACCTATGGATGTGTTTACGAGAAACGACATTCCATTAGTGATGCCGATTACAATAGTCAACTAATACCTTTGGATGTGTTTACAAAAGATGACATTCCATTAGTGATACCGATTACAATAGTCAACTAATACCTTTGGATGTGTTTACGAGAGATGACATTCCGTTAGTGATACCGATTACGATAGTCAACATTTTACGAGAGACCATCTAGCATGAGTGATACCAATTACAATAGTCAACAAATACCTTTTGATGTGTTTACGAGAGACGACATTCCATTAGTGATACCGATTACAATAGTAACCTAATAAATTTGGATGTGCATACGAAAGATGACATTTCATTAGTGATACCGATTACAATAGTCAACTAATTCCTTTGGATGGTTTTACGAGAGACGGCATTCCATTAATGATACCGATTACAATAGTCAACTAATACAATGTTGTTGGTCCCGGTGCTAACGAGTCTCACACGTGTATGGGGGGGGAAATACACGTGTTCAGTGATTTTTTAAATTTTCTTTCACTGAGGTCAGATGGGTCAGGTTGTCCTGATGATTTGGCCCTCGAAAGCCTGACGCATCGAGTCAAAGTCTACAGAGAGATGTGATCCTGAGCTGCTTTCAGAAGCTTCAGATTAGCCCAACTGAGCCTTAGTTTTTCAGAGATCCTGAGCTGCTTGGATCAGATAACTATCTTACTGAACCCTCAATAGAGTTAGTTCAGTTTGGTAACTATCTGTTCTAACTACTCAAGTGTGCGGAATTGTTGGCCCTAAGTTTATACTCGTTTTTAGCTTTGCTAAAAACCTTTCTTTTAATGAAACAATGATTAAGGCTGTGATCAGTTAGATGCAAGTTCAGTAGATTGATTCCAACTGAATATCAGTAAATTATGCTTTCAGTGAAAAACATGCAACAGATAACAATGCAGTATAGAAAGCAAAACAACACAGTAATTATAGTGGTTCAGAGACTCAAGCTCCACATCCACTCTCTCTGACCTTCAGAGAAATTCCTTAACCACTTCCTAAGGTTTTTGGCTGACTCACTGCAACTTACTCACCTTTCTACTTTGAGTTTTCTGACCTCACTGTAGTTTACTTACTCAAACACACACAAGCTTTCTGACTATCCAAGATAGTTTACTCACTTCTTCTCTAGAGTTTTCTAACTACCTCAATGTAGTTTACTAACTCTTTACAACTCCAACTCACCAACAATCACACTCAAACTACCTTACAAAGGGTTTGGGGTTTCTGGTTGGTTTCCAACTAGGATGAGATATCCTTTACAATAAGTACAATGCACAGGCTAGGATATCTCTACTAAGCTTTGGATATATCTTATCAAACTAGGCTTAGTGAATGAGCTCTCTTCAATGTGAAACACTTGGGAAATTCTTGGGTTTTCGAGTGCTTCAATTTGCAATAATAAGATTGAGCTCTTGAGTTGCTTACAAATTTCCCGTAACCTTCAATGTAGAGGGTCACTAGTATTTATAGGCAATCACCAAGGTCACTCTTGAAAAACTATCCGTTGGAGGAGATAGCTTCATGAGTTTCCTCTTATGGTGTTTGATGAACGGCTATTTTTAGGGTTTGAATACTCTCTTGCATGTTTTAGGAAATATGCTTTCATGTAGCCACTCACCACTTTTTGCAATATGGAACATAGTACTACTGACATGCTTCAGTGACATGTCGCTTTTCGAAAGGTCGATAAAAGTATGCGATTTGTCTTCCTCTCGATTGGTTCTTGTCTTGATAAATGTAATGCAAAACATAACGCTCTTTTTGGTCAATATCTCGAGGTGATATAACCTTAACAACATTTAGTTTTAGTTCATTTTTATGCGCATGTGAATGTCTTGGGCAATATCTATTTTTCTGAGTAATCGCGTTTTTCGCAGTTTTGTAGCCTTCAGATAGATATTATTCATTGTCTCGGAACATTCAGGGTTATCTTGAGCATTCAAATTCTTTGAGTCTTCAAGAATCATCTTGTGCCTTCAGTATCTTGAGTCTTCTGAGTCTTCAGTGTCTTCTGAGTCTTGATGTCTTGAGTCTTCGAGTCTTGATGTCTTCTAAGTCGAGTCTTACGAGTCTTGAGAGATATCTTGATTGATATCTTGAGTCTTGATTTCTCGATTTCATCTTGAGTCTTGATTTCTCGATTTCATCGAAGTCTTGATTTCTCGATTTCATCTGAAATCTTCAAGATCTCGAAAACTTCTTGAGTCTTGAAATCTTGAAATCTAACCTGATCTATATCTGCTGACTATACATGGTGTAGATAACATCCTGAACACTCTAAACTGAATCCTGACTCAACTATCAAGATTATCCTGAACATGTCATACTTAGGGGTTTTGGGATCTAATCAAAATCTTCTTTATTAAATTCATCTCCCAACAATTTCCCCCTTTTTGATGATGCCAAAACCATCTTGTTACAGAAACACTTAACATATACTCAGGTTTCAGTTTTTCCTATTACAATCCAAGAATGGCAAATTCTTCCAACAATTTCATCACAAAGGCATGTCAAAACATAAAAGACATGTAAAAGTATAATGAGATATTATCTTTGAGCATAAAGATAAAGTTTTCATTGATTATAAGATCAGAGTTACAGATTACAATGAAAATAAAATAAAATAAAACAGAAGAAGTACAAAGAATCTTCAGTCTCCAGTCTTTAGTCTTCTATCTTCAATCAGCTCTTCAATCTTCTTCAACCTCATCCTCAGGCACCTCCAGGTTGAACATCCCATAATATCTCTTTTTCAGTTCATCCCTTTCTTTGATCATATCAGGGTTGTTTCCTGTCAGGCCAAGTTGGATGGCATACTGAGCAATCTCTTGAGAAATGACTGTCTCATTCACCAGGTCATTCTCTAGTCTTAGAGCAGGGTAGGTATATGGACCAGGGGCAACAATCTGTGCATTTCCTTCATCTGCTAAGTTAATCTAACTCTGTAGGTACTTAGGGTAGAAAGTTAATAAGTAATCTATGAAGGCTTCATTCATGTCTGAGCTTGTCCCCCTCCATTCCCTCAGAATTTCACAGTAGAACCAGAAGGTTCTCTTGATTTCCTCCCAAGCATCATTGAATTGGATAGGCATCCATTTATCAATGTGCGGCCACTTCTGAGCTTTAACAGTACCCCTCCTCTTGCTCAGGAACTTCTTGAAATCACTTCTGCGTTTCTGCTCTTCTTCTTTCTTCTTCCTGATTAAAGGAACTCCAGATACAGAAGCAGCAGTTTTCTTCTGTTTTTCCACTTGAAGTGTTTTCAGAGCTTTCCTTGTGTCGAAGACTTCTTTTTCAGCTTCTTCTTCAGACTCTTCAAAATAAATAATCAATTTTCTTTGAGTAGTCTTTGAAGCTTTAGCTCTCTTCTTCTCTGGTTCAACAAATGCCACATCCTTTCTCTTAATTGGTTAAGCTTGCTCTGCACCGGCTTGGCTTGTTTCCACCTTCCTTCTACCACTCAGTTTTTCAGAAATAGCTTCCTGCATTGTTTGCTCAGATACTTGAGTGTAGATTGGTTCTTCAGCTTGCTTGAACTTGAGCTTCTCAGTGGCTTCTACTTCTTTTAAGGCTTCAGCAAGAATTTTCTTTTCAGCTTCTTTATCTGCCTTTTTCTTCAAGGTCTGTGCCAACAACTCCTTCAGCTTGCCACTAGGCCTTTCCCCCTTTTTGGCACCATACCTTGGAAGAAGTTGAGACAGTGCGGTATCCATGTGATATTGCTCTTTACTGATACTTCGCACTTCTCCAACCAACTGATCATGCTCCTCTTCCAGCCTCATCAAATGGTTCTTGGCCACTGAGAACTCTTCAGGTAGGGGTGCAAACTGGTTGGAGAATACATCTTTCAGCATGTCTGTCATCTTGGTCATGAGCAGGGAGCCCATTTCCTCAACAGCACCCTTGATCATCTGATTATTTTTCTCCACCAGCTTGGCTTTAAGATATGAAGTTCTTTCTTGATATATGTGCTTCATTTCTGCATTCAGCTCAGCTTTGACTCCATCTATCTTCCCTTCTATGGCAGTCATTTTGTCAGCAAGAGATGTCTGAAGCTGCATCAAGTCTGAAGATGAACTCAGGTTCTCTAGCTTCTGGGATTGGTTGGCCAATGTTTCTTCAATTTGAGCAACTTTCTCCACCATTGGCACCACCATCTCCAGCTTGTCCACTATAGGACTGAAGTCAATCTCTGGAGCATATATCACTTGTTGTTCCTTCTGAGCTGGGTGCTCCACCTGAGCCTCAGTCTCCACCTGGGCTTCAGTCTCCACCTGAGCCTCAGTCTGCATATCAGACATAACAGATTTAAAGATAGAAACTTTAGTAGCTTTGGCATAATTTTTAGTAGTGCCAAAAGTTACCTGAAGAGTGCTAACTTCAGTCTGAGGATGTGAGATATCAGGCTGACCAGCATCAGTACTTTTCTCCACTTGAGATTGCTTCTCAACATTTCCTTGTTGGTCCCCTTCTTGATCTTGATCTTTTGAGCTCGAGGCACCAACATCAGCTTCCCTCCTTTCAGCCACCTTTTTCCTGACCAGCTCATCAAAATCTGCAACTTTCATCCGGAGCTTGGTCTTCCTGAACCCGAAGAACTCATTCAGCACTGCAGTCTCTTCATTCCACCAGTCCTCTCCTCTGAAGGAGGCAATGTTAAGCATCTCTGGCAGAGTTTGGTTCAGAATGTAGACTATGGTCCTCAGTCTAAAGAAGAGATCCTGAAGGTCAGGATATGAGCTCAGCTCAGGGTACCTGTCAAAAATGAACTGTTCCCCCTTCCTGCGCCACTCGGTCTCTTCTGCCTCTCCCTTCTTCAGCTTTGGGATTTCAGGTTCAGTATGATTGGCTTCAGTAAGTTCTGGTGCTGAGGGATCTAAGAAAGGTTCACTCAGGAGCATGTCCAGATTCAGAAGCTCCTGAGGCTCAGCATGTTCTGAGGTCTGAACAGGCATCTCCTCTATAGAAACCTGAGGTCCCTTGAATATCTCCTGAGAAATCTTGTCTGAGCTCAGAGATGTTTCAAGAACTTCAGAGAACACCTGTTCCTCGGTTTGTTCTTGAGCAGTAGTCACAGCCTGAGCCAGTACTTGCAATGGAGATTTTTGTCCTTGCTGGGGTTGGACTTCCTCAGTCTCACTGACCTCCTCCTCAGTAGAAATTTGAACTTTCCTGCGCTTAGGAGCCAGTGATTTCTTCTTCAGGGCTTGTCCCTTTTCTCTCTTCACCTCCATCAGGGCCTTCCCCCTGGCTTGATGGGCTTGTTCAGCAGTCTCCTCCTTCTTCTCTTTTCTTCCCTTCAAAGTCTTCCTTGATGTTGTTGTCTTGAAAAGGATCTTGGACTTTGGAAAGGGTGAGGAGTTGGCAAAAATATCTTCTTCTTCTCTGCACATCTCCAGGATGAATGCTATCTTGGTTACATGTAGGATTTTCCCTTTAATGACAACCGATCCATTCTCCTTCTGGACTTGCTTAGCTTGGTCCCTCACCACTCTTATCTTGGTTGCATGTAGGATCTCTCTAATTTTTCATTCAGGGTCTCTATCACCTTCTCTTTTTCTGAGAGTTGCACTTTCAGAACATCTAGTTCATCAGTAGTTCCCATCAATTGAGAAGTGATCTCAGCATTTTTAGAGTCTTTCCACTTCAGATTCTCAGCAGTCAGTTCTTTGTTATGCTCTTGAGTTTCATTGAGCAGTTCTTGTAACACAGCATAGTCCTTCATAAGATTCTCAAATGAATCCATCAGGTCAAAGTTACTATTTATAGTAGAACTTGAGAACTCATGTGCTTGTGTAGGAGCAACAACAGAGATAGAAGAATTTACCTCCTCCACAGCCATTAGACAGATATCATCACTGTCACTATCTGAGAACATCTCATCTGAGGAACTGGAACCTTCTTCAGAATGTTCTTCCTCTTCTGCAATCATGGCTTTCTTGCTGGAGAACTTCTTGTCTCTCTTGGCTTGTCTTTCTTTTATTTCCTTAGCACTTAGCTCAGGACAGTCATATTGGAAGTGACCTCTCTTTTGACAGTTGTAGCATCTGTTGGCATCATCATCCTGATCACTTTCCTCCTTAGTCTTGGAGTCCTTCTTTTTGGATGAGGATCCTTCAGCTTTCTGGTCCTTTCTTTTCTCAGTGGATCTGTCCTCAGCTTTTGAGTCTCTCTGGTACCTGTGATTCCTGTAATATTTTTTATATTTTCCATATCTGCTATTAAGTCTTTCAAACCTCCTTGCCATCAGTACTAGCTTATCCTCCAGCTCATCCTGATTTTTGGCAAGTGAGTTCTCAGACTCTCTAGACTTACAGGATTTCTCTTTGGCTTTGAAAGCCACATTCTTGCTAGATGAAGCATCATCTTTACTGTTAGCTTTCTTGTCAATCACAAACTCATAAGCTTTCAGTTCAGAAAAAACTTGTTGATATGGCATTGAATCAATATTTTTGGTGTTTTCAATCACCACAGCATGTATATCCCATTTTCTTAGATAGTCCTCTAAGAATTTTCAATGCCACTTCTCTCTGTGGGTATCTTTTCCCAAGAGAATTCAGATCATTCATTATGCTAGTGAATCTGACTTCAAGTTTGTCAATGGATTCACCATCTTCCATTTCAAAGCTATCAAACTTTCCAATAGCAACAGAAAGTTTGTTCTCTTTAATATGATCTGTGCCTTGACACATCACAGCAAGTGTGTCCCATATTTCTTTGGCAATTTCACAATGAGAAATCATCCCCATAACACCATCATCAATAGTGTTATATAAAGTATCTTTAGCAATATAGTCAAGATTGACTAATTTTCTCTCATCAGGAGTAAGTTGATCATCAGACTTTGGAAATTCAGTTAAGGATCATTTCTCTCGATTCGATGATGCAGGATTCACAATGGTGAATTTGAATGGTCCTTCAGAAACCACTCTCCACATTCTTTCATGCTTTGAATACAGATGAGCCTGCATTCTTAATCTCCATAAATCATAGCTCTCAACTGAGAACATAAGAAGTTTCTTAGAAGGCATAATGTCTGAGCCTTGTAAGATTTCAGCAAATAGATCTGTTCAGTAGACCACCAGAGTCTTTCAGCAAATTAGACTGTGGTCAACAAAGCTAGTGGTCAAGTTGAACCACTGCTCTGATACCACTTGTTGGTATCAGATCAGAAACGGGTTTTAAAAATGGATCAGTTCAGGTAATCACTTTTGAAATCAGTGATCTTTTGAACTCCCGCTCTGATACCACTTGTTGGTCCCGATGCTAACGAGTCTCACACATGTATGGGGGGGAATACACGTGTTCAGTGATTTTTAAAACTTTTCTTTCACTGAGGTCAGATGGGTCAGTTGTCTCGATGATTTGGCCCCGAAAGCACTGACGCATACGAGTCAAAGTCTACTCGAGATGCGGATCCTGAGCCGCTTTCGAAGCTTCAGATTAACCGAGCCTTAGTTTTTCGAGAGATCCCGAAATTTGCTGGATCGAGATAACTATCTTACTGAACCCTCAGTAGAGTTAGTTCAGTTTGGTAACTATATGTTCTAGCTACTCAAGTGTGCGGAATGGTTGGCCTAAGTTTATACTCGTTTTTAGCTTTGCTGAAAACCTTCCTTTTAATGAAACAGTGATTAAGGCTGTGATCAGTTAGATGCAAGTTCAGTGGATTGATTCCAACTGAATATCAGTAAATTATGCTTTCAGTGAAAAACATGCAAAAGATAACAATGCAGTACAGAAAGCAAAACAACACATCAATTATAGTGGTTCAGAGACTCAAGCTCCTACATCCACTCTCTCTGACCTTCAGAGAAATTCCTTAACCACTTCCTAAGGTTTCCTGGCTGACTCACTGCAGCTTACTCACCTTTCTACTTTGAGTTTTCTGACTACCTCACTGTAGTTTACTTACTCAAACACACACAAGCTTTCTGACTATCCAAGATAGTTTACTTCTCTAGAGTTTTCTGACTACCTCAATGTAGTTTACTGACTCTTTACAACTCCAACTCAAACTACCTTACAAAGGGATTGGGGTTTCTGGTTGGTTTCCAATTAGGATGAGATATCCTTTACAATAAGTACAATGCACAGGCTAGGATATCTCTACTAAGCTTTAGATATATCTTATCAAACTAGGCTTAGTGAATTAGCTCTCTTCAATGTGAAACACTTGGGAAATTCTTGGGTTTTCGAGTGCTTCAATTTGCAATAATAAGATTGAGCTCTTGAGTTGCTTACAAATTTCCAGTAACCTTCAATGTAGTGGGTCACTAGTATTTATAGGCAATCACCAAGGTCACTCTTGAAAAACTATCTGTTGGAGGAGATAGCTTCATGAGTTTCCTCTTATGGTGTTTGATGAACGGCTATTTTTAGGGTTTGAATACTCCCTTGCATGTTTTAGGAAATATGCTTTCATATAGCCACTCACCACTTTTTTTTGCGATCGGAACATAGTACTACTTGACATGCTTCAAAGGACTGTCGCTTTCATTGTCGATAAAGTAATGGATCTTTTCTTCCTCGATTGGTTTTTGTCTTGAAAGAAATGTAGACAAACATAATGGCTCTTTTTGGTCAATATCTCTGAGTGATATAACCTTAACAACACTTAGTTTTAGTTCATTTTGTCTGCATGTGAATGTCTTGGGCAATATCTATTTTTTTGAGTAATCTCATTTTTCTCAGTTTTGTAGCCTTCAGATAGATATTATTCTTTGCCTCAGAAAATTCAAAGTTATCTTTTGAGCATTCAAGAGATTACCGAGTCTTCGAATCTCTTGTGCCTTCAAGATATCTTCTCGAGTCTTCGAGTCTTGATCTTCTTCGAGTCTTGATGTCTTGAGTCTTGATGTCTTACGAGTTAGAGTCTTCTGAGTCTTCAGAGATATACTGATTGATATCTTTCGAGTCTTGATTTCTCGATTTCATCTTTTGAGTCTTGATTTCTCGATTTCATCTTGAGTCTTGATTTCTCGATTACATCGAAGTCTTGATTTCTCGGTTTCATCTTTTGAGTCTTGATATCTCCGAAACTTCTTGAGTCTTCAGAATCTTCAGAATCTAACCTGGTTTATATCTGCTGACTATACATGGTGCAGATAACATCTTGAACACTCTAAACTGAATCCTGACTCAACTATCAAGATTATCCTGAATATGTCATACTTAGAGGTTTTGGGATCTAATCAAAATCTTCTTTATTAAATTCATCTCCCAACAAATGTGTTTACGAGAGAGCATCTACCATTAGTGATACCGATTACAATACCCCACTAATACCTTTGGATATGTTTACGAGAGACGACATTCCATTAGTGATACCGATTACAATAGTCAACTAATACCTTTGGATTTGCTTATGAAAGACGACATTCCATTACTGATACCGACTAAAATAGTCAACTAATACCTTTGGATGTGTTAAAGAGAGATGACATTCCATTAGTGATACCGATTACAATACTGAACTAATACCTCTGGATGTATTTATGAGAGACGACATTCCATTAGTGATACCGAATTACAATAGTCAACTTATACCTTTGGATGTGTTTACGAGAGACGACATTCCATTAGTGATACCGATTATAATAATAAACTAATTCTTTTGGATGTGTTTACGAGAGACCATCTACCATGAGTGATACCAATTACAATAGTCAACTAATACCTTTGGATGTGTTTATGAGAGACGAATTTCCATTAGTGATACCGATTACAATAGTCAACTAATACCTTTTGATGTGTTTACGAGAGACGACATTCCATTAGTGATACCGATTACAATAGTCAACTAATACATTTGGATGTGTTTACGAGAGACCATCTACCATGAGTGATACCGATTATAATAGTCAACTAAAACCTTTGGATGTGTTTACGAGAGATGACATTCCATTAGTGATACCGATTACAATAGTCAACTATTACCTATGGATGTGTTTACGAGAGATGATATTCCATTAGTGATGCCGATTACAGTAGTGAACTAATACCTTTGGATGTGTTTACGAAAGATGACATTCCATTAGTGATACCGATTACAATAGTCAACTAATACCTTTTGATGTGTTTACGAGAGATGATATTCCATTAGTGATATCGATTACAATAGTCAACTAATACATTTTGATGTGTTTACGAGAGACCATCTACCATGAGTGATACCGATTACAATAGTCAACTAAAACCTTTGGATGTGTTTACGAGAGATGACATTCCATTAGTAATACCTTTGGATGTGTTTACGAAAGATGACATTCCATTAGTGATACCGATTACAATAGTCAACTAATATCTTTGGATGTGTTTACGAGAGACGACATTTCATTAGTGATACCGATTACGATAGTCAACTAATACCTTTTGATTATTTACGAGAGACCATCTACCATGAGTGATACCAATTACAATAGTCACTAATACCTTTTGATGTGTTTACGAGAGACGACATTCCATTAGTGATACCGATTACAATACTCAACTAATAACTTTGGATGTGCTTATGAAAGATGACTTTCCATTAGTGATACCGATTACAATAGTATACCCTTGGATGTGTTTACGAGTGATGACATTCCATTAATGATACTGATTAATAGTCAACTAATACCTTTGGATGTGTTTACGAGAGACGACATTCCATTAGTGATACCGATTACAATAGTCAACTAATACAATGTGTTTACGAGAGACCATCTACCATTAGTGATACCGATTACAATACTCAACTAATACCTTTGGATATGTTTACGAGAGACGGCATTCCATTAGTGATACCGATTACAATAGTCAACTAATACCTTTGGATTTTCTTATGAAAGATGACATTCCATTACTGATACCGATTAAAATAGTCAACTAATACCTTTGGATGTGTTAAAGAGAGACGACATTCCATTAGTGATACCGATTACAATACTGAACTAATACATTTGGATGTGTTTACGAGAGACGACATTCCATTAGTGATACCTAATTACAATAGTCAACTAATACCTTTGGACGTGTTTACGAGAGACAATATTCCATTAGTGATACAGATTACAATAATAAACTAATATCTTTAGATGTGTTTACGAGAGACCATGTACCATGAGTGATACCAATTACAATATTCAACTAATACCTTTGGATTTGTTTACGAGAGATGACATTCCATTAGTGATACCGATTATAAAAATAAACTAATACCTTTGGATGTGTTTACGAGAGACCATCTACCATGAGTGATACCTATTATAATAGTCAACTAATACCTTTGGATGTGTTTACGAGAGAGGACATTCCATTAGTGATACCGATTACAATAATAAACTAATACCTTTGGATGTGTTTACGAGAGACCATCTACCATGAGTGATACCAATTAAAATAGTCAAGTAATACCGATTGATGTGTTTACAAGAGACGACATTCCAATAGTGATACCGATTACAATAGTCAATTAATACATTTGGATGTGTTTACGAGAGACCATCTACCATGAATGATACCAATTACAATAGTCAACTAATACATTTGGATGTGTTTACGAGAGACGACATTCCATTAGTGATACCGATTACAATAATAAACTAATACCTTTGGATGTGTTTACGAGAGACCATCTACCATCAGTGATACCAATTACAATAGTCAAATAATACCTTTGGATGTGTTTACGAGAGACGACATTCCATTAGTGATACCGATTAAAATAATAAACTAATACCTTCGGATCGCCTATAGATGTTTAACGAGTTCTCACTCACCTACAAACTTAACCTATCAAACTGATTTGGGTAAGGTTTGTTTGGTTTCCAACTAGGTTGAGATTTTCCAATACATTTGTTTAGCCTCTATGCTAAGGTTGGGAAAATCTCTCTAAGCTTATGATATGGCATTTTTGCTTAGATAAAATGAAGAACACTCTTGGGTAAATTTGGATATTTAATGCTCTGTGTTCTTGAATGGAGTTGCTTGAATATTTGGCTTTAATTTCACTTTGCACATCCTCCATCTTCTTTTTTTTAAGATAGTGCAATGTATTTATAGTGTGGATTTGAATATTACCGTTGGAGAGTAAATTCAAATCCATATTAATAGTCTTCCAGCTTTTCTTTAACCTTTTGCACTTGTTGTTTGCAGTTTTATGTCACATCCATATATGTGTTGTTATCTTCTTATTGGCCAGCTGCTTTTGTGTATCTAACGGATCTGATCACCGTCGACATTCTTTGCTCATCTCTTCTCGATTTTGTTCGCCGATTCGTCTCATTAATTTACGTAAGCGTAAATCTGGTCCGGTCTGCATCGATCAAGATTGCATCGAAATCGTGATCATCGAAGCGCATCGATTCAAAGATATCGATATATGTTCAAGACCTGGCCGATCTCGATCTATTCAAAGATACCGATCTTACTATGATTCGAATCTTTTATCGCATACCGATCTGATTCTTCTCAAGATGAGATCAAAAACTACACAACAGTTCAGAAATTGCACAGCAGATCTGTTATTCTGATTTCTTCTTCTTCTTCTTCTTAACTTGTTCTCTCGTTCCCCCTCAACTTGTTATCTGTAGATTAATTTAAATAACACAAGTTGATAATGTTTTGGCATAATTCATCAAAACTAAAATATCCCAACAATTTCCCCCTTTTTGATAATGATGCCAAAACTAACTAACAATAAAAATATACGTGAAGAACAATGTTAGTTAAACAAGTTAAAAGAAGAAGAATATTGTATGTAAAAATGAGAAGATGATTGTCAACCTCCATGAATTTTAAAATTTATGCATTTTAAACTAAATGGGTTTTAACAAAAAAGATCAGTTCAGGTGGTCACATTAAAATCTAGTGAACTTTTGAACCCCTGCTTTGATACCACTTGTTGGTCCCGAAAAATACCGAGTTAAAACCCAAAAAATCTAAATGGGAGGTGACTTTAATAATTTTATTTTTTTTCGAATGTGTGTTATGCAGATTTGCTAAAGTATGTATGACAGTTAATATGAAAGCAAATAAGAACACACGTATTTTTATAGTGGTTCGGACAACTCGGCCTACGTCCACTCTTCCCTTCATGGGGCACCAACTTAACCAACAGATGTTTACCGAGTTCTCACTCAAACGGGACTTATCTCCCTCTAAGGGATCGCCTACCCTCCCTTTCGAGATTGCTTAGATGTTTACCGAGTTATCACTCAAACGGGACTTATCTCCCTCACGGGATCGCCTATAGATGTTTAACGAGTTCTCACTCACCTACAAACTTAACCTATCAAACTGATTTGGGTAAGGTTTGTTTGGTTTTCAAATAGGTTGAGATATTCCCTTACATTTGTTTAGCCTCTATGCTAAGGTTGGGAAAATTTCTCTAAGCTTATGATATGGCATTTTTGCTTAGATAAAATGAAGAACACTCTTGGGTAAATTTGGATATTTAATGCTCTGTGTTCTTGAATGGAGTTGCTTGAATATTTGGCTTTAATTTCACTTTGCAGATCCTCCATCTTCTTCTTTTGAAGATAGTGCAATGTATTTATAGTGTGGATTTGAATATTACCGTTGGAGAGTAAATTCAAATCCATACTAATAGTCTTCCAGCTTTTCTTTGACCTTTTGCACTTGTTGTTTGCAGCTTTATGTCACATCCATATCATATATGTGTTGTTATCTACTTATTGGCAAGCTGCTTTTGTGTGTCTAACTGTTCTAATCAGCTCGTTAGATTACTGTTCATCTCTTCTGATTTTGTTCGCCTAATCAGTCTCAAGCAATTTCGGTATGCGTAAATCGTCCGGTTCATCAGATCGAATCGCATCGCATCAAAGATATCGATATATATTAAGATTAGATTCCTGTTTCAAAGATCGTCTGATTAATTCGGTGATCGTCTGACAAATGATCTGATCATCGAATACCGATCGATCTCGCCGCAAATGATTCGAGATCTTTACCTGGTGATCCGATTCTCGCATACCGAGATCGAAAACGCACAAACAACTTTAAAACCGCATGACAAAGAAATCTTTTATTCTGATTTCTTCTTCTTCTGATTTCTGATTTCTTCTTCTTAACTTGTTCTCTCGTTCCCCCTCAACTTGTTTTCTGTAGATTAATTTAAATAACACAAGTTGATAATGTTTTGGCATAATTCATCAAAACTAAAATATCCCAACAATTTCCCCCTTTTTGATAATGATGCCAAAACTAACTAACAATAAAAATATACGTGAAGAACAATGTTAGTTAAACAAGTGAAAAGAAGAAGAATATTGTATGTAAAATGAGAAGATGATTGTCAACCTACATGAATTTTAAAATTTATGCATTTTAAACTAAATGGGTTTTAACAAAAAAAGATCAGTTCAGGTGGTCACATTAAAATCTAGTGAACTTTTGAACCCCTGCTTTGATACCACTTGTTGGTCCCGAAAAATACCGAGTTAAAACCCAAAAAATCTAAATGGGAGGTGACTTTAATAATTTTATTTTTTTTCGAATGTGTGTTATGCAGATTTGCTAAAGTATGTATGACAGTTAATATGAAAGCAAATAAGAAAACACGTATTTTTATAGTGGTTCGGACAACTCGTCCCACGCCCACTCTTCCCCTTCATGGGGGGCACCAACTTAACCAACGATGTTTTACCGAAGTTCTCACTCAAACGGGACTTATCTCCCTCTAAGGGATCGCCTACCCTCCCTTTCGAGATTGCTTAGATGTTTACCGAGTTATCACTCAAACGGGACTTATCTCCCTCACGGGATCGCCTATAGATGTTTAACGAGTTCTCACTCACCTACAAACTTAACCTATCAAACTGATTTGGGTAAAGTTTGTTTGGTTTTCAAATAGGTTGAGATATTCCCTTACATTTGTTTAGCCTCTATGCTAAGGTTGGGAAAATTTCTCTAAGCTTATGATATGGCATTTTTGCTTAGATAAAATGAAGAACACTCTTGGGTAAATTTGGATATTTAATGCTCGTGTTCTCTTGAATGGAGTTGCTTGAATATTTGGCTTTAATTTCACTTTGCAGATCCTCCATCTTCTTCTTTTGAAGATAATGCAATGTATTTATAGTGTGGATTTGAATATTACCGTTGGAGAGTAAATTCAAATCCATACTAATAGTCTTCCAGCTTTTCTTTGACCTTTTGCACTTGTTGTTTGCAGCTTTATGTCACATCCATATCATATATGTGTTGTTATCTACTTATTGGCCAGCTGCTTTTGTGTGTCTAACTGTTCTAATCAGCTCGTTAGATTACTGTTCATCTCTTCTGATTTTGTTCGCCTAATCTGTCTCGCTAATTTACGGTATCTTGAACTGTCCGGTTCTGATCGAAATCGCATCGATTCGATATCGATATGTTCAAGATGTTAGATTCGATCTGTTTCAAAGATAAATGATCGATGATTCTGCCTGGTGATCCGATCTTGAATAAATGATTCGATCTTGCCATAGCTCAAATATTTACCTACCGATCCGATTACGCATGCAGATCGAAACGGCACAACAGATTCGTAAAATCGCACAAACAAATCTTTTATTCTGATTTCTTCTTCTTCTGATTTCTGATTTCTTCTTCTTAACTTGTTCTCTCGTTCCCCCTCAACTTGTTTTCTGTAGATTAATTTAAATAACACAAGTTGATAATGTTTTGGCATAATTCATCAAAACTAAAATATCCCAATTTCAATTTTTTTTTAATGATGCCAAAACTAACTAACAATAAAAATATACGTGAAGAACAATGTTAGTTAAACAAGTGAAAAGAAGAAGAATATTGTATGTAAAATGAGAAGATGATTGTCAACCTCCATGAATTTTAAAATTTATGCATTTTAAACTAAATGGGTTTTAACAAAAAAAGATCAGTTCAGGTGGTCACATTAAAATCTAGTGAACTTTTGAACCCCTGCTTTGATACCACTTGTTGGTCCCGAAAAATACCGAGTTAAAACCCAAAAAATCTAAATGGGAGGTGACTTTAATAATTTTATTTTTTTTCGAATGTGTGTTATGCAGATTTGCTAAAGTATGTATGACAGTTAATATGAAAGCAAATAAGAAAACACGTATTTTTATAGTGGTTCGGACAACTCGTCCTACGTCCACTCTTCCCTTCATGGGGCACCAACTTAACCAACAGATGTTTACCGAGTTCTCACTCAAACGGGACTTATCTCCCTCTAAGGGATCGCCTAATCTCCCTTTCGAGATTGCTTAGATGTTTACCGAGTTATCACTCAAACGGGACTTATCTCCTCACATGATCGCTTATAGATGTTTAACGAGTTCTCACTCACCTACAAACTTAACCTATCAAACTGATTTGGGTAAGGTTTGTTTGGTTTCCAAATAGGTTGAGATATTCCCTTACATTTGTTTAGCCTCTATGCTAAGGTTGGGAAAATCTCTCTAAGCTTATGATATGGCATTTTTGCTTAGATAAAATGAAGAACACTCTTGGGTAAATTTGGATATTTAATGCTCTGTGTTCTTGAATGGAGTTGCTTGAATATTTGGCTTTAATTTCACTTTGCAGATCCTCCATCTTCTTCTTTTGAAGATAGTGCAATGTATTTATAGTGTGGATTTGAATATTACCGTTGGAGAGTAAATTCAAATCCATACTAATAGTCTTCCAGCTTTTCTTTGACCTTTTGCACTTGTTGTTTGCAGCTTTATGTCACATCCATATCATATATGTGTTGTTATCTACTTATTGGCCAGCTGCTTTTGTGTGTCTAACTGTTCTAATCAGCTCGTTAGATTACTGTTCATCTCTTCTGATTTTGTTCGCCTAATCTGGTCTGCTAATTTCTGGTATGCAGAAATCTGGTCTGGTCTGCATCAGAAACTGCATCAGTTCAGCATATCAGATATGTTCAGCACAGCAGATCTGATCTGTTCAGCACAGCTGATCTGATCTGCACAGCTGATCTGATACTGAACAGCTGATCTGATACTGCACAGCAGTTCAGATACTGCACAGCTGATCTGATTCTGCACAGCAGATCAGAAACGGCACAACAGTTCAGAAACTGCACAGCAAATCTTTTATTCTGATTTCTTCTTCTTCTGATTTCTGATTTCTTCTTCTTAACTTGTTCTCTCGTTCCCCCTCAACTTGTTATCTGTAGATTAATTTAAATAACACAAGTTGATAATGTTTTGGCATAATTCATCAAAACTAAAATATCCCAACAATTTCCCCCTTTTTGATAATGATGCCAAAACTAACTAACAATAAAAATATACTTGAAGAACAATTTAGTTAAACAAGTGAAAAGAAGAAGAATATTGTATTTAAAAATGAGAAGATGATTGTCAACCTCCATGAATTTTAAAATTTATGCATTTTAAACTAAATGGGTTTTAACAAAAAAGATCAGTTCAGGTGGTCACATTAAAATCTAGTGAACTTTTGAACCCCTGCTTTGATACCACTTGTTGGTCCCGAAAAATACCGAGTTAAAACCCAAAAAATCTAAATGGGAGGTGACTTTAATAATTTTATTTTTTTTCGAATGTGTGTTATGCAGATTTGCTAAAGTATGTATGACAGTTAATATGAAAGCAAATAAGAAAACACGTATTTTTATAGTGGTTCGGACAACTCGTCCTACGTCCACTCTTCCCTTCATGGGGCACCAACTTAACCAACAGATGTTTACCGAGTTCTCACTCAAACGGGACTTATCTCCCTCTAAGGGATCGCCTACCCTCCCTTTCGAGATTGCTTAGATGTTTACCGAGTTATCACTCAAACGGGACTTATCTCCCTCACGGGATCGCCTATAGATGTTTAACGAGTTCTCACTCACCTACAAACTTAACCTATCAAACTGATTTGGGTAAAGTTTGTTTGGTTTTCAAATAGGTTGAGATATTCCCTTACATTTGTTTAGCCTCTATGCTAAGGTTGGGAAAATTTCTCTAAGCTTATGATATGGCATTTTTGCTTAGATAAAATGAAGAACACTCTTGGGTAAATTTGGATATTTAATGCTCTGTGTTCTTGAGTGGAGTTGCTTGAATATTTGGCTTTAATTTCACTTTGCAGATCCTCCATCTTCTTCTTTTGAAGATAGTGCAATGTATTTATAGTGTGGATTTGAATATTACCGTTGGAGAGTAAATTCAAATCCATACTAATAGTCTTCCAGCTTTTCTTTGACCTTTTGCACTTGTTGTTTGCAGCTTTATGTCACATCCATATATGTGATGTTATCTACTTATTGGCCAGCTTATTTTGTGTGTCTAACTGTTCTAATCACCTCTTTAGATTTTGTTCATCTCTTCTGATTTTATTCGCCTAATCTAGTCTTACATTATTTATCTCGTATGCGTAAATTACGTCTGTCTGCATCGAATCGCATCATACCCAAAGATATCGATATGTTCAAATTAAATAGATTCGATTCGTTTCTGTTATACCGATCCGATCGATCAAAACAATGATCCGATCTTGAAATGATCTCGATATTAGTGATCATTCATTTATTCTATATTATATCGATTTGATTCTTGTCTTTTAGACAAAGAGATCGAAACTTGCATAAAAAATTCTTTGGTTTAAATCGACAAAGAAATTTTTATTCTGATTTCTTCTTCTTCCGATTTACATTTCTTCTTCTTAACTTGTTCTCTAATTCCCCCCCAACTTGTTATGTGTAGATTAATTTAAATAACACAAGTTGATAATGTTTTCAACATATAATTCATCAAAACTAAAATATCCCAACAATTTCCCTTTTTGATAATGATGCCAAAACTAACTAACAATAAAAATATACTTGAAGAACAATTTAGTTAAACAAGTGAAAAGAAGAAGAATATTGTATTTAAAAATGAGAAGATGATTGTCAACCTCCATGAATTTTAAAAATTTATGCATTTTAAACTAAATGGGTTTTAACAAAAAAAGATCGAAATTCAAAATCACATTAAAATCTAGTGAACTTTTGAACCCCTCGCTTTTTTACCACTTGTTGGTCCCGAAAAATACCGAGTTAAAAACCCAAAAAATCTAAATGGGAGGTGACTTTAATAATTTTATTTTTTTTTCTGTGTGTGTTATCTGATTTTGCTAAAGTATGTATGACGCTTAATATGAAAGCAAATAAGAACACACGTATTTTATAGTGGGTTCGGACAACTCATCCCACGCCCACTCTTCCCTTCATGGGGCACCAACTTAACCAACGACTTAGATGTTTACCGAAGTTCTCACTCAAAAACGGACTTATCTCCTCTAAGGGATCGCCTACCCTCCCTTTCGAGATTGCTTAGATGTTTACCGAAGTTATCACTCAAACGGGACTTTCCCCCTCACGGGATCGCCTATAGATGTTTAACGAGTTCTCACTCACCTACAAACTTAACCTATCAAACCGATTTGGGTAAGGTTTGTTTGGTTTCTAAATAGGTTGAGATATTCCCTTACATTTGTTTAAATCTATGCTAAGGTTGGGAAAATCTCTCTAAGCTTATGATATGGCATTTTTGCTTAGATAAAATGAAGAACACTCTTGGGTACATTTTGATATTTAATGCTCGTGTTCTTGAGTGGAGTTGCTTGAATATTTGGCTTTAATTTCACTTTTGCGGATCCTCCATCTTCTTTTTTTTGAAGATAGTGCAATGTATTTATAGTGTGGATTTGAATATTACCGTTGGAGAGTAAATTCAAATCCATACTAATAGTCTTCCAAAATTTTTCTTTTTTTTTTTGCACTTGTTGTTTGCGAACTTTTGTCACATCCATATATGTGATGTTATCTACTTATTGGCCAAATTTTTTGTGTCTCTAACCGCTCTAATCACCTCTTTAGATTTTGTTCATCTCTTCGATTTTTGTTCGCCCTAATCGTCTCAAGTTCAATTTTTAATTATGCGAATAGTCAACATCCGATCGTGATCGACCGCGCATCGATTCGAAGATATCGATATGTTCAAAGATTAAATTAGATCTAATCGTTTCAAAGATAAATGATCGATCTGCCAAATGATATCGATCTTCAAATCACCTCGATATTTCGAATGATTCGAATCTTTACCTGATCATTCATCCGATTCTCGACAATGAGATCGAAAATGTCACAACAACACCCATAAATCGCATTTATAAATTTTTTATTAATCGATTTCTTCTTCTTCGATTTACGATTTCTTCTTCTTAACTTGTTCTCTCGTTCCCCTCAACTTGTTATCGTAGATTAATTTAAATAACACAAGTTGATAATGTTTTGGCGTAATTCATCAAAACTAAAATATCCCAACAATTTCTCCCTTTTTGATAATGATGCCAAAACTAACTAACAATAAAAATATACGTGAAGAACAATGTTAGTTAAACAAGTGAAAAGAAGAAGAATATTGTATGTAAAATGAGAAGATGATTGTCAACCTCCATGAATTTTAAAATTTATGCATTTTAAACTAAATGGGTTTTAACAAAAAAGATCAGTTCAGGTGGTCACATTAAAATCTAGTGAACTTTTGAACCCCTGCTTTGATACCACTTGTTGGTCCCGAAAAATACCGAGTTAAAACCCAAAAAATCTAAATGGGAGGTGACTTTAATAATTTTATTTTTTTTCGAATGTGTGTTATGCAGATTTGCTAAAGTATGTATGACAGTTAATATGAAAGCAAATAAGAACACACGTATTTTTATAGTGGTTCGGACAACTCATTCTACGTCCACTCTTCCCTTCATGGGGCACCAACTTAACCAACAGATGTTTACCGAGTTCTCACTCAAACGGGACTTATCTCCCTCTAAGGGATCGCCTACCCTCCCTTTCGAGATTGCTTAGATGTTTACCGAGTTATCACTCAAACGGGACTTATCTCCCTCACGGGATCGCCTATAGATGTTTAACGAGTTCTCACTCACCTACAAACTTAACCTATCAAGCTGGTTTGGGTAAGGTTTGTTTGGTTTCCAAATAGGTTGAGATATTCCCTTACATTTGTTTAGCCTCTATGCTAAGGTTGGGAAAATCTCTCTAAGCTTATGATATGGCATTTTTGCTTAGATAAAATGAAGAACACTCTTGGGTAAATTTGGATATTTAATGCTCTGTGTTCTTGAATGGAGTTGCTTGAATATTTGGCTTTAATTTCACTTTGCAGATCCTCCATCTTCTTCTTTTGAAGATAGTGCAATGTATTTATAGTGTGGATTTGAATATTACCGTTGGAGAATAAATTCAAATCCATACTAATAGTCTTCCAGCTTTTCTTTGACCTTTTGCACTTGTTGTTTGCAACTTTATGTCACATCCATATATGTGTTGTTATCTTCTTATTGGCCAGCTGCTTTTGTGTGTCTAAATGTTCTAATCAGTTCGTTAGATTACTATTAATCTCTTCTGATTTTGTTCGCCTAATCTGGTCTGCTAATTTCTGGTATGCGTAACTGGTCCGGTTCAGATCGAAATCGCATCGATTCAAAGATATCGATATGTTCAAAGACAAAGAGATCGATCTGTTCATCAGAAATCGATCTGATTCAAGATACCGATCCGATATCTTTATCATAGGAGTATCGAATCTTAATCAGATATGATTCGATTCGCAACAGATCGAAATCGCACAATAGTTCGAAACTGCACAAAGAAATTTTTATTCTGATTTCTTCTTCTTCCTATTTCTGATTTCTTCTTCTTAACTTGTTCTCCCGTTCCCCCTCAACTTGTTATCTGTAGATTAATTTAAATAACACAAGTTGATAATGTTTTGGCATAATTCATCAAAACTAAAATATCCCAACAATTTCCCCCTTTTTGATAATGATGTCAAAACTAACTAACAATAAAAATATACTTGAAGAACAATGTTAGTTAAACAAGTGAAAAGAAGAAGAATATTGTATGTAAAAATGAGAAGGTGATTGTCAACCTCCATGAATTTTAAAATTTATGCATTTTAAACTAAATGGGTTTTAACAAAAAAGATTAGTTCATGTGGTCACATTAAAATCTAGTGAACTTTTGAACCCCTGCTTTGATACCACTTGTTGGTCCCGAAAAATACCGAGTTAAAACCCAAAAAATCTAAATGGGAGGTGACTTTAATAATTTTATTTTTTTTCGAATGTGTGTTATGCAGATTTGCTAAAGTATGTATGACAGTTAATATGAAAGCAAATAAGAACACACGTATTTTTATAGTGGTTCGGACAACTCGTCCTACGTCCACTCTTCCCTTCATGGGGCACCAACTTAACCAACAAATGTTTACCGAGTTCTCACTCAAACGGGACTTTTCTCCCTCTAAGGGATCGCCTACCCTCCCTTTCGAGATTGCTTAGATGTTTACCGAAGTTATCACTCAAACGGGGACTTATCTCCTCACGGGATCGCTTTATATATGTTTAACGAGTTCTCACTCACCTACAAACTTAACCTATCAAACTGATTTGGGTAAAGTTTGTTTGGTTTTCAAATAGGTTGAGATATTCCCTTACATTTGTTTAGCCTCTATGCTAAGGTTGGGAAAATCTCTCTAAGCTTATGATATGGCATTTTTGCTTAGATAAAATGAAGAACACTCTTGGGTAAATTTGGATATTTAATGCTCTGTGTTCTTGAATGGAGTTGCTTGAATATTTGGCTTTAATTTCACTTTGCAGATCCTCCATCTTCTTCTTTTGAAGATAGTGCAATGTATTTATAGTGAGGATTTGAATATTACCGCTGGAGAGTAAATTCAAACTGCATTTAATAGTCTTCCAAATTTTTCTTTGACCTTTTGCACTTGTTGTTTGCGAACTTTATGTCACATCCATATATGTGTTGTTATCTTCTTATTGGCAAATTTGCTTTTGTGTGTCTAACGGATCCGATCATTTCGACATCTTTCATCATCTCTTACGATTTTGTTACTTTGATCGGTTCGCTTCAATTTACGGTATCTTTGAAATGGGTCCGTCTCTGCATCAACCACCGCATCGGCTTTACTTTAGTTCAAAGATATCGGATATGTTCAAAGACCGGATCTCGACTCATTCAAAGATAAATGATCCGATTCGATCTGCAAATGAATCGATCTTGCACCATAGATTCGAGATCTTACCTGTTGATCGATTACGCCTTTTCGATTAAATCCCAATGAGATCAGATTCTCGATTTTCTTCTTCTTCTTTACGATTTCTTCTTCTTAAATTGTTCTCTCATTCCCCTCAACTTGTTATCTGTAGATTAATTTAAATAACACAAGTTGATAATGTTTTGGCATAATTCATCAAAACTAAAATATCCCAACAATTTCCCCCTTTTTGATAATGATGTCAAAACTAACTAACAATAAAAATATACTTGAAGAACAATGTTAGTTAAAAAAAGTGAAAAGAAGAAGAATATCGTATGTAAAAATGAGAAGATGATTGTCAACCTCCATGAATTTTAAAATTTGTGCATTTTAAACTAAATGGGATTTAACAAAAAAGATCAGTTCAGGTGGTCACATTAAAATCTAGTGAACTTTTGAACCCCTGCTTTGATACCACTTGTTGGTCCCAAAAAATACCGAGTTAAAACCCAAAAAATCTAAATGGGAGGTGACTTTAATAAAAAAAAAAATCGAATGTGTGTTATGCAGATTTGCTAAAGTATGTATGACGGTTAATATGAAAGCAAATAAGAAAACACGTATTTTTATAGTGGTTCGGACAACTCGTCCTACATCCACTCTTCCCTTCATGGGGCACCAACTTAACCAACAGATGTTTACCGAGTTCTCACTCAAACGGGACTTATCTCCCTCTAAGGGATCGCCTACCCTCCCTTTCGAGATTGCTTAGATGTTTACCGAGTTCTCACTCAAACATGACTTATCTCCCTCACAGGATCGCCTATAGATGTTTAACGAGTTCTCACTCACCTACAAACTTAACCTATCAAACTGATTTGGGTAAGGTTTGTTTGGTTTCCAACTAGGTTGAGATTTCCCCTTACATTTGTTTAGCCTCTATGCTAAGGTTGGGAAAATCTCTCTAAGCTTATGATATGGCAATTTTGCTTAGATACAATGAAGAACACTCTTGGGTAAATTTGGATATTTAATGTTATGTGTTCTTGAATGGAGTTGCTTGAATATTTGGCTTTAATTTCACTTTGCAGATCCTCCATCTTCTTCTTTTTGAAGATAGTGCAATGTATTTATAGTGTGGATTTGAATATTACCGTTGGAGAGTAAATTCAAATCCATACTAATAGTCTTCAAGCTTTTCTTTGACCTTTTGCACTTGTTGTTTGCAGCTTTTTGACACATCTATATACGTGTTGTTATCTTCTTATTGGCCAGCTGCTTTTGTGTGTCTAATCGGATCCGATCAAATTCCCAGACATCGCTTCATCTCTTCGATTTTTGTCGCCGATCCGTCGCCTGATCCGTCTCAAGCAATTCTGGTATGCGTAACTGTCCGGTCTGCATCAAGACTTCATCGAAACTACATCGATTCAAAGATATCGGATATGTTCAAAGACAAATGATCCGACATCAAGACAAAGAAATCGAAATTGCACTTCGCAATTTAGAAATCAGACAAACCGATCTGATTCTCAAGACAAAGAATCAAAACGCATGCCAGATCTCATTATTCTAATTTCTTCTTATTCTAATTTCTGATTTCTTCTTCTTAACTTGTTCTCTTGTTCCCCCTCAACTTGTTATCTAAAGATTAATTTAAATAACACAAGTTGATAATGTTTTGGCATAATTCATCAAAACTAAAATATCCCAACACTTTTGATGTATTTACGAGAGACGACATTCTATTAGTGATACCGATTACAATAGTCAACTAATAACTTTGGATGTGCTTACGAAAGATGACATTCCATTAGTGATACCGATTACAATAGTCAACTAATACCTATAGATGTGTATACGAGAGATGATATTCCATTAGTGATACCGATTACAATAGTCAACTAATACCTTTGGATGTGTTTACGAGAGACTACATTCCATTTGTGATGCCGATTACAATAGTCAACTAATACCTTTGGATGTGTTTACGAAAGATGACATTCCACTAGTGATATTGATTACAATAGTCAACTAATACCTTTGGATGTGTTTAATGAGAGACGACATTCCATTAGTGATACCGATTACAATAGTCAACTAATACCTTTGGATTGTTTACGAGAGACCATCTACCATGAGTGATACCAATTACAATAGTCAAATAATACCTTTTGATGTGTATACGAGGGACGACATTCCATTAGTGATACCGATTACAATAGTCAACTAATACCTTTTGATGTGCTTACGAAAGATGACATTCCATTAGTGATACCGATTACAATAGTCAACTAATATCTTTGGATGTGTTTACGAGAGACGACATTCCATTAGTGATACTGATTACAATAGTCAACTAACACCTTTGGATGTGTTTACAAGAGATGACATTCCATTAATGATACCGATTACAATAGTCAACTAATACAATGTGTTTACGAAAGACCATCTACCATTAGTGATACCGATTACAATACTCAACTAATACCTTTGGATGTGTTTACAAGAGATGACATTCCAGTAGTGATACCGATTACAATAGTCAACTAATACCTTTGGATTTGCTTATGAAAGATGACATTCCATTATTGATACCGATTAAAATAGTCAACTAATACCTTTAGATGTGTTTACGAGAGATGACATTCCATTAGTGATACCGATTACAATACTGAACTAATACCTTTGGATGTGTTTACGAGAGACGACATTCCATTAGTGATACCGAATTACAATAGTCAACTAATACCTTTAGATTTGTTTACGAGAGACGACATTCCATTAGTGATACCAATTACAATAATAAACTAATACCTTTAGATGTGTTTACGAGAGACCATCTACCATGAGTGATACCAATTACAATAGTCAACTAATACCTTTGGATGTGTTTACAAGAGACGACATTCCATTAGTGATACCGATTACAATAGTCAACTAATACCTTTTGATGTGTTTATGAGAGACGACATTTCATTAGTGATACCGATTACAATAGTCAACTAATACATTTGGATGTGTTTACGAGAGACCATCTAGCATGAGTGATACCGATTACAATAGTCAACTAAAACCTTTGGATGTGTTTACGAGAGATGACATTCCATTAGTGATACCGATTACAATAGTCAAATAATACCTATGGATGTATTTACGAGAGATGACATTCCATTAGTGATGCCAATTACAATAGTCAACTTATACCTTTGGTGTGTTTACGAAAGATGACATTCTATTAGTGATGCCGATTACAATTGTAAACTAATACCTTTGGATGTGTTTACGAGAGACGACATTCCATTAGTGATACCGATTACTATAGTCTACTAATACCTTTTGATTGTTTACGAGAGACCATCTACCATGAGTGATACCAATTACAATAGTCAACTAATACCTTTTGATGTGTTTACGAGAGACGACATTCCATTAGTGATACTGATTACAATAGTCAACTAATAATTTTGGATGTGCTTACGAATGATGACATTCCATTAGTGATACCGATTACAATAGTCAACTAATACCTTTGGATGTATTTACGAGAGATGACATTCCATTAATGATACCGATTATAATAGTCAACTAATACCTTTGGATGTGTTTACGAGAGACGACATTCCATTAGTGATACCGATTAAAATAGTCAACTAATATCTTTGGATGTGTTTACGAGAGACCATCTACCATTAGTGATATAGAATTACAATAGTCAACTAATACCTTTGGATGTGTTTACGAGAGACGATATTCCATTAGTGATACCGATTAACATATGTCAAATAATACCTTTGATTGTGTTTACGAGAGACAGTCTACCACTAGTGATACCAATTATAATAGTCAACTAATACCTTTTGATGTGCTTACGAGAGATGACATTTTATTAGTGGTACTGATTACAATAGTCAACTAATAACTTTGGATGTGCTTATGAAAGACGACATTCCATTAGTGATACCGATTACAATAGTCAACTAATACCTTTGGATGTGCTTACGAAAGACGACATTCCATTACTGATACCGATTAATATAGTCAACTAATACATTTGGATGTGTTTACGAGAGACGACATTCCATTAGTGATACCGATTATAATAATAAACTAATACATTTGGATGTGTTTACGAGAGACCATCTACCATAAGTGATACCAATTACAATAGTCAACTAATACCTTTGGATGTGTTTAGGAGAGACGACATTCCATTAGTGATACCGATTACAATAATAAAATAATACCTTTGGATGTGTTTACGAGAGACCATCTACCATGAGTGATACCAATTACAATAGTCAACTAATACCTTTTTGTTGGTCCCGAAAAATACCGAGTTAAAACCCAAAAAATCTAAATGGGAGGTGACTTTAATGATTTTTTTTTTCGAATGTGTGTTATGCAGATTTGCTAAAGTATGTATGACAGTTAATATGAAAGCAAATAAGAACACACGTATTTTTATAGTGGTTCGGACAACTCGTCCTACATCCACTCTTCCCTTCATGGGGCACCAATTTAACCAACAGATGTTTACCGAGTTCTCACTCAAATGGGATTTATCACCCTCTAAGGGATCGTCTACCCTCCCTTTCGGGATTGCTTAGATGTTTACCGAGTTCTCATTCAAACAGGACTTATCTCCCTCATGGGATCGCCTATAGATATTTAATGAGTTCTCACTCACCTACAAACTTAACCTATCAAACTGATTTGGGTAAGGTTTGTTTGGTTTCCAACTAGGTTGAGATTTTCCCTTACATTTGTTTAGCCTCTATGCTAAGGTTGGGAAAATCTCTCTAAGCTTATGATATGGCAATTTTGCTTAGATACAATGAAGAACACTCTTGGGTAAATTTGAATATTTAATGCTCTGTGTTCTTGAATGGAGTTGCTTGAATATTTGGCTTTAATTTCACTTTGCAGATCCTCCATCTTCTTCTTTTGAAGATAGTGCAATGTATTTATAGTGTGGATTTGAATATTACCGTTGGAGAGTAAATTCAAATCCATACTAATAGTCTTCCAGCTTTTCTTTGACCTTTTGCACTTGTTGTTTGCAGCTTTATGTCACATCCATATATGTGTTGTTATCTTCTTATTGGCCAGCTGCTTTTGTGTGTCTAACGGATCTGATCAGCTCGCCAGATTATTGTTCATCACTTCTGATTTTGTTACTTTGATCCGGTCCGCTAATTTCCTAGATGCGTAACTGTCCGGTTCGCATCAACACCGCGTCGAAATCGATTAGTTCAAAGATATCGGATATGTTCAAAGATAAAGATCCCGATCTGTTTCAAAGATAATCGATCCGATCTGCTTTCAATTTAATCGATATCAAGACATGATTCGAATCTTTATACCGATCCGATTCTCGCTATCTGATTCGAAAACGCATAATGATCTGTTATTCTGATTTCTTCTTCTTCTTCTGATTTCTGATTTCTTCTTCTTAAATTGTTCTCTCATTCCCCTCAACTTGTTATCTGTAGATTAATTTAAATAACACAAGTTGATAATGTTTTTGCATAATTTATCAAAACTAAAATATCCCAACAATTTCCCCGTTTTTGATAATGATGCCAAAACTAACTAACAATAAAAATATACTTGAAGAACAATGTTAGTTAAAAAAAAGTGAAAAGAAGAAGAATATCGTATGTAAAAATGAGAAGATGATTGTCAACCTCCATGAATTTTAAAATTTGTGCATTTTAAACTAAATGGGTTTTAACAAAAAAGATCAGTTCAGGTGGTCACATTAAAATCTAGTGAACTTTTGAACCCCTGCTTTGATACCACTTGTTGGTCCCAAAAAATACCGAGTTAAAACCCAAAAAATCTAAATGGGAGGTGACTTTAATAAAAAAAAATTCGAATGTGTGTTATGCAGATTTGCTAAAGTATGTATGACAGTTAATATGAAAGCAAATAAGAACACACGTATTTTTATAGTGGTTCGGACAACTCGCCCTACATCCACTCTTCCCTTCATGGGGCACCAACTTAACCAACGGATGTTTACCTAGTTCTCACTCAAACGGGACTTATATCCCTCTATGGGATCGCCTACCCTCCCTTTCGGGATTGCTTAGATGTTTCTGAGTTATCACTCAAACGGGACTTATCTCCCTCACGGGATCGCCTATAGATGTTTAACGAGTTCTCACTCACCTACAAACTTAACCTATCAAACTGATTTGGGTAAGGTTTGTTTGGTTTCCAACTAGGTTGAGATTTTCCCTTACATTTGTTTAGCCTCTATGCTAAGGTTGGGAAAATCTCTCTAAGCTTATGATATGGCAATTTTGCTTAGATACAATGAAGAACACTCTTCGGTAAATTTAGATATTTAATGCTCTGTGTTCTTGAATGGAGTTGCTTGAATATTTGGCTTTAATTTCACTTTGCAGATCCTCCATCTTCTTCTTTTGAAGATAGTGCAATGTATTTATAGCGTGGATTTGAATATTACCGTTGGAGAGAAAATTCAAATCCATACTAATAGTCTTCCAGCTTTTCTTTGACCTTTTGCACTTGTTGTTTGCAGCTTTATGTCACATCCATATATGTGTTGTTATCTTCTTATTGGCCAGCTGCTTTTGTGTGTCTAACGGATCTGATCATTTCGCCAGACATCTTGTTCATCTCTTTCCGATTTTGGTCGCCGATCGATCGCTTTGATCCGGGTTCTTTAATTTCGGTATGCGTAAATTGTCCGGTCTCAGATCAAGATTTGCATTAGAAATCAGATTTACCAAAGATATCGATATGTTCAAAGACAAATAGATTCGATATTTTCAAAGACAATTGATCGATATCGCATACCGATTCGATACTACATGCAAGTTCAGATATCTTGACAACATCCGATTCTGCCGCAAAGAAATTAGAAATCGCATAAATGCTCGTAAACCGCACAAACAGATCTGTTATTCGACATACTTTTCGATTTCTGATTTCTTCTTCTTAACTTGTTCTCTGATGAGACGGTCAGTTGGAATAGTTCCAAGCATGTCGACCGCAGATTCAACTATCGAAGTTGAGAACATTACTGTATCAGAAGCCTCAAGAAGGCTGTCTGAATTTTATAGTTCTCAAGAGAACTAGGGGTAGTTCCGAGTGCCAGTTGTCTAATAAAGTTGTATTAAGACAACGTTGGTGCGAATGCGCAAGCAAAGGAACCGAGATCAGCAAACAGAAACAAGCATGTACCTACTTATCATTTGATCCGATAGATCATAAGGATAGGAGAGATGGAATTAAAATGTTTCCCACATATTTAATTTGGAAGATCATTTCACCAAAACACTGAGTGTTCATGTACACACTAGACATTTGATGGTCTGAGGGTTAGTGTCCTAGAGACAATCTATTGTAAGGACATAACACTAGATGATGTTCAGTTTGACTTAATATTATAGTTCATTTAATATTAATATATGGCAATACACTTGTTTAAATATTATGTTTGATTATTTGCATTTATTCGTACAAGTGTTCCCATGAGTCATTGATGTCATTGAGGTTGTGAGAACTCAGATGACTTACGCATGATTCTCAAATAGCCCCGATCAAGGATCATCAAGAATGTGATATTGATGATGCAATTGAGATTGGTGTGCGATCTGCATAATACTCTTACAGAGTGTAGTAAGATCTCACTTACTACGAGATACTAGGTATCTCATGATGGATGCGCAAATATCTTAGAGGGTATTGGTATACCCATCCGATAAACCATTTGATGTAATTTCACAATATGTATCTACGGGTGTCCCGGTTAGTGGAAGCGATGCGATACTCCTTTGACTTGAGGTCAATACGCACGATATGTGTGGAGTGATGAACTTTGACCATGACCGATGCTTGCACCCTTCCATGGGTAGATATGACATGGATTGGGTTCATCACGAAATGCATGTGCATGGTAGTTGAGTCAAGAATAGGATTCATTCCTCAATGTGGATTTAGAGAGAATACTCGTCTTCTCGTCATAATTGGATCTAAGTCACTGGCCGATGCACGTCAACTCAGACTTTGTGGCTAAGTGTGATATAAATGATCAATTAGTGATTAGAGATAATATGATTAAGTTATTTGAATAGACACTTCATCATGTTCAAGACTTAATCAAGTATTCGCGAATGAATAGAGGAAATCGTAATATCCCATGTTTCAGTTACAGGTAGTTGACATTTCTCGCAACGTACCTCATATATTGAGAATGTCTGATTTATTGTCTAGGGTTCAATTAAGACCGTTAGTTTGACTAATCGCTCGATATATGAGGGTCTATCGGTCACACAACAAGTAGTTCCCTTTTACGGATTATAGTTGGTTGATTAAATGTTAAATTGGATTTAATATTTAATTTATGGAGAATTAATTAATAATAGATTAATTTGAAATTAATTATTATGAATGTTTAATTAAATTGGATTTAATTAAATAGGATTCTCAATAATAATATATGAAATATTATTTTAGGATTTAATATATATGGAATCAAATCCGTAGAGATTTGATATACATGGTGTTGGGAAATTTAGAGTTTTGATGAAAGTTCTAAAACACATGTAATAGGACCAGTCAGACCTGTTAGCTGACTGATGTTTTTATTAGCAGTTATAAGAATACCAGTTGATAATTATTGTATAGAACAACTGATGTAGAAGATAGGTCACATATTGAGGGGGAACCTCATCATGTATAGGTCAGATCAAAAGAACAGCTGATATCCGACAGGCCTGAAGGCAAGGGAAGGATAGAAGATCAGATCGATCTGATAAAGTTAGATATCTCAGCTGAAGTCATGAAATTCAAATCCAGAAGACCTGAAGATCCGATGACTACCAGAAGATCAGACCAGAAGACCTACATCAGCCGAGTCTGCTAGTTGAAGCTAAGACAACTGGCACCAGAAGAATCTATCAGGTACACTGATCAGTTGTGACTGATCAGGTCAGCTCATCGGGTGAAAACTGATGTTTCACCAAATCATACGTCGATGATCTGAACAAGAAGAATGTCAACCTTAGTTGGTAGAACAACACTGAAAAGTGCTTCTGTTAACCAATAAGAACAAGACACGTATGATCGGAGCCGGCAATTACGGGATTTGGTGCTGCTTTGTCAAACGGCTATAAAAGACACTATTCACGCTTTTGGCCATGCCGTTCCTAAAGCACGTCACATCAATCCTGCAAGTCTACCAAATATAGTCGGAAATTCAAATTGCTCTCCAACGGCTCTTTGATTTCGAGGTCTATAAATATGGGATTACTCTTCAGAGTGAAGACACGGAAACTATCAAGAAGCTCAAGCTATAATCAAATTTCTGCACGAAGAACACAAACTTGAAGATTATTTTCTAAGTGTTCATCCCATAGTTCTTAGCACAGAAATCTTTTCATCTAGCTGATAGGCTACTTTAAAACTAGGAAAGATTTCAAAGTTGGAACAAAAATAATCTTACCCAAAACCCAAAAGTTAGGTTAAGTTGTTTAGCAAGATTTTAGACTAGGGTTTCTAGTTCTGATTTCTGGGATCGGTTGAGTGAGAACTCTTTAAATATCTGTTGGTGTACTGTGTTGGACTAACGCAATAATCTAAGTTCAGTTGGTTTAGTTGGTGCCCCTTGTGATAGGGAAGAGTGGATGTAGGACTGGTTGTCCGAACCACTATAAATCTTGTGTGCATTTACCTGCTTTGATTAACTGTTTTACACAATCGCACACAACTTAATTAAAGCTGCATACATATTCTAAGTTAAGATCAGCTTGCACCAAGCTTCTGATCTGATCAGTTTGACACTTTGGTCAACTGGTTGAAAAACTGACTTTGGAATCTGATTTGATAAAACTGGTTTTTCACACGGGTAAAATTTAGCTTCCGCACAATCAGTTAAACTGATAGATACCGAACTGATCTGCCTTCAGGCGATTAGTAAGTTGGATATCAGTCCAAACTGATTCACTTGCACTCTGATCAGGCTAACTGCAATCACACCTGATCTGCACGAAAAAGTTTTCAGAAGTCTATTCACCCCTCCCCTCTAGACTTATGCCCTCACGAAACCCGTTCGGGACCTACACATGGGAATTAAATTCGTAGAGATTTTATATATTGGAAATAAATCTAAGAGATTTATTTTATAAGATTAGGGATTTTATTTCCTAATCAGGTTAACTTAAGATATAAGATGGGTCTTTCCTATATATATGAGCTTTTGGGAATATACAAACAAAGTTAATTTATATTTTCTCCCTAAGATCTAGAGTTAGAATTTTCCTAGCAAATTCGTCTCGGGATTCAACGTTGATAAATCCATGCAAGTCTGTGATTGGGGATTACGTGGATACTATAGTTGAGAAATCTGCTCTCGAGTAACTGTAAGATTTCTTGTTATGATTATTGTAATCTTTTATGCAATTATATGTTCGTTATTGGTGAACTATTTAATTCCGTTGCGCATGTATTACATCTTTACGTGCCTTTAAATTCCAACACATTTCTAGGGACCAACAAATTATTTCTCATCTAAAAGCTCAAACTTATAGAGAGGTTTGAAATTAATTAACTTATACAGTTTCCTCAATATTCTCTTTCACTTGTGAGCGTCCTCTGGGCTTTTCAAGCATATAATTTAATGTGGGGCAGAGATGCGATGTTAGCAGGGTTCGAACCCATAACTTATAAAGATAGGTGTGAAATTAGTTCACATGCATAGTTCCCTTAATATTCTCCCTCACTGGTTAGATGAGTTGTCCCCTGGGCTTGTCAACTCCATCATGGGGAAGCCCAATAAGTATATAATTTAATGTGTATGGAGATAAGACGTGAGTGTGAGCCTGATACCATTAAAGAATTAAGTCTCATCCAAAAGCACAAACTTATAGAGAGGTATAAAATTAATTCACTTGTACAGTTTCCTTAATAGAATAAGTGTATCTAGGCTCTAGTACATTTTCAAGATCAGAAATTAGAAGAAAAAAATAAGAGGTATTTTTTTACTTTCTAAACATGTTTATCCATATACAAACTCTCATGTGAAAGGGATTACGTCCTCAAAATTGATGGCCCATCTGAACAAACTTGAGGTTCTGAGTTCAGATTATAATCTGGAGACTCAGATGAATTTGGTACCTCACTCTCTGCCCAAAAGTTTTTGAGCATTTTGGCCTCGCTAGCTGACTTGTTGCAAGCTTTGGTCTAGGCAAAGATGTTGATGGGGAACCAAACTCAAGCTTTGAACGGCAAGTGGTCCATCTTCATCTTCTAGGCCAAGGGTAGGCAAGAAGAAGAAGAGAACCAAAAGCCATAAGCAATAAAACTCAACTGTTGCCAAGGGCAATGGTAAGATGAGGAATGCTTGTGGTGTCAAGGAAAATCCAAAGAGGAAGTGCTTCAACAGCGGTAAGGACAAGGGAGGTTTGCCTGTTCCAACCCCAAAAGGGATGAAAAGAAAGGTAATTCTCACGCACTAGTTGTTGAAACTTGTTTAGCGGCGTATACTTCTCATTCGTGGGTAGTTGATACGGGATCTGCTGACCATGTATGTTTCACGTTACGGGGTCCCAGCTGACCCGACAACTTAAGTGGCAGTGAAATCCTCATCACACTGGGCGATGCTACGAGAGTGGCAGCTGAAGTAGTGGGAGAAGTGCACCTGTCTTTTGAAGACAAAGTTTTAATTTTAAGAGATTTTCTTTATGTTCCCAGTTTTAGAAAGAATTCACTTTCAGTTTCTAAAATTCTGTTAATGGATACTTAGTTTCTTCTAATAAGAATGACATCATTTCTTGAAATGATGAGTGTATCTCTTATGGGACATTGGTCGAATAATCTCCATACAATTAATTGTGCACACCACTCACGAAACGCATCCTATAACACATAATCAATCATGGAAAACATGATGAAGAACATGTCTTTGACAACCGAGGAGGACAAGGACCTTGTCATCAAACTCGATGATGTGGAAGAAAATGTGGAGAACATTGAACTTTGCCTTGTGGGGAGATTCTTGTCAGATCAAACCACGAATTTCAACATACTGCGTAGTAGAATGGCTGGGGTTTGGAGGCCAAAGAAGGGAGTTACTATCAAGGAGATCAAAAACGGGCGATTATGTGCCAGTTCTACCACGCCCTGGAGCTGAAGCATGTCATCGATGGTGGGCCGTGGACTTTCAGTAACCACCCCCTTCTATTACACCGTTTGAAACTTGGAGAAAACCCACAGAATGTCCCTTTTGATCGAATCCATTTCTGGATTCGAGTAAATGATGTACCGGCGGGATTCTTCTCAGAGTGAGTAGGTAAGATGCTGGGAAATTTCATTGGACGCTTTTTGGAATACGATGGATCGAACAAGGGCTCAGTGTGGCTCAATTTCATGAGAATTCGAGTTGAGATTGAAACGACTTTGCCCCTCAAAAGGTGGAAATGCTTAAAACTTGAGAATGGAATATCGAAGAAAGTTACTTTTCAGTATGAGTGCCTCAATCTATTCTGTTTTATTGCGAAAAATTGGACCACAAGGAGAGTTTCTGCGATGTGGTGTTTGACTCAAATGGCGGGGAGATCGAGAAGGGATGGGGCCCGAATCTGAAAGTCACGGACTGGGGAGGCCGGCAATCAAAGGGAGAAAGATGGTTGCGTAAAGTGAGGCAGATGGTGGAAAATTTGGAGGATCCAGTAACATTGATCAAGGGAGTCCCTCAAACCCCAGGGATCACAACTCTCTTATCCTGGTGAGCAACAAAGGGAAGGAATGATAGGAGGAAAACCCTAACTCAACAAAAAAGGTGATCATCAACCCATGCTATGATGAAGACGGAGATGATGACAAAGAGGACTCGGATGATGAGTCAGTGGAGCAGAAGAAACGCAAGAGACTTGGTGCAATGCAAGCTATGAACAAAGACGCTCACATCACAACGAACACTCAGAAGGACGAGGAGATGGAGAATCAAGCTGTAGAGGAACAATTTTTAACGGCCGGCCCCATGAACCACGGGGCCCGCCGAGCATAATGATCATTGTAAGTTGGAATTGCAGGGGATTGGGCAACCCCGCTGTAATTCCTTATCTTTGCGAGCTTGTTAATGATCGTAAGCCTGATGTAATTTTCCTTTGTGAGACTATCTCACGTACTAGAAAGATTGATGAAATAAGAGCCCATTTGCGTTATGATTGTTCATTTTCTGTTGATTGCATTGGACGTGGGGGTGGTTTGTGTGTGTTTTGGAAATCATCCTCGGTTTGTGATTTACTTAGTTATTCGCAAAATCACATTGATCTTATTATTAATGATGTGGATGGTCCTTGGCGTTTTACGAGGTATTATGGACACCCCGAGAGAAATAGGAGAAGGCTATCCTAGAACTTATTACGGCAGCTAGCAGGTGCTAATGGGTTGTCGTGGCTTTGCATGGGAGATTATAATGATATGCTATCGGTGGATGACAAGAAAGGAGGGACGCCTCAACCAAATTGGCTTCTCCGGGGCTTCTGAGAACGTGTGTCTGATTGCAACTTGATAGATGTTCCGTTGAGTGGACATCAATTTACATGGAGTAAAGGTCGTGGGGCGAATAATCTTCTAGAAGAGAGACTTGATAGAGCGTTGGGAAACCCTAGTTGGCATACTCGTTTCCCGAATGCCAAGCTGTTAAATTTGATTGCACCAATTTCAGATCACGGTCCCATTTTGCTCGACTCCAGTCCTACGTGTTGGGGAATTAATTGTCCGGATCTATTCGGGATGAATATTTAAATACAAATTTAATTCTAACAATTATTACTAGCATGAATTAATCCTATATTAATTCAAATAATAATTCAACAACAAATCATGCATATAAACAGTTCACATAAAACCTACGCATGCGGAATTACTACGGGTTTACGTGAACTAACCTCTTGGAGTGGCAATGGTCTCGTCGATTAAACACACCAAAAAGCCTTCCCAAGTATTCCCTAGTCCTTGCTCGAAAATCCGGTGGAAGGAAGCTCTCGAACAATTAACAAAAGGGAAAATAAAATTTGTTGCACCACCTTTGTGGATTTACTAATTTTTCCAGCACATGGAATTGTACTTGGGAACAGCCAGCCCACACGTTCGGCTCTTGCACGCCCCGACGTCTACAGCTCGGCGCGCCTAGCGCGCGTCCCGCTCACCCCATCCGTGTCCCGCCTAGCGATGCGCTTGTTGGGATTTTATTCCCCAACAACGCTCGGTCACTAGGCCATCGGCCTATCCCGCGTGCACCACCTTGGCTCGCGTAAGTCCGGGCACTTGGACGTCCGTCTTTAATTCTCCATCTCCGTCTTCGTTCACGATCCGGTTATAATTTATTTATGAAAAATAAATAAACCTAGATCTAGACTAGTCTATTACATTGAACAAATCAAACAAATTCTAATCTACTCGTGGATTTTCTCACGAAGCAAAACGAAATCGAACGAATCGAATTAAAAAACAACAATTTATTTGCATGTAAATAAGCACATTAAAATACCATGACAATTGGATACCTGCAAAACAGATCTAACAGTTCTACTATCTAATTTCAATTTTAATGATCAACAATTTAAATTACAGTTTAAAAGATCAGAGCCCGAACCAGGGCTCTGATACCAGTTGTTGGGATAACATATGCCAAGATCTATCAGGATGACCTCATAAACACAAATTTAAATTAACAATTATTACTAGCATGAATTAACCTAAGTGAATTCAAATAATAATTAATCCAACAACAACATGCAAATAATATTTCACTTAAAAGATCCTAGCATGCGGAATTTCTAGGAGTTTATGTAAACGTGCCTGTTGGAGAGACGGTCTAAGACAGATAGGATCAAGTATCTGGTGAACCTCCCAAAGGGGCAAATCGAACAAGCATACTTGTACACGATTCTCCGTATTAAATCTTAGCAATCGCATGTGACCAATAACATTGCCCAAGATATAAAGTATTGAATCTCCTTGATTCTCTACCCGTAATAAGTCAAAGAAATAATTACTAACCACACACGATCCTATTTAAGGGACGAAGATTAAGAAATAACGAACCACTGAGGTCTAATTCTTCCTAGTTCAGTTCTGAAGAATTTGTCCTCCTGTAGGTCCTATTCAGTGCATCAGTCATGCACTAGTGTAATCTCTTGGTCAAGACAAACCAATCTGAGCCTTACACTTCAACCTTTCATGATGGATTGTTCATTTCCATCTAGGTCGTGAATGGTGTACTTTTGGTTACAAGGAACTGTTAATTTAATCTTCTGTGGTCTAGAATCACTAAATTAACTACAATGTAACATGTACTATTTATTGAACAGTTATGCATTAAATATATGTAACATTCGATGATATTTAAAGCATCAGTGATAAACAATTTATTTCAGTAAATAAGTCCGAAATTCAGTCTGATTATACAAAGTAAAAGCATATTTTCCAGTATAATCCCAACAATCTCCCACTTATACTCAAAGTCTGCCTTTAAGTATACTACAGCATGTCTCGTGTAGTTCCTAATATGTGACATCTAATGTCACCTACACGAACCTAATAATATCTCCCACTTATACTCAAAGCAGATTGGCAACGGTCTTGACACCCATTCCTTCCACATGTCTCTCGAATGTATTCTGAGGCAGACCCTTTGTGAATGGATCTGCTAGGTTGTCTTCTGACGCGATCTTTGCCACCTCTATATCTCCTCTCTTAACGATTTCTCGTATAAGATGGTATTTCCTTTCAATGTGTTTGCTGGCCTTGTGGGCTCTTGGTTCCCTTGAATTTGCAACTGCTCTGGCATTGTCACAATAAACAGTGATTGTGCTGGGCAAATTCGGAACTACATCCAAGTCCACTAGGGAGTTCTTGAGCCAAACCACTTCTTTCGCTGCCTCGCAAGCAGCTACATATTCGGCTTCCATGGTAGAATATGTGATGCATTTCTGCTTAATGCTTCTCCACGTCATGGCTCCTCCCCCCATGCAAAACACACTACCGGAGGTAGATTTTCTAGAATCTAAGTCTGATTGGAAATCCGAGTCCGTGTAGCCGATGGGGATTAGACTATCTGACTGATAAACCAACATTCTATCTCGAGTTATTTTCAGATATTTCAGAATGTTTTTAACTGTCGTCCAATGTTCCTTCCCCGGGTTACTTTGATATCTTGCCACCATGCCAACGGCAAAGCAGGTATCCGGTCTCGCACAGCATTGCATACATAAGGCTTCCGACAGTCGAAGCATAAGGAATGTCTTTCATGTCATCTATCTCCTTTTGTGTCTTAGGGCACATTTCCTTGGATAGATGGATTTCATGCCTGAAGGTACGAAGCCTTTCTTGGAATCCTGCATGCTGAATCGTTTCAAGACAGTGTCTATGTATGAAGCTTGCGATAAGCCTATCATCCTTTTCTTGCGATCTCGAGTGATCTTGATCAAAAGGATGTGTCCGACTTCCACTAAGTCCTTCATATCAAACTGTTTTGAAAGTCATGCCCTTACGTCTGATAACACCTTTATTTCGTTCCCGATGAGCAGAATGTCATCTACGTATAGTACTAAGAATACCAATGCAGTTCCGACACGCTTTTTGTACACACAACTTTCGAACTCGTTTTGATCAAACCCATAAGACTTCATTACATGATCAAAACATTGGTTCCAAGCTCTGGATGTTTGTTTGAGTCCGTAAATGGACTTCATGAGCTTACAAACTAGGTGTTCTTGACCCTTTTCAATGAAGCCTTGGGGTTGTTGCATATAGATTTCTTCATCAAGACTTCCGTTAAGGAAAGTTGTCTTGACATCCATTTGCCAGATTTCAAAATCGAGATGTGTAGGTCCCGAACGGGTTTAGTGAGGGCAAAAGTCTAGAGGGGAGGGGTGAATAGACTTCTGAAAACTTTTCGTGCAGATCAGGTGTGATTGCAGTTTGCCTGCTCAGAGTGCAAGTGAATCAGTTTGGACTGATGTTCAATCTTACTGAGTGCCAGAGGGCAGATCAGATTGATATCTGTCAGTTTAACTGATAGTGCGGAAGCTAGTTTGTACTCGTGTGAAGAACCAGTTTTATCAAATCAGATTCTCAAGTCAGTTTTCAATCGGCTGACTAAGCTGTCAACCTGATCAGATCAATTTCTTGGTGCAGACTGATGTTAACTTAGAATATGTATGCAATTGTAAGCTCAGTTGTGTGAATAGTGTAAAGCAATAAAGAGTAAGTAAATGCACACAAGATTTTATAGTGGTTCAGACGAAACTCGTCCTACGTCCACTCTTCCCTTAACACAAGGGGCACCAACTTAACCGACTTAACCGACTGGACTTAGTTTAATGTGTTAGTCCAACACCCAACAGATGTTTATCGAGTTCACACTCAACCGATCCCAGAAATCAGAAACTAGAATCCCTAGTCTGAAATCTTGCGAAAACAAACTTAACCTAACTTTGAGTTTGGGTAAAGGTTTGTTGTGGTTCCAACTGGAAATCTATCCTAGTGTTTATGTAGCCAAATGCTAGAGGATAAGATTTCTATGCTAAGAACAATGGGATGAACACTTAAGAATAATCTTCAAATTCGGTGTTCTTCGAGCGGAAATTCTGCTATAGTTTTTGCTTCTTTTTTAGTCTGCTCGATCCGGTCTCTCCTTCAATTTTGAAGAGCAATCCCATTTTATAGACCACGAAATCAAAGAGCCGTTGGAGAGCAATTTGAATTTTGAGCTATATTTGGTAGGTTGTAGGATATGATGTGACGTGCTCCGAATATCGGCGTGGCCGAAGGCATGATTAGCGCCGTTTATGTCCGCAACGTCGAATCCCATATTGTCAGCTCTTTTTGTGTACGTGTCGCTTTCTCTTTGGCTTTGCGAGGCGACACTTCAGTATTTGTCCATTTGACGATTGATATTCCTTTTGTAGAATATTCGCCTTGTCTGGTGTACCATTTTGGTTGACGCCAGGTGTGAGCTGACCTGATCAGATAACTGATAAGTCTACCTTGTAGAGTCTTCTGATGCAGATTGTCTTAGCACAATTTGCAGACTCGGCTGATGTAGGTCTTCTGGTCTTCTGGTCTTTAGGTGACTCTGAGCCTCAGTGTCTTCAAATCATCTTGAGTCTTGTGTTTATTATCGAAGTCTTCAGCTTATCTCGAGTCTTCGTGTTTATTACATCGAGTCTTCGTTTATCTGAGTCTTCGTGTTTATCTCGAGTCTTCGTGTTTATCTCGAGTCTCGATGTCCTCTCGTTTTCACCGATCATCTGACCTTATCTGGTCATCTGATAATTTGACCTGACCTATACATATTGAGTTCCCCCTCAATATGTGACCTATCTTTTACATCAGCTATCTATACATTTTAGCTGGTCATCTTAATCTGATTCTACGTCATCAGTCAGCTAATAGATCTGACTGGTCCTATTACAACCTGTTTTGGTACTTCCATCAAAACTAAATACAAAGTTCCCAACAATTTCCCCCTTTTTATGGAACCAAAACACTTAATCAGAAAAATAGATAACATACATAGAAATGCAGATAATGTAAAACAGTACTTTCTTCAGAATACAATGAGAAGTTGTCTTAGAATCAGAGAGATAGAATATTACATTCAGATAGGTGTGTGCATTACAGAATACATAAAACGTACCTATCATCTGATTCCAAGTTGTCTTCCTCAGGTGTACTTGAACCTCTGAAGTTCTTTGGGGATACCAAACATTTTGTACATCCTTTGCATTAGCTTGTCCAGATCTTCTCTTTTATGGATCCCTCCTTTGTCAGCAAATCCATAGTAGGCATCCTTGAATTTGACAGCATCTAGCTTGTTGTCTGGACGCAAAGGTGGAAGGAGTTGTTCAAAGGGAGGAGCTTCAGGTATCAGTGACATGATCTTCCCTTCCTTCATCACCATCTGGTAGAAGTCTGGTACTTTGTTTCTAACCAGTTCCGAAATTCATCATCATTTTCTGTCTGGTCTTGATGAATCGGAATCATCTCCAGGATGTATACGTCACACAACCATTCTGCTCTGATCTGATCCCATTCAGGAAGCAGATCTAGCCGGGCACAGAGGATGTCTTTAACAGGTGCCGGAAAGGCATTCTCTTCCCAAGCAATCTCCTCTGCTGCAGCTTCATTCTTCCTCTTCCTTCGGATGTATGCGATGTTTAGTCCCTTAGCCTCTGCTAACTTCTGCTTCTTGATGGCAGCCTCTCTTATTCTCTGTCTGGTTTGCTCTTGAATTTGTTCAGGAGACATCTGGCTTTTGATAGAGAATAATTGTCCTTGTCTCTGAACTTCAACAGTAGCTTTCACCATCTTGCCTTTGCCTTTCTTTCTCTTCAGAATCTGCTGCTAGTTTCTTAGCGAGTTCAAGGCTCTTGGCCTGATCATCAATTTCCATTCTTTTCTGTACAGACGAAGAGAAGTCTTCAATCTTATCGACTCTGGCAATAACATCTGAAAGAGCAATCTTCTGCTCAGTGATCTCTTTGCTATGTTGCTCCACAGTTTCTTTTAGGTCAGCAATAAGATCAGTAGATTGAGTGACTTCAGGCAAGTCAGATACAGTGGTTTCTGGTAGAGATGCAATAGTTACCAACTGTGTCTGTTTTTCTTCTTTCTCTTGTCCTTCCCCCTTTTTAGTTTCATCAAAGAGGTTGGCCAGCCTGCGATCCAGAGCAATAAATTGTCGTGTGATCTCCTCTCTGAGTTCCTCAACAGCAAGAGGAGTGATCTGAGCGGTGGCAGAAGGTGCAGGAGTTAAAAAGCGTCTGAGAGCAAATTCGATGTCCTTTCTTGCTCGTTCTGTAGAAGCTGCAAAGTGCTTCCAACCCCTATCCATGTAGTTGTCAGTCTTCTCCAGAGATGCCCAGACACTTTCTAGTAGCACCTGTGTCTCATTGAGCATGTCTGTCTGAACTTTGAGTTTATCGGACTGGAGAGTGAGCTTCTCGGCAAGAGGATTTACTAGTTGCATTACATCAGAAAGGATGACATTATGCATCCCAACTGTGAGACTCCTTTCTCTGTCAACCAGTTTTGTTTGCTCTTCTTCAAACCTCTTCATCAGATCTGTTGTGAGAGCTGTGAATTTGTCTTCAATTGCAGCCTTGACCCCATCCTGAATCTTCTTAGTATAAAGATCTAGGGTATCGGAGCTCAGCATAGCAGTCTGGTCAGATGTTGATGCCTTGCCAAGCTGGGTCTCATCTGCAGCACCCATTCTTGGTTCATCGGCAGCTCCCTCGAGATCTATAGGAGGTTGAACAGTCTCCTCTCTATTATTAGCAATTCCGAACCTTTCATGAATCAACCATCTGATGTCATCCTCAGAGGCCAATTCAACAGCGCTATCAATCCCAGCATTGTTCAAGCACTTCATCTCCAAGTCTACAAAGAAATCAGATCCCAATTTTTTCATGAGGATCAGAAATTCCTCGATGCTTTTCAATCTGATATCCCTCCAGAACACAATCTCTTCTATCTGATGCTGGATGCCAGGATGTTGATCCAATTCTGGGCACAAGTCCAGCAGATACTCCTTGATTTGTTGCTTCATTATCCTTATGATGGGGCTTTCTGAATCAGGTGAAGCAAGCACGGTTCTGGTATTGAAGGGATTATGAGAGATGGACACATGCTTGTCAGATCTCTCAGGTTCTGGTATCTTGATTGGAGATTGGGAGTGAGGTGGGGATATTTGTGGTTCAGGTTCATTTTCCACTTGTTGAGGGGGTTCAGTTTCCTGAACAGGTTCAATGGTTGGGGGAGTGGGAGATCTGGGTGATCCGACTGGTGAGGGTGAGGGTGAGAATGTTTTGTGAGGAGAGGGTGGTGGTGATGATTTTTTAGGAGAGGGTGATAGCGATTTGGAAGTGGGCGTAGGCGATCTTTCTTTCTGGAAGATCTTGGTGAGAGGCAGAGAATCAGATGGTGATTCTTCCTCTGAGTGCTCCACTTCTGTTCCTCTGACAGCTTTCTCTCCTTCTTCTTTGATCATCTGCTCGTCCCTTACTTCACTGGCAGTGTGCTCAGAACTGACTGTTATCTCCTTTTCTGATTCAACAGGAATTAGGTCCTTCATTCTGCGAACTTGTTGAGCAGAACTAGGAGCAGTCATCAGAGGAGAAGTAACTCTCTTCTGACGTTTCCGTTGAGCATCTGGTTTCTTGGACAGATCCTTCCTCTTCAACCTCTTCTCTGGAATGGTCGTTCCATGCGCTTCTGAAGATGCAGTTGCCTTTTCTTTTCCCTTCTTTTCTCCCTTTGGTTTGGGCACATAAGGAGTAGGATCCTCATCAGATTGACCAGGCAGAGGCTCATCCTTGCCCAAGATGGCCTTGTGCTTTGCTTGATACATCTTCGCACCATTCTCATTCCATTCATAGTTCTTTGGCAGCTTGTCGGACAGAATGATTGAGATTTTGTGTATGAAGGAGCACTTGGAAGATAAGCACACTTCATTCCTCTGGGTCAGATCGAACTTCCCCGAGTCTTTCCGCAGTCGTGCCTTGACCATACCCAACCAATCCATATCTGAAGCCTTCTTGATGATTGCAGTCATGACACTGATCTTATAGGAGATGACAGCATCAAGACTGTAAGTTGAGCACATAATCACCTTCTGAACGATCTCAAGGAGAAGGCGATATTTCCTCTTCAGGTAGGATGCTTTGACATTCGTTGTATTCTCCTTGTTTGCTGGTCTCAACAGTTCGGCTTCAAGAAAGTCCTTTTCTCCTACATCAGTCGTGTAGGTTTCTGGGTTGATGCTTCCTCGAGTGAGACCGAAGATCCTCTGAAGATCATCATTCGATACTCGTACTTCCGATCCTCCAACGGAAGAAATTAAATCAGCATCAATGTCCTCGTCCTTCTGTAGATTGTACAGAAATTCTAGAGCTTCATGAGTGTGGACAATGTTCTGATGTCTAGAGCAATATTGTTCAAGTCGGCATGCTCGCAAGCACTCCAGAATTTCCAGCGATTCAGGATCTGAGGTGATTGAAAATACTACATATTTCTCATCAATGATATCTTTCTTCATTGATGCGAAGTTGCAGAACTTTTTCCCTTGGCCCTGTCGTGCAACAAGATATGCCATTTTTGTATGATATGCAAATTGATGTTAGTTTGAGTAAATTATTTCAATAAACTCAGTCAAATCAGCAATCTAAGCATCAATTAAGTAAATAAGCGTATAGATCGATGCAGATATAAATTACAGAATCATAGCAGCACGACTAATAGACCTAGATGAATTGAAATCATGCAGTATTTAAGAGAAAATAATTACTAGATAATGATTCGTAGGATTGAGAAATCGTGAAAATAGAATCAATTGATTTTGGAAAGTAAATTTCTGAAGATTTTTAAAAGTTTGATCTTTTAAGAGTTTGAGAAGACGAATTAGTGGAAAGAAGGTTTTCTGAGAAAGATTTGGATTTATAGTATGCGAGGGAAACCTTTTTGCACAACTTTCCAAAGGTACTCAAGTGTCCGTGTTTTGAAATCAGTGGCTGATATTAGTCGGCCGAAAAGTGTTTCGATCGCACGGTTGAGAAAAGTAGTCTTCTCATATTTCGGACTCGAAAATTCACAATAAAAAGCATTAAATACACATTCCCATGTCCGCATTAAATGTTTTGCAGTGCATGCGTCATAAAGTTAAGAGAAAACAGAGTAAAAACCAATTTATTTAAATAAAGCATATAAGATGTTCAGAAAGGGATAAATAAGAAACGTATCTGACTGATTGATATTGTAATCAACCAGTTACCACTGTGATCTGATCTGGTTGGCTTAATTACTTGTTGACCTTACTGATGGTAGCTTATACCTTAGCATTTCCCAACAATATTCCACTCATCTGATCAGATTCCTGTTTGATCCACTTCGTTACTTACCTGATCCACTTATATGATTCTCTTATCTGATCCACTTCATCCTTCTTATATTCAGGCCGCATTTCCTAGGCATTTAAGTCATACTCCCGTCAAAACATTTCCTTCGGGGAGTCAAAAAGTCGCCTCGATTCCCAAATCGGCGCGATTTGACATTCTGTAATAATGGTATAGATACGTTGTGATTACTCACACCGTCAACTCATCCAACCATCGGCCACGTGTTCCTTACGCGTTGTCGATGCAAATTTCTCTTAAGGTCTTCTGAGAAAATAAATTTGCATTTATACCCCTGTTTTTCTCCTATAAATTGGCCTGGGGTGTTAGGAAAAAAACACAACATAAACCATTCATCGTCTTTAGCTTATACTCCATGTTTTCCGAAGAATCCCTTATTTCCGGTGAAACTTCCGGCAAAAGCCTTTAACCCTTCTCCAATGAATTCAGCTTCTCAAATCAACCCTGTGTGTTCCTTCACACTGCTTTCGTAGTCATCGAAGATTACACATACGATCATTGCAAAGCTTCTTTACCACCGAGGCGGTGGATCTGCTATAGCAAATGAGAAGGCACTTCTCCTAACCGTATGCACCTTGTGTGCCTATCGAGATGACGGAATTAGCATCAACAGACTCAGTCTGATACAAAACATGGGTTTGGTATACGGTCTGGATCAGGCAATAGCTGATCTTCGTATATCAAACTCAATATTTGCATGCGACACTAGTGGTCTTATGGTCCTTTGACCAAACCTTTGGCACTTGTGTCTCATTTAACACCTGGAGAGCCCATTGATTTCAGGTCTAAGGGCTCCTGGCATAGAAATCCTTCAAGGCCGCTCTCGCTCCTCACTCCGAAGCTCTGAGGGTGGCTCTGGATTTTCCTTAAGGCCTCTCACGCCCCTTTTAGGATCAGGGGAGAATGAGAGCATCAGGCTCTAAAATCTTTAAAGCCTCTCTCCCCCCTTCCTAGGGTTAGGCTTAGGTTTTATGGTTTATGGTTTATGTACTTACCTCCGGGTCTTCTTGTACTTGTAACTCATAATGTAAATCTGACCTCCGGGTCCTTGTCAATGAAAAGTTCTATTATTTCATTGTTGTGTTGCCTCTACTTACTTATGCGATTTGTAGCCTTAAACTTGTACAACTTGCTTGTTGAACATAGCTTAATTCAACTTATAAAGTATAACTTTCCAATCTGACCAGTTCCCCCTTAATCTGATATATCTTAAACTGATTAGTTCCTTGTCTGATCTTCAGATCGGCTCCTTGTCTGATCGTCTGATCAGTTGAGATTCCTAACTCAACTGATTCCTCTTAACCTGGTTAGTCTCTTAACCAACTGGTTCTGGAGACCAGTCCACCAAACATTTCGGGTGCACTTTCTCCGAGATCCAGAAGCCCTAGCTCATTGCATAATTCTCTGAATCTGATCTCAGCTAGCGGTTTAGTTAAAATATCAGCTTTCTGCTTATCAGTATGGATCTTTTCCATTCTGATATTCTTCTTTTCAACATGATCTCTGATGAAATAGTGTTTGAAATCCACATGCTTGCATCTTGTATGTAGAACAGGATTCTGAGTGGTTGCAATAGCACTATTATTGTCACAGAATATAGGTACGTTCTTATCTACGATGTTGTAATCCTCATTTCTTTAGTCGAGCGGTTGGGAACAACAGACTTCCCCGCACCATATATTACGCCCGATAGTAGATGTCTAAAGCGATGTACCGCTTTGAAAACCAAGAGATCAGTTTATTACCCAGAAACTGACATGTACCTGAGGTTGACTTCCTGTCGATTCTGCAACCTCCGTAATCAGAATCAGAATACCCACTAAGTTCTAGATTATCATCTGATGGGTAAAATAAACCAAGGTTCTTGTCCCTTCAGATACTTAAGAATCCGCTTAGTCGCTTCCTGTGGCTTTTCATTGGATTTGCTTGAAATCTTGCACATACACCTACTGCAAAAGTGATATCTGGTCTGCTGGCAGTCAGGTATAGTAGAGATCCAATGAGAGCCCTATATTCTTTCTGATTAGTTTTCTGACCGTCCTCATCTGGATCCATCTTGAATCCAGTCATCATGGGAATTTTGGCTTCCTTACTATTCTGAACTCCAAACTTAGCCAACAAATTCCTTGTGTACTTCGCCTGACAGATGAATATCCCTTCTGTACTTTGCTTGACCTGTAGACCCAGAAAGTAATTCATCTGACCCATCATGGACATCTCGAACTTCCCTTGCATCAACTTGCTGAACTTTTCACATAACTTCTTGTTGGGAGATCCGAAGATGATGTCGTCCATGTAAATCTGAACCATTATAATATATTCTCCATCTTCTATTCTGAATAAGGTTCTATCCACTATTCCTCTAGTGAATCTGTTGTCTATCAAGAACTGAGAGAGTGTATCATACCAAGCTCGAGGAGCTTATTTCAGGCCATAAAGAGCTTTCCTTAAACGGTACACTTGGTCGTCTTTTTCAAAGCCTGGAGGTTGTTCAACATAAACTTCCTCTGCTAGAACCCCGTTTAAGAATGCACTCTTTACATCCATCTGATACACAATGAACCCTCTGTGGGCAGCATATGCCAGAAACAGCCGAATGGCTTCTAGGCGAGCGACTGGTGCAAAGGTCTCATCATAATCAATTCCTTCTGATTGTGAATACCCCTTAGCAACAAGTCTTGCCTTATTTCTGGTTATGACATTATTCTCATCTCTCTTGTTCTTGAATACCCGCTTTGTGCCAATCACGTCTTGATGAGTTGGTCTGTCCACCAGTTTCCAAACTTGATTTCTCTCAAACTGTTCTAATTCTTCTTGCATGGCTAGAATCCAGCTTGCATCTTGTAGAGCTTCTTGTACTTCAGTTGGTTCCTTCAAAGACAGATAACAACAATACATGGCACTTTCACCAATCTGATGTCTAGTTTTGACTCTATCAGATGGGTCTCCGATAATCAGATCAGTTAGATGACTGGTCATCCAGGTCCTTCTTTTCTGATTTGCGTCTGTTTGGAGAACATCATCCTCTTCTGATAGTAGTTCATTACTAATGATTGGGAGTGGTGCGGAATTATGATCCACTTGATATGGACATGTCTCAGCTGATGTTGGACTCATCATGTGCTGATGTCTGTCCGTAGGAACTTCAGGAGTTCCCCCTGAACCAGATGGTTCAGTTGATACTGTCTCAGCTGTACCAGCTTCTTCACTGACAGTTGTGCGTACCTTAGGGTCTGATTGACATGATGAATCAGCAAGATCAAGTTCTGGGATATACACTGTTACGTGTTCAGACTCTTTCTCCTTGATACTTAGTTGATCCATTTTCTGCGTATCAGGTACCGGTTGATCTGGTACTAGTTGTTCTGAGGCAGCTTTCTCTTGTTCAGAAGATGTCTCATCAAAGACCACATGGGGTGTTTCTTCCACAACTAGGGTTCTTTTGTTTTAAACCCTGAAAGCCTTGCTGGATGAGGAATATCCTAAGAATATACCCTCGTCTGACTTGGCCTCAAAAGTCTTCAACTGACTCTTCCCATTGTTGTGTATGAAACACTTGCACCCAAAAACATGGAAGTAAGAAACACGAGGATTTCTGCCCTTCCACATTTCATAGGGTATTTTATAGTGAACCTTAGTCAGAGAACATCTGTTCTGAGTGTGGCATGCAGTATTGATGGCTTCTGCCCAGAAATGGATTGGTGTCGCATGTTCAGCTAACATAGTGCGAGCAGCTTCCTTGAGAGTTCTGTTTCTCCGTTCTGCTACTCCATTTTGTTGTGGCGTTCTTGCAGTTGACGTCTCATGTTGTATACCAAACTCAGTGCAAAAATCAGTAATAAAAGAGTTCAAAAATTATGTACCTTTATCTGATCTGATTTTTACTATGCTGACCTTTTCGTTTTGTAGTTTCTTGAGCAGCTCAGGTATCTTTGTTGTTGTCTCATTCTTCTTATATAAGAATACAACCCAGGTAAACTTGGAATAATCATCCACGATTACTAGAGTATATTTGTGTCCGCTGAGACTGACTGGTGTAACTGGTCCAAATAAATCCATATGAAGCAGTTGCAATACTCTACTGGATGTTGGTCCAGGTATTCCCTTGAATGTGGCTTTAACCTGTTTTCCCTTCTGACATGCGACACATGTTTGATCCTTTGAGAATACTTCATTCGGAGATGTTTGCTTCTAGTCATGTGCCTTGAGCATCCACTATCGATGTACCAGATAGTTGCTTGTACACCTCCTTTGTTGGCCAAACTCATGCGGACCTGCAATCGAATCAGGTTTTAGGTACCCCTTTAGAATTGGGTCATGAGGGGTTAGTGTTGGTTTTAGGGATCCATACAAACAGGGCACTTCTATTGTAATCAGATAGATCAGAAGGCCTGATTTGTCTCCCATAAACATCAACATAATCATACGTCTCTTTATATGCATTCTGGTTAGTATGATTACTTGTGCGAGCCTTGAGTGAATCAGAAGACTTGGGATTTTTCTTTACAGTTTGTCTTCTTTTAACCTAGTGGGGCTCAGGTGCAGTAGCCCTAGGTCTCTAATTGAAAGGGTAGGTACGACTGCTACCATTAAAAGATTCATATCTTTTTGGCATAGATGGTCTTGGCAGTTTACCTTTAGCTTGCTTGTTAGGCAGCTGACCTTGATTGGGTTTCAGATTAGATTTTCTTTTGACAGGTTGTCTCTTCTGATACCTAATCTGCTGATCAGGTTGAGGTCTCTTCAGAAAAACTGGGTTCTTCTGTTGATTCCTTGGCTGATGCTTAATCAGTTGGGGTCCGTTTCTGTTCCCTTTCTGATTAGGCACTTGCCTTACTTTCTTAGCAGATCTATTTCCCTTATCAGATACATATTTTACTTTTTGTGTATCTTTATCAGAGACTCGTTTGATTACACCCTTTTGGAGTGAACCAAACGGGGCTTTTGAGGATGTAGGAGGGTTCTCATACCCAATTCCCTTCTTGTTAGTCGGCGTTCGAAAATAGGTGTTCATATCTTGAACAGTTTTTGAAGATTTCGTGAAAACCTCTATTTTCTTGCGTAAACTATCCTCAGTAGATTTTAGACTCTCATGTAGTCGGAAGAGTTCATCAAACTTAGCTTGTAGGATTTTGAAATCATCAGCTTGCTATTTGTTGATTGCTAGCTATTCTCTAATTTGATTCTCCTGATCAGAAGATTTAACCTTCAGAACTTTCAGTTCCTCACTTACCTTCTGAGCAGCTTCAGCTGATTTTAGTTCAGTTGCTTTACTGACTGTGTTTTCTCTAACAAGATGAGTATTTTTTATCCTTAGCTTATCGTTTTCAGCTTCCACTATTGTATAAGTGTCTACTGCGTTAGAGAGATCATCAAGCAATTGCTCAGAGTAGAGCTGCAAGTCAATCTCTCCAGCAGGTGTGCTAATTATAACTGGTGTGGAAATTGAAAGAGCTGAAGGTTTGGAGGTTACCTCAGACTGGTCTTCCTCCTTAGCCATCAGACAGATTTCATCATCATCTGAGGAGAATATCATATCTTCATGGTCGAAGAAATCATCAGCATTGCTTATCAGACAGAAGTCCTCTACTGAAGAGTAGCTAGAATCCTCAGAAGGCAGATAGGAATCATCAATTCCTGATGTATCAGCAACCATGGCTTTTCTGGCTCTATAGCGTTGCTCTTTTTTGTTCCGCTTCTCTTCTCTTTCTCTTGGAGTCAGGTATGGGCAGTCGGTGCTGTAGTGACCTGGTTTCTCACAGTTGAAGCATGATCCACGATCCACGGAACTTCTTCTGCCAGGTGAGTCACTTCGTCTGTAGGATCTGTCAGGTGACTTTCCTTTCTGATTGTAATCTGAACTTCTTCTCTCCGATCTGTTGTCTCTTCTCTCATCTGACCGATCATCTCTTTTCTTATCATCTCTGTTATCCCTTCGGTCATCAGATCTGGTCCTTTCTGGAGATCTGTCAGTTGGTCTCCTGTTTCTTTCTCTGTTGTCTTGATAATCTCTATAGAATATGCGATACTTACCAAGTTGTATGTTAGATCTTTCAAGTTTCCTGGTAAGTAAGGTGATCTGTTCAGCTTGGCTTATTATGTTTCCAACAGGTTCAGTGGCCTTTGATCTGTTGTTGGTTGCTTTGAATGCAACTGATTTTGATGTGGAGGTTGTGGCTTCAGCAGGCGACTCGTCTTCTTCTTGCCCTCTTTCTATCAGATCGAACTCATGGGCTTTAAGGCTTAGGAACAAGCTACTTGGCTTCATCTTGGCAATGTCCTGGCAATCGTTGATTACCGTGACTTTCATGTCCCACTTCTTGGTGAGAGATCTCAAGATCTTGTAATTGATGTCTTTGTCTGACATCTCTCGTCCAAGTTCTCGTAGCTTATTTACTGACATGGTGATTCTCCCATCGAGCTCGTTGATGGTCTCATTTGGCAACATCTTCAGCTTCTCGAACTTCACCAGTTCAGCTTGTAGTTGGCTGTCTTTGATCTGATCATTTCCTTCACATATCTCAGCAAGTGTATCCCATATTTGTTTCGCTGTCTTGAGATACTTTATATTTTCTTTGGTGACTTTATCCATGGTCTTCATGATTATATGCCTGGCTATTGTATCCAGTGTATACAGCTTTCTTTCTTCTGCATCCATCAGGGCAGGGCTCTTCCGGACAAGGCTTCCAACTACAAAATCTGGATCTCCTCCAACAACTGGGTTGTCGTGATATATGATGATGGGTCCTCGTTCAATGACTTCTATCATTCTGCCGCTTATTGACCCTAGATGGTTGCACATGTATATTGTCCAATCTGCATACTCATCAATTGAAAATTTAGGCAAATCATGATACATACCAGAGGTATTATCCATGCTGAGTCATTTTGAAAACGAATGAGTTATGAAAACGGTTTTTCAAGATCTGTTCAAATGACCACAAAGATTCTTCCTTAAGAACCGATGATACTCAAAGCCAGTGGTCTGTAGAACCACTGCTCTGATACCACTTGTAGGTCCCAAACGGGTTTCGTGAGGGCAGAAGTCTAGAGGGGAGGGGTGAATAGACTTCAGAAAACTTTTCGTGCAGATCAGGTGTGATTGCAGTTTGCCTGATCAGAGTGCAAGTGAATCAGTTTGGACTGATGTTCAATCTTACTGAGTGCCAGAGGGCAGATCAGATTGATATCTGTCAGTTTAACGGATAGTGCGGAAGCTAGTTTGTACCCGTGTGAAAAACCAGTTTTATCAAATCAGATTCTCAAGTCAGTTTTCAATCGGCTGACTAAGCTGTCAACCTGATCAGATCAGTTGCTTAGTGCAGACTGATGTTAACTTAGAATATGTATGCAATTTTAAGCTCAGTTGTGTGAATAGTGTAAAGGAATAAAGAGCAAGTAAATGCACACAAGATTTTATAGTGGTTCAGACGAAACCCGTCCTACGTCCACTCTTCCCTTAACACAAGGGGCACCAACTTAACCAACTTAACTGACTTAACCGACTGGACTTAGTTTAATGTGTTAGTCCAACACCCAACAGATGTTTATCGAGTTCACACTCAACCGATCCCAGAAATCAGAAACTAGAATCCCTAGTCTGAAATCTTACGAAAATAAACTTAACCTAACTTTGAGTTTGGGTAAAGGTTTGTTGTGGTTCCAACTGAAAATCTATCCTAGTGTTTATATAGCCAAATGCTAGAGGATAAGATTTCTATGCTAAGAACAATGGGATGAACACTTAAGAATAATCTTCAAATTCGGTGTTCTTCGAGCGGAAATTCTGCTATAGTTTTTGCTTCTTTTTCAGTCTGCTCGATCCGGTCTCTCCTTCAATTTTGAAGAGCAATCCCATTTTATAGACCACGAAATCAAAGAGTCGTTGGAGAGCAATTTGAATTTCGGGCTATATTTGGTAGGTTGTAGGATATGATGTGACGTGCTCCGAATATCGGTGTGGCCGAAGGCATGATTAGCGCCGTTTATGTCCGCAACATCGAATCCCATATTGTCAGCTCTTTTTGTGCACGTGTCGCTTTCTCTTTGGCTTTGCGAGGCGGCACTTCAGTATTTGTCCATTTGACAATTGATATTCCTTTTGTAGAATATTCGTCTTGTCTGGTGTACCATTTTGGTTGACGCCAGGTGTGGTGACTTTGATCGATAACCGGATCAGTCTACCTTGTAGAGTCTTCTGATGCAGATTGTCTTAGCACAATTTGCAGACTCGGCTGATGTAGGTATTCTGGTCTTCTGGTCTTCTGGTCTTTAGTTGACTCGAGCCTCGATGTGTCTTGATCATCTTTGAGTCTTGAGTGTTTATTCTTCGAGTCTTGAGCTTATCCGAGTCTTCGAGTTTATTCTCGAAGTCTTGAGTTTATCCGAGTCTTGAGTTTTATCCGAGTCTTGAGTTTATCCGAGTCTCGGTGTCTTCGTCTTCACGATCATCGACCTTATCCGGTCATCGATAATTTGACTGACCTATACATATTGAGTTCCCTCAATATGTGACCTATCTTTTACATCGCCTATCTATACATTTCAAATTTGGTCATCTTAATCGATTCTCGTCATCGATCGATTAACGATCCGATGGTCCTATTACAACCTGTTTTGGTACTTCCATCAAAACTAAATACAAATTTCCCAACAAGATGCGCAGCAATCGACAAGAGAATCCGGATGGACTTGAGCATTGCTACAGGTGAAAAGGTTTCCTCATAGTTGATCCCTTCTTTCTGAGTATAACCTTTTGCCACAAGCCTTGCCTTGAAGGTTTCCACCTTCCCATCCGGTCCCCTTTTTCTCTTGTATACCCACTTGTAACCAATAGGTTTGACCCCATTTAGTGGTTCGACTAGCTCCCACACTCTGTTATGATTCATAGAACCCATTTCTGCATTCATTGCCTTTTGCCAAGAAACCGCATCCTTATCTTGGATTGCCTCATCATATGTCCATGGGTCTGATTCGTCTTGTCCGGGAATCAAGTCCGAGGACTCTCCTATCCCCATGAATCTCTCGGGTTGTCTTCCCACTACGATGAGGTTCCGATTGTGAAAGTGTGTAGTTTGGTATGTCATCTTGTACAGTTGGCAATGAGGTTAGCCCCCTTAGCTCATTTAAGGTAATCTCACTTCTGGGTCTTCTTTCGTTCATATAGTCTTCTTCCAAAAAACTAAAGTTGGGTGCTTATTACCACCTTTTGATCTTCGGGACCATAGAACATACACTCTTTTGTTCCCTCGGGGTATCCTATAAATAGCCTTAATTCTGATCGAGGATCCAATTTCCCAGCTTCCTTGTCCAACACGTAGGCCGGACACCCCCAAATTCTCATGTGTCTCAAACTGGGCTTGCGCCCGGTCCACAATTCTTTGGGAGTTTTGGGAACCGATTTGAATGGCACCAAGTTCAGAATGTAAGCCGTTGTTTCCAAGGCATGACCCCAGAACGACTTGGGAAGATCCGCATAACTCATCATTGATCTAACCATTTCCAAAAGAGTTATGTTTCTTCGCTCTGCAACCCAGTTTTGTTGAGGGTTACGAAAAGCGATTAATGATACAATCCCTTCATCTGACAAGTAGTTCAAAAACTCATCACTGAGGTACTCGCCTCGACGATCGGATCGTAGAGACTTGATACGTTTTTCCCTATGATTCTCTACTTGAGCCTTAAATTCTTTGAATTTCTCAAAGGTCTCAGATTTATGCTTCATAAGGAAAATATAATCGTACCTAGAGTAGTCATCAATAAAAGTGACGAAATACTCATAACCTCCTCTTGCTTTGGTTGACATTGGATCACATACGCCTGTTTGAACGATTTCTAACACTTCTTTGGCTCTATTCCCCTTGGCTCCGAATGCCCTCTTGGTCATTTTACCCTCCAAACATGATTCGCATGTTAGAATTGGTTCAACTTGGAGAAACTCCAGTGAACCGTCTTTCACCAACCTTTGGATCCTTTTTGGATTAATATGTCTCAATCTTAGATGCCATAGAAGTGTTTCGTTCACGTCTGATGAACATTTTCTTTTATTGGAAACAGTTGATGTGTTATAGGATGCATTTCGTGAGTGGTGTGCACAGTTAATTGAATAGAGATTACTTGACAACGTTCCATGACAGATAAATTTATCATAAAGAGAAATGGTAACAACTTTATCAAAAGTAACCGAATATCCATCAAGGTAAAGTTTAGAAACCGAAATCAAATTCTTTCTAAAATTCGGAACGTAAAGAACATCTCTTAAAATTAAAACTCTGTCTTCAAAAGACAGGTGCACTTCTCCCACTGCTTCAGCTGCCACTCTCGTAGCATCGCCCAGTGTGATGAGGATCTCACTCCCACTAAGTTGTCGGGTCCGCTTGAACCCCAGTAAAGTGAAACAAACATGATCAGTAGATCCCGTATCCACCACCCATAAATGGGAGGCATACGCCGCTAAGCAAGTTTCAACAACTAGTGTGTGAGAATTACCTTTTTTTCCATTCCTTTTGGGATTGGAACAGGCTGACCTCCAATGTCCCTTTTCACCGCACTTGAAGCACCTCCCCTTAGCTGGTTTGCTCACTCCTCCACCTCCCTTCACCTTTTCTTTGCCTTTGGCAACACTTGAGTTCACTTGCTTGTAGCTTTTGTCCTTTTTCTTGTTCTTACCACCCCTTGGACTAGAAGAAGAAGAAGGTCCATTTGCCACCAAGGCTTGGATCTTTTGCCCCAATATCGCCTCTGCCGAGACCAAAGCTTGCAATAGATCAGGAATCGAGAACTTCTGATTATTCATCTGGTAGTTCAGCCTGAACTGTTCAAAACTTTTCGGCAGAGAATGGAGCACGAAATCGATTTGGGTCTCGATGTCGTATTCGGCACCAAGTACCTCATGTTTGTTAAGGTGAGCCATCATCTGCAGAACGTGTTCCCTTAAGGGTGTTCCCTCCACCATTTTCATAGAGAGCAAGTCCCTCATGGTGATCTGACGAGCCACACGGTTCTGATGTTGAAACATCGCTTTAAGGCTAGTCATGATGTCTGCAGCGGTCTCAACGTTCTGGTGTTGGTGTTGCAACACATCTGACATTGAAGCCAAGATGGTACACTTTGCCATTTCGTTGGAACGCTCCCAGTCAGCATACTCTTTCTTAACCGATTTAGTTGACTCATCATTTGGCTTTTCTGGTTTAGGTGTAGTGAGAACCCAGTTATGGCTTTGTGCAGTGAGGACAATAGTAAGTTTAAGACTCCAATCAACGAAGTTTTCACCAGTAAGCAAATTGTCTTTAAGTATATTGAACAGTGGATTAAAAGGTTGCGACATGATGAACTGAAATAAATAATAATATGCATAAGCACAAATATATCACAAAATTCGATCACATGTTTCATATTAAAATCTCAAAAAAAATATGAACATGCATCAGCCAACATCTCAAAACAGTTTAAATAAACCATGTGAGGTGGGTCATTATTTAAACACATTCAAGCAGGTTACAAACAAGAACAGTTACAAACCTTTAATATCCAGATTAATAGTTGGCTCCCACTTGACCAATATAAAATTGACAGGGACTTCGGGGAAGTATATGCATATCAATTTTATACCTAAGTAATAACCATGATTAAATACAGAATTATTATTTTGCTTTGATCGAGCCTCGTGGGGAGGGTCATCGTCGCCACTAGTAATAATCCACAATCATCCATTTGGAATTTATTCATGTGAAAGCTATCTTTTGACCGTCCCGTGGGGGGAATTTCTCCAAAAGAATTCACAAATAAATAAATCATGGAGGTCAAAATTAATTCAATTTTATTATCCGGAATAAAATTGTCAATTAATTGTTTAAGCATACTTAGTAATTTTCGAAAGTGAGATTTTTCAAAACATTTTCTCATGCATCGCAAATTTAAATACAATTTAAATAAGCATAAAATAATGCATAAACATCAAGACAAAAAAAAAAAACATATTGGGCACATTTATCCAATTGTCATGGTTAATTTTTGTCATGTCTTGATCTTGAGAAATCATCTTCATAGCCTTCATTGTTAGTCTCGAAAAAGCTCCCACTTGACCGTCTTTAAAAAAATGCCTTGTCAAGCCACGCGTCATCGACCCATTTCGCGGGTTGGAGTGCCCGCCTAGCACTCCCGGCCGTGTCGAGTGGCGTCGTCTTGGCGGCTTCCTCGCACGCCTGAAAGCGTCGCCCCCCGACGCCCTCGATGGCATCACCGCCACATGAGCCCGCGTCGCCTGGCTGATCCGCGGCGCTCGGCCTCGCCCCACGCCCATGCGCGCCCGCCAGCATCCGCATCGCACGCGTGCCTCCCTTGGCATATTTCGCACAATGCAGGCCGCCTATGCCCGGTTCGGATCCTGTCTTTTAATTCTTCGTCTCCGCCTCCGTTTTCGATCCGGTTATAATTTATTTACAAAAATAAATAAACCTAGATCTAGACTAGTCTATTACATTGATCAAATCAAACAAATTCTAATCTACTCGTGGATTTTCTCACGAGGCAAAACGAAATTCGAACGAATCGAATTAAAAAACACAATTTATATGCATGCATAAATAAACACATTAAATTCCATGACAATTGGATACCTGCAAAAAAGATCTAGCAATTCTACTATCCAATTTCAAATTTAATGAAAATGAATTAAATTACAATTTAAAATTCAGAGCCCGAAACCGAGGCTCTGATACTAGTTGTTGGGGAATTAATTGCCCGAATCTATTCGGGATGAATATTTAGATACAAATTTAATTCTAACAATTATTACTAGCATGAATTAATCCTATATTAATTCAAATAATAATTCAACAACAAATCATGCATATAAACAGTTCACATAAAATCTACGCATGCGGAATTACTACGGGTTTACGTGAACTAACCTCTAGGAGTGGCAATGGTCTCGTCGATTAAACACACCAAAAAGCCTTCACAAGTATTCCCTAGTCCTTGCTCGACAATCCGGTGGAAGGAAGCTCGCGAACAATTAATAAAAGGGAAAATAAAATTTGTTGCACCACCTTTGTGGATTTACTAATTTTTCCAGCACATGGAATTGTACTTGGGAATGAAAGAATCATCCTCTATTTATAGATGAGGTGTTGGTCGAATTTTAGGGGAAAAATAATGTGAAAAAATCTTTTTCTTGATCTCCAAGAAATCTTGAATATATCTCATATATATTCTTTTCTCCATAATTAAAATATTCCACAAAAATCCCAACTCCTCTTGTTATGGGAATTTTCAAAAAAATAAGGATCAAGATTCCAAGATTTGGATCTTCTTGAATTTATGAGATATACCTGTATTGCAAGAATACATATCTTCCATAATATCTTTTCAAGAAAATCAAGAAAATCTTTCTTTCCCTTATTCTTTCAATATTTTCGAAATTTACATACAAATAACCAAGTGGGAGATTTCTTGAATTTAATGATGTATTTCAAGAATACATATCTTCATTCCATAACAAAATTCAAAGAAAATCTTTCTCCCCTTTTATTCATAATTTTTGAAAAATGAGGAAAAATAAGCAACAAAATTTATTTTATTTTTAAACACCTTTTTCAGTTATTGGACTTTATGTTGGGCTACTTGAGGGGTCTTTAGGAGAATTAAGATTGGACCTTCCAATGGATCTTGAATTATCAATATTGAGCCACAATATTATTCAAGCCCATAAATATTAATTAATCCCACTACATAATTAATATTGCACTATCCATCTTAACCCATATTACGGTTAATATGGTGTTGGGATATTTTAGTTTTGATAATTTATGCCAAAACATTATCAACTTGTATTTTTTGAAGCTAATCTACAGATAACAAGTTGAGGGGGAACGGGAGAACAAATTGAGGGGGAACTCACAAAATCAGACGAAGATGATCGAGATCAGACGAGGCTGCAAACGAGACGTGATCGAGATCAGATGAGTCAGATGAGTTCCGGAATCAACTGATGAGCTGTGCAAATCAGATGTGAAGAAAAAGTTAAAGCCAGCAAATCAGAAGAGAAGGTTGCAGATCAGAAGATGAGCAAAAGAGACTGATCAAGATCAGACGTGATCGAGATCAGATATGAAGATGAGCAGATGAGACTGATCGAGATCAAACGTGATCGAGATCAGATATGATAAACTGATATGCTAACCTAATGCAGATGACCTGATGTTATCCTGAGATGATCCTGAAGATATATTGATCTGATCAGTCGAGCTGATCAGAACAGGCAAAGAAGAAATCAGATAGCCTAAGTCAATGTGACCTGAGGGTCAGGATGTCTGAATTCAGAGAACTGAACTCAGTAAGATTGAGTGTCAGTATGCCTGATCAGACAAGGTCCGTTGAAGAGAAGTCTGTTGAATCAAGAACCTGAGACTCAGTAAGTTACTGAAGAACCTGAAGGCTCAGATAACCTGAAGGCTCAGATAACCTGAAGGCTCAGATAACCTGAAGGTTCAGATAGCTCAGATAACCTGAAGGCTCAGACAGAACTGAAGATCCTGAGACTCAGAAGAAACAGAAGAATATAGCCGTTAGATTCAGCTGACGTGGACCAATGAGAGGAAGACAACCAGCCTGAAAAAGCTGCAGAAGCTACAGAATAGTATGGATTTGATGAAACTCCATCCAACGGTAACATTCAAATCCACACTATAAATACAAGTTCTTCCTTCATTATTCGGTGTGGAGAAATGCGTGATCCATCAAGCTACAGAGCCAAATCATTCAGCATTTCCACCATAGAACACAGAGCAAGAAATACACGCATATATTCAAGAGTGTTCTACCCTAGATCTAAGCACAAATGTAATATCCTAAGCTTAAAGAGATTTTCCCATCCTTAGCATTGAGGCTAAACAAATGTAAGGGAAAATCTCAACCTAGTTGGAAACCAAACAAACCTTACCCAAATCAGTCGGTTAAGTTTGTAGGTGAGTGTGAACTCGGTAAACATCTAGCAATCCCGAAAGGGAGGGTAGGCAATCCCGTGAGGGTGATAAGTCCCGTTTGAGTGTGAACTCGGTAAACATCTGTTGGGTGTTGGACTAACACGTTAAACTAAGTCCAGTTGGTTAAGTAGGTGCCCCTGATGATAGGGAAGAGTGGATGTAGGAGTTGGACTCCGAACCACTATAAAATTGTGTGTTCTTTATTGCTTTATGTTCTTACTTTCCATATGCATTTGATTATAAGCAAAACAACACACATGAGCTTAAAACGCAAAAATCTGTTATTACTCTGCCCTCACCCCTGTTTTATATGCATCCCATGAAAGTTTGCTTCCGCACGCTCAAAATCGGTTTTAAATCGGGACCTACATATGGCTCCCGGTTATTATTTCCTGTGTTTAAGATTATCTAGCCCATTAATTAATTCAAGCCACTGAAATAGCTTTCCATTAATTAATATTTTTTATCCTTGGTAAAGGAACGATTCAACATTATTATCCATACCTGAAACTAGTTCCACTTGCAAGATTTGGTATGATAAAACTTATGAACATCCCAAGGGGGCAAATCGAGTAAGCGTACTTGCACACGATTCTCTGTATTAAATCTTAGCAATCGCATGTGACCAATAATATTGCCCAATATATAAAGTATTGATTCTCCTTGATTCTCTACCCGTAATAAGTCAAAGCAATAATTACTAACCACACACGATCCTATTTAAGGGACGAATATTAAGAAATAACGAACCACTGAGGTCTAATTCTTCCTAGTTCATTCAAGAATTTGTCCTTTGAGGTCCTATTCAAAGCATCATCATGCACTAGTGTAATCTCTTGGTCAAGACAAACCAATGGAGGCCTTACACTTCAACCTTTCACGATGGATTGTTCATTTCCATCTAGGTCGTGAATGGTGTACTTTTTGGTTACAAGGAACTGTTAATTTAATCTTCCTCGTGATCCGTATCACTAAATTAACTACAATGTAACATGTACTATTTATTGAACAGTTATGCATTAAATATATGTAACATTCGATGATATTTAAAGCATCAGTGATAAATAATTTATTTCAGTAAATAAGTCCAAAATTTAGTCTAATTATACAAAGTAAAAGCATACTTTCCAGTATAATCCCAACACTACGGAGAGGTTCAGGAAACGAAGACCCTTTCGCTTCGAGATCCGCTGGTTAGATGAGCCTGATTTAAAACACGGGTTGTGGATAAAAGTTGGACGGGTTTCAGAGATTTTACTGTACTTGATCGATTACATGCCACTGCGGGGGTATTGCAAGATTGGGGAAAGCACATTGCTCTTGCATGTAAACGTAACAAACGAGAGATTGAGGGAGAAATTCAGCAGCTGCAAGAAATTGAATCCGATGAGGCTAATGCACGTATTGTTGAGCTTCGGAAAAAACTTGCCTCGCTACTTATCCAGGAAGAGAACTATTGGAAACAAAGAGCAAAAGTTCATTGGCTCACGGGGGGCGACTTGAACACAAAATTCTTCCATCAAATGGCATCGGCAAGGAAAAAGGCAAACAAGATTCAAGGGCTTTACAACAAAGTAAATGAATGGGTTACGGAGCAAATTGATCTAAATGGGGTCGTGCTTAATTATTTCGAAGAGCTGTTCACCGCCTCTGACAATTTGGACGACATAGATGCAGTTACCTCTACCAGCAGGAGCAAGGTATCGGAACAAGATAACACCATACTCACTCAACCTTTTGATCATGAGGAATTTCGCGTCACCGTTTTGCAAATGCATAAAGACAAATCCCCCGGACCGGATGGGTTTAACCCTGTTTTCTATAAAAAGTTCTGGAATTCAATGGGACCAGATATAGTGACGGCATGCATCAATTGGCTGGAAACGGGGGTCTTCCCGGAGGGTTTAAATAGTACACACGTTGTACTTATTCCAAAATGCGACCATCCAAAGACTGTTCGTGACTTACGACCTATATCCCTGTGCAATGTGGTTTATAAGGTAATGTAAAAAGTCCTTTGCAATCGTTTGAAGAAAGTACTCCTAGGATTAATAGATGAGGTTCAGTCCGCGTTTCAGTCGGGTAGATCGATTCAAGACAATGTCATCATCGCTTTTGAATCACTTCACAAGATAAAAAACAGGAGGAAAGGAAAGAAAGGAGAAGTCGCAATCAAGATCGATATTAGTAAAGCCTACGATCGAGTGGATAGAAGCCATCTTGAAGGAGTCTTGCAGACGATGTCTTTTTCGGATAAATGGATTCACTGGATGAAGCAGTGTGTGCAAAGTGTATCTTATTCTTTCTTGGTAAATGACTCGGTGGTCAGACCGATCACTCCGGGTAGAGGCTTGAGGCAAGGTGGTCCTCTCTCACCGTATCTCTTCATATTGTGTGCTAAGGGAATGTCGAGTTTATTAAGGCTGGAGACGGCTAGGGGAGTTATCCATAGTTGTAGAGTGAGTAGAAGGGCTCCTGTTGTGTCTTACTCCTCTTCGCGGATGATTGCCTCCTTTTCTGTAGGGCCACCCAATTTTTTCGATTTTTACCTGGGCGGTTTAATAGCGGTTCTAGGTACCTCTATTGAGCCGTCCAGCAGCGGTTCTCCGGTCCGACCGGACCCGTATTTTAAAACATAGGTTCCACCTGTTAAGTGTAAAACAAGTTGAAAAATTAAGTGTAAATAAATAGAATATTTCAAGAAAATAAATTACACTTTTAAAAAATACACTTGATCAATTGCACGGTACACCTGAGGTATACATACATTTTACCTATTTTAAAGATCATCTAGCACTAAAGCTAGATCAATCTCGAAGATTTAAATGCATTAATTGTTTGGCATAATCGACAAGATCAAATCTTCACAAAAATCTCTTTACATACACAAACAAAAAATAAAATATATGAGTTCGAGTTATTATTTGTTCTTTTAAAAAATATATACTTTTACCACGAAATAGAAAGAATTTAGAATGTGGAAACCAATGACAATTTTTTTTTACAACAATTACGATTAAGTATTCAATGATTAATTTACTACGTATGTAATTTGAGGAATATCTGGGTGCCAGTGTACAAAATACAAATGAAAAATGCGGATTATCGGTGCCTGATGATAGGTTAAGTTTTTTATGAATCTAGGTTCACCGTGCATTTATAGTGCATTTTAAAATCACACAACTTGTTATATTGAAATATGCAACTTATTTATGTTGAACCGTGCAACTATTTAATAAAAAAATTAATTGTACGGTTTAGTATAAATAAATTGTATATTTCAGTATAACAAGTTGGATTGATATAAAATGCACTATGAGTGCATGAAGCACCTGAATGCACTGTTTTCAAAACCGGGTTGAACCGGCCGGTTGAACCGGAAACCGGCCGGTAACCCGGTTAAAAAACACTATATAACCGGATTTCAGGTTGAACCGGTCAAAACCGGTCAAAACCGATTCAACCGGAAATAACCGGGTTTTTTCTTTTTTTTAAAAAAAATAAATTATTAATTTATATTAAATATTTAAAATTTTAAATTTATATTCCTCTCATATTTTTCTCCAACACTTTCGATGTGGGATAAATGTATGAGGTGGGACAAAATTTATAAAATATGATATGAAAAGTTATAAAATATATATTTAAATTTTTGTAGGTGTATACTTATTTTATTTTTTTAACTAAACATAGAAAACGGTTGAACCGCCGGTTGAACCGGTCCGACCGGTTGAACCGCCGGTTGAACCGGTCCGACCGGTTGAACCGCTGACCGGTGGTCTGTCCGGTTCGATCACCGGTTCGGTTATGAAAACATTGCCTGAATGGATTTGAGACCCACTCTTATGATAAATAAATACCGCATATATAGATGACCTAAATTCATTTTAAAATCACATTAATAAAGTTAAGTACTGCTGCCATCATAGCGTACAATTATTTACCTATATCTATCATGTCATTTCTAAAGCAAGAGCTTCACCAGCAGTGGAATGTGAATTATTGTGTAGGCCAATCTTGTATAAATTAGGTCGTGAGATGAATTTTTCGATTTAAGTATCCGTTCAATATATTATTTTTCAATGACTTAAATAATAATTATTTTAGAGTGAATTAAATTAATTAATTTTCATCGTTTGAACAAGAGAATGACTCATAATGTAGTACAATGTTTTCATAATCGGGCCAGCGACCAAACCGGCTGAATGGGCACCGATTGGCGGTTCAACTAGTTGGACCGTAAATCGTTAAAATGATCCTTATCAATTTTTTAAAAATACTTTCTATTATTACATTTAAAAATAAAATTAATGTGCACTTATAAAATTTAAAATTATAAACTTATAAGTTTATATTAAAATAAACACAATAGAATCAAGATAACACAACAAAATACAATTTAAAATACTAAAATTTAAAATAAGTAGGATAGAAATAAGGATTAAATTTTAAATTAACTAAATATTAAAAAAAATCGATTCAATCGGTTTTACTGATTTTCCAATTATGGCCGATTTTTTTCAGTTCAACTGTAAAAATGAATTTTTTGAGCCTAATCAGACCGATTCCATGATCGATTTTCGGTTCAAACGGTTGAATAGTCCGTTTCAACTGGTTTTTAAAAACACTAGTACACATTGATCCAAGAGTAAAAATACAAATTTAGAGGACTTTTACTTCCATAGTAATTTTTGTCTGTCCTAATGTGTGTTATTGAAAGGAGAATTATATAACCTAAATTAGTGAAACAAGTGTGGTGGAGATGAATCATCATGAGCTCGTCTTGACCTAATTTTACTCCACATTATTCTTGGTAAATGATTTCCCATTTTATGTTTAAAGTCATAAATGATGATCATCTTTTCATAATATGCATGTTATTTAAATGTAACATTTATGGTGAAATGCAGGAAGTACAATACCAACTATTCTCACATGTACACATATTCACGTATGAATAGGTCACCTGTGAATCTGGGTTCATGTGAACTCTCTTTTTCGAGTGTTACCTTTATGTACACTAAGTATTTTTTCTTTTTTTAAAATTATTTTTAAACAATGACACTTTCAATCATACTTAAAGAAAAATAATTCATAATTTTTTTTTCTTCAATATTATATATACGAATCTTTGTTGGTATAGATTAGAACGATCTTTCCTATTTTTCCATACGTATCTCACGCAAAAAATAGAAGAAAAAAAATAAATTTAATCCCTAAATTCATGACCAATAATTTATAAAAAACAATTAAAATAAAATAGTTTCAACATTGACGTATACAAAGTGTGGTCAAATCAAAATTCCCTAGTTGTCCCTATAGAGGTTGTGACATATACAAGGAATGACAAGAGCAAAGGAGTTGGACGAATTAGGCATATAAGTTTGTGCACTAAAACTGCAACAAATTAGAGGATATAAAACATGTCATGAAAGTTTGGCCATCTGCTACTAAAATTAAATAAGTAAAGTAATTAATATGCATCGTGCACACTATGATATATTTTTAAAATGTATAAATTATTGCACTGAAATATATATATAATTTGTTAGACTGAAATATACAATATATTTTACAAATAGAGGTTGCACATTTCAGTGCAATAAATTATATATTTTTAAAATACATTATGATGCACGATATATTTGGTGCATATGAAACCTACCCATTGAATAGGATCCATGCCCACCCAACCAAACAACCTATGTTGTTTGTCTAAACCAGATATGATTCCCTAGTTGGCATAGTGTTTTTTAGGCTTTCAACTAATTCATAATTACTTGCAAATTGATATTTCATAATTTTTCCCCAACACATTTATTCATTATCTTTTACTCTGTGCAGTTATGCGAAATGTGGTATACTTATAGTTGGGTTCCGTCTGAATTAAATCATCTGTATCACTTAATTTTAATGCATGTTCAATTTTACTATTTCATCATATGGATACTAATAAAAAAAATTATGTATGGCAAAGTATAGGGTGAACAAGTTTCATATAAGAATCTGTAAAATTAGTTAAGGAGTGTGACTTCATAACAAAGTATAGGGTGAACAAGTTTCATACAACAATCTGTGAAAATGGTTAAGAAGTATTACTAAAGGGTATTAGTTGTGATAATTGAAGGATGTGACTTTTTACTATAAATAGTATTACTCATAACACTTAAGGGTGTGACTTATATTACAGCAGGAGTATTAGTAGTGATAACTGAAGGATGTGACTTATATTACAAAAGGATACTAATCGTGATAATTGAAGGGCATGCCTGTAAAAAAGGAATCACTTTCACGGTGAACAAGTTTCAGCATACCAACTCTTTAATACTACCTCCGTCCAGAAATAACATGCACACTACTTTTTTTATCGAGTTTTAGCGAGGGAGTTGTTTATTAGTATTTCAAATGATAAAGTGATTTTTAAGCATATGAATAATGGTGGAGCCAGGATCGTAATGTAGAACGGGCTGAAATAAATTCGGTACATAAAAAATACCAAGATGCTTTTTTGTTTACATAAGTTGCACCCTATGATGTTTGATGTGTTCTCGTTTAAAGCCTGAAAATTAGACTTAAATTTGATCAATTTATTGTTTTACAACAAATAAGTGAAAATGAATATGACTAGGTTTTAAAGTGTCAAATCTTATGTAGCATAAAATATAGAAGGAGAAACCAAAATAATATATGCTCTTTTCCGTCCCTTAGCAATTTGCACCCTTAAATGGGCACAACATTAAAGAAGAGTAAGTAATGAGTAGGAATTTGAGGGGTAATTTTGTAAACTTTTATGTATAAAGTAAGTAAATGAATTGAGTTATGTGTATGTGTGGGCCAAAAAATAATGACATTTGGTATAAATTTGTGAATATTGTGAGGGTCTAGTTTATAAAGGACTTTCTACTTTTAATGTGTGCAAATTGATAAGAGATGGATCAAAAAAAAAAAATGTGCAAATTGCTAAGGAACGAATGGAGTATTCAATAAGATGAGAATGAGAGGGGGATAATTTTTACTCAAACAAAAGAAATACATGAAGGTTGAATGCTAATTTTTTAGCTAAAGTCACATCATTAAGAAAGAGCATAATTTTTATTTTAACATATTTCAGAATTTATATACACGAAAGTTTTTAATATGGACCGAGTATTATTAATTAATGCTTAAATATAGCAACTAACTCATCAACATATTTTAATAGATAAAAATCTACATACATAAAATACAATATTAAATTTATAAATAATTTGGGATGTACGGGTTCTCCCGACCACCAAGAAGATCGGCCCTTGCATACGAATAATATACTATTCTACAGCACGTGATGTTATAAAATGTATACACATTAGCAATTTAGCATGCATATTATAATTTCCATTAAGAATATGTGTAGATCGATCGACCGTAATGTAATTATTTTTTCGGCCAATACTAAAAAATACAATAGTGCGCAAAACTAAAAGAATGCCAGCTGGGTGAAGCAAAAAACATGACACATTTTTGTATACAATACGATCAGTATATTATGTTCATACTAGTCATCACATTCTACCCATTAGATTAAAAATTTGGAAATTTTTTGTGGGTCGAACCAGATTAATTAAGTTTTTTCAAAAAACTCAAGGTAATTAAGGTTAAAAAAAAAACTCGTTCCTAGAATTATGTTACTTATAAAGACATACATATGTTACCGTAAGTACAAATGATATATGTTACAATAAGAACATATAACTCATACTTGTCTATTAAGTATCTTTATAGTAACACGTGTATGATATTGAAAATTAATTATGTTACCATATATACACAAATATGTTATTGTAAAGAGGAAAATGTGTTACTGTATGAACAAAACGACACTCTATCTATTTCATATTTTTCGCCTCTGCTTTTTTATGTGTTTCTCCTTCTAACTTGTGACCTACTGCTTTAAATAAATATCCAAATCACCAAATTACATACATCATATAATTAGTAAAATTATTTATTTTTTATTATCATATAGTAATATATAATTGTCCTTACAATACATATATTTGCTTTTATAGTAATATTTATTGAAAATGAGTTACCTGTTTTCTTTTGCGCAAATTTTTTTTTAAAAAAAATCACACGACATGTCTTGAAACGCTAAATTTTCAATATCCCTCTATATACTAATAAAGAGTTTTTTTTATGATGTGTCATCTTGTGGTTAATTTGGATGATGGATCATCTTGAGGTTAATTGGGATGAGAAGTTATATTTTATTGTATTGATGTATTTTTTTTATTGGTTTATAATAATATGTGGCATCCATTTAACATTTTAATATGTAGTTTAATAAAAAAAATTGTAATTGTAGGTCCCAAACGGGTTTTGTGAGGGTAGAAGTCTAGAGGGGAGGGTGAATAGACTTCTAAAACTTTTGTGAGATCAGGTGTGGATATGCAAGTAAGCCTGATCAGAGTGCGAGTGAAGCAATACGGACTGATATCCGACTTACTGACAACTTGGAAGCAAATCAGTTCAGCGTCTATCAGCTCAACTGTTTGTGTGGACGATAAGTTAATCCGTGTGAAAAACCAGTTTGCTCAAACCAGATTCTGAGTAATCTGTTTTAGATCAGATGACAAAGGGGTCAAACTGATCAGATCAGTTGCTTGGTGCAAATCTGGTCCAGACTCAGAACATGCATGGAATATAAAGCAGGTAGTGTGCTAAGTGTGTAAAGCAGATAAATCACACATGATTTATAGTGGTTTGGACAACTTGTCCTACGTCCACTCTTTCCTATCAGCAGGGGCACTCACTTAACCAATCTGGACTTAGATTAATGTGTTAGTCCAACACAATACATCAGATGTTTCAAGAGTTCTCACTCAACAATCCCAGAGATCATAAACTAGAAACCCTAGTCTGAAATCTTGCTAAACAAACTTAACCTAACTTTGTGGGTTTGAGTATAAGATTTGTATGTTCCAACTTGAATTATATCCTAGTATTTGAGTAGCCTAAAGCTAGAGGATAAGATTTCTATGCTAAGCACTTTATGGGATGAACACTTAGATTAAATCTTGAGTTGTGTTCTTCGTGCGAAAATCTTGCTTGAGCTTGAGCTTGTATTATTTCCGTAACCTTACTATGAAGGTTGATCCTATATATATATAGGCACGAAATCAAACTAGCCGTTGAAGAGCAATTCGAATTTTGATCTATTTAGGGTAGGTTTGCAGGCTTGATTTGACGTGCTCAGAGGCAGCATGGGCGAAACAAGATTGACATTCTTCTTGTCTGATTGACTTGGCTCGTGCTAGGTAACTTGATGTAGTCACCTTATGGATCTGACCAGATCAGTTAAGACTGGTCTGTCTACCTGGTTTGGATCTTCTGATGTAGGTTGTCTTAGCACAACTTACAGATTCTTCTTTTGGTCTTGATGTCTTCTGATCTTCAGTTCTTCTGGTCTTCTGATCTTCAGCTTACCTGATCTTCTGATCTTCAGCTTATCTGATCATTAAGACTTAGCCTATACATATTGAGTTCTCCCTCAATATGTGACATATCTGTTACATCAGTTGTCTATACAACTCAGCTGGTCATCCTATATGATATCTAAGTAATCAGTCAGCTAACAGGTCTGACTGGTCATATTACAATCTGTTTTGGAACTTCCATCGAAACTACAAATTTCCCAACATTAATAGTTAAAGTTTGAAACATGCACATCTTAGATTATATTTATATTATTTAGAAATTAACTTAATCTATAAATTCTTAAATATCTTGAATATTTATTTAATTGAGCATTAACTTTTTTGTATTAAGCTTATTTTATATCTAATACTAGTTTAGTGCCCACGTATTACGCGATTCTTTATTTAAAAACATAACATTCAAAATAAATAATATATTTAATAATTAAAAATATAAATATGTGCATAAATATGAATTATTTATTATTTAAGATGTATATTAGTAAACTAGCTTAAACTTTGGAATGAAATCGTTATGTGAAATTCTATTTATCCTTTTTTATATTAAGTCAAAACATGCAAATCAAAACAAAATAAATTGATTAAGAAAAAATTTAAAAAAGGAAAAATGAAACAATGTCTAAAAAAGAAAGTATCAACATATTAATTAATATGTATTAATGAAATAAACATAAAAGTGAATGATTTATAATATAAATAATTTTATTATATAAAATAAATTAAGATATATACAAAAGCAATTATAAAATAAAATTAATCATTAAAGTATTAATAATTAAATATAATTCACAATAATATGATTTGATTGAATATTTTAATTATATAAAATTAAGTCGAGTGAAAATTAACTAAACAAAGATAAAATAATAATATAATAAAGTTAAATAAATAAAATATGAATTAATAAATATTAATTGCACATTTTTAACATTTACACATACTTTAAATACATAAATAATTAAAAATTACACATTTTATAACATTCATACATACTTTAAATACATAAATAATTAGAAACTAATTATATTATGACATATCTATAAATAAAATTCATTATTTACTTTTCATATAATTCTTACTTTTTAATTAGACGATGCATCTTCGAAATTTACAATAATATGATACGTAAGCAGTAGAAAATTCATATTAGTGGGCTTAATTAAGGGATGTTTAAAAATTCCGTGTATGATAAAATATTAATTATAAAATAAATATTAATAAAAAGAAGCTAATGCTCAATAAAACAAATATTCAATATATTTAAATGATTATAGATTGACTTAGTTAGTAAGTAACATAAATATTATTTAAAAGGTGTAAGGTTCAAACTTTAATTATTGCATCAATTTTTTTTTTATTAACTTACATATTAAAATGTCACATAGATGCCACATATTAACTACAAACCTATAAAAAAATAACACATCAACACAATAATATATGACATCTCATTCAAATTAACCACAAGATGACGCATCATCCAAATGAACCACAAGATGACACATCATATAAAAAAAACTCTCTATTAGTATATAGGGGGATTTTATCATACATCAATTTTAAAAATGTCCCTCAACCAACTAATATGAAATTTTATTGCTTATTTGTCGCATTATTGTGAATTTCGATGATGTGTCGTCTAATTAAGAAATGAGAATTATGTAAAAAGTAACAAATGAATTTGATATATAGATAATGATGTCATGTCACAATATAATAATTTTCTAATTATTTAGGTGTTTAAAGTTTGTATGAATGCTATAAATTGTGTAAATAATATTAATTATTGTATATTATATTTATTTAACTTTATTATATACTTCATTTATTTTTGTTTAGTTAATTTTTATTTTGACTTAATTTAAATTTGAAATAGAAATAAATTAACATTATTAATTTGGTTAAATTAGCATATATCTTCTATTAAAAGTTAGTGTCAAATTTCGTAATACACCTATAGTATTATTTTAGAGAAAGAGACAATAAAAACCTACTTTGAGATTATAGTGGCTAATGTCATGTTTTATTATACACCATTAATATTGCTCGTTGGATCGAATCAGGTTGGAGCGAGTAGATCTGTGCACCAAATGTATATGAAACTTAATGATATGCTATAATTAAGTTGTTATATCATTAAGTTGATATATGCATGTATGTATAATTGAGGTGAAATTCACCCGTAATATATATTTCCAAAAAAGAACTTTCATGTATAATATTATACGTAAAATTATAATGCAAACGAGAAGGAGCTAAATATTTTCAGATTCTACGCAAGTTGAATTGGGTCAAGCTAATTTCCTCAAAATATTCGCACAAAGGCAAAATGGGATAACGTGATGATGAAAAAAAAAAGAGCAATACTTAAATCGTTATATATTTGTAAAGAGTGGGTCTCCTCCTGTGCACTAGATGGCGTGCATTTTATAGTGTATTTTTTAAAAATACAATTTATTGCATTAAAATATACGACTTGTTTACATGGTGATGTGCAACCTGTGTTCGTGAAAAATGTTGCACTTTTTAATATGTATTAGTTGTATGTTTCAATATCAATAAGTTGTATATTTGAAAAATAAATTACGGAGTGCACTGTGCACATAATGCATACAACACCTAGTAATTGTAAAAGAAGTATTTTTACTAATCAATTGCGTAACTTAGTGGATTGGGTCTTCTGTTAAAAATATGTTATATTATATTTTTCTTTTCTTTTTTTATAATTTTTTGTATTGCTATATGAACAAAATTTTGATACAAATAGACTCAAATTATGTCACTATAAAACAAAAATCAATTTTGCTGATTTATTTATGCTGGTTTTTTTTCATATTTTTTTTGTAGTGCGTCAAGAAAAAAAATGTGATATCGATGGATACAAAATGTGTTAGTATAAACCGAAAATCAATTTGGTTGGTATATTTATATTGCTTTTTTTTTTCTTTTTTTGTAATTTTTGTATTACTATATGAACAAAAATGTGATATAAATAAACAAAAAAATATATATGTTACCATATAATAAAAATTAGCAACACATACTTGTTTTTATGATAACATGGTCTGCGAGCGAGTTTTTTGTTTTTTCTTTGTGAAAATATTTTGAAAAAATTCACTTAATCCGGTTCGACCTGTGTAAAATCTGTGAATTTTCAGTTTCTTTCCAGGATTATTAATTGTATGAATCTTATATTCATATAGGCTATGTCTTGTATGCACCAGGTGCACCTTGCTCCATATGTATTTTAGAAACTTGCAATTTATTGTACATAAATTTACAATTTGTTACACTGAAACGTACAATTATATTTTACGAACACATGTTACACGATTCAATGTAATAAATTATAAATCTTAATACAATAAATTACAAATTTCTAAAATACATTTTAAAATATACAATGCACTTGATGCACAAAAGACTCACTCGTTCATATAATATCATATAATATCGTATATAAAAGGTTGTGATTTCCAAATATATCTCGACATGCCTTCCAATCTATCTAGATAGCTATGTTCATGATATCATCTATTTTAAACTTTCCACGGCATAATGTTGTCTATTTTGTCTTTAACATCAACTTAATCAGACTCAAAACTTAATTTGTTTTTCCTTAAAAAAAAAAAACTTAATTTGTTTGGCAATGAGAATTTCCTCTGCATGTTTCAATTTTTTTTTTCCAGATTTCCAGTATCTTACACTCTCTCTCTCCCTATCCTATCTATGTGACTATATCAAATGAAAATTAATTATATTATGCAAAACGAAAAAGAAATAGAGAATCAGCATCAACCTCAATTAATTAATTAGCCTTGACAATATTATCCTAATAGTTGAAAGTTCGCTGCTTGCATAATTTATGAGGTGCTTGATAAAAATAAAGGAAAGAAAAACAAAATGGGTATATATGATTGAAATTTGAGATGTGTATCAGGTGCACCGTGTAATTTAAGTGTATTTTTTAAATATGCAACTTGTTTTATTGAAATATTTTATTTATTTTATGCTGAATAAGTTGCATGTTTTAATATAAACAAGTTGAAACATTTATGTGAAACAAATTTAATATTTAAAAAATACATTTAAATTACATTGAGCACATAAAACCTGCTAAAAAGAAAAAAATGTGAGAACTATGTAACTAATTTGAATAAAATATTCTACATTAAGATATTACTCATTTTGACTAGGAGGGAGTATAAGTATACATATATCACAAAATCTCCGGCGAAGCTTGTTCGTACTACTCTTATAAATTATTACTTATAACATTCAATGTTATGATCAATTGATAAGTATTATTAAATTAATTTATAAATATAGTGATATAAATATCATTCTATGATCAAGTTTTCCAGGAGACCCTATATAATAGAGAAAAAAAGTATTTTGGTCTCATAATTAACCTTTATGTAATTCATTTTTCGTTCCATAAAATTTAACTATCAATTTTGCTCCCAATTTTCACTGAAAAACATAAAATTTCATTTTCGGTCATGTATAAATTATGTGCCATTAATATTAGGATTTTCGAGCTCGTAACTGACGTAGACGCATGGCCATTAACAAAATTTTATATTTTACCCAACTTGAAAGAAATTTTCTTGCTCTTTCAAATTTTCTTAAAAATGAATATTTATTAAACACTCAATATTCACGTCAACGATAAGCATGAATATCTCCAATTCTAAATGACACGTGACTTGAATATGACCGAAAACGATAAATTTTTATGTTGGCAAAAAATTGACCAAAATTAAACAATTGATATAGTTATAAGACCAAAAAAAACTTTCTATCTCCTATAAAATATGGAGTGGGTTGACTCATATGCGCCGTGCATTTATCCTGCATTTTAGAAACGTGCAATTTGTTATACTAAAATATGTAACTTGTTTACACTGAACTGTGCAATTATTCTTCCATATTAATAATAGCATTTTTAAAAAATTTACTATGAGTGCACGGTGTATCTAAATGCATAAAAACTTAGTGTATCATATATGATAACTAATTGATAGTTAATTAGACGAAAATCCCAAAAAACGATGGGCGAAACCCTACACAACATCTTTCAGAGATTCAACAACCCCATGCACGTGAACTTGTCTATCCCCCCACATGGCCTTATAAATAAACAACCTATTTCCATTACACCACATATATCATTCTAGTATTCTACTCATGCTTGCCGCCCCCCTCCCACGTGTCAATCCTAGGTACACCGATCAATGCCCATCGTACCACACCTCCCCAACACGTGTGTCTGTCGGACACTCACACACCCCTCCAACGTCGGAAAAATCATTCCATCGTGTTCGTAGTCCCTTTTACCCATGAAATTTCTATGCATGCATCCCAATTCGTACATTCTTGTCTTAAAATAACAAATCTTGCACTAATTTTGACACCCTTTTTTGTCTTTTGGGGATAGAATAATGGTTGGGATTTGGAATGGGGATTAAGATAAGAAGTAATTAGTTGGGGGGATTAATTAGTTGGGGGATTAGTGAGTAATGTTGCTCCAATCATCCTGCAGCATATGTTGGTTGGAGCATATATTCGGGCAAATTGAGATTGTTGGACCATGCAACATCTGTAATTACTTACTTTTGATTTGCAGATTCTGTGGTCCAAATTCAACATTCTCGTATTAAAACACTAATATTTCTCATTTCTGATTTATATATGTATATATATGTAATGTAACTTCTTGCATGGAAACCCACGTACAGGAATTTATAAGATTCACAAATCCCAGTTTTGATAAAGTAATTAATTTGTTTATCTTTTGAAACTCTTGTCATATAATTAACCTTGGCAAATACTTCAATTTCGACGCACCGGTTGCAGTACCGTACATTCCAAATGCATTTTTGAATGGTATTAATTGTTTTACTATAGATCTTTTCACAAAATAATATATATAGTTATTTTTATTTAATAGTATTAGTTGACACCAATTAATTACCCCGTGCAACAGAACTACAAGAAAATAAAGAATTTAACTACGGAATTTCCAATAAAAATAATTCCACCCTTAAAGTGTAGATTGTATACGGCTTATGTATAAATTTTTATAATCATGTACACGTTCTCGATTCTCAAATTCCCTACAAATATATTGTCTATGGAATTGCTAAACAAATTACCTGTGAATTACATTTTTTATGAACAACTTATTTATAGATAATTTGTATACATACATGATTAAAGAAATATGTAGATAAATAGTAGGATATAATTATTTTGTTGAAAATTTCATAACTGTAATAAGAAAACTCGTAGTCAATTGTATAAGAAAAGTGAGGTGCACCCAAATGTTAATTTAAATCTTGATTCCGATTGGACACATTTTTAAGCAGACACTTTTAATACAAAACGTACTTTGTGAGGTAGTCTTTGTGGATACCCATGTTTGATATGCTACGTTATGGACGTATGGTAAGAGTACCACAGTTTTTCTTTACCATTCTTTTACGGCGTAAACTCTTTTTTTCCCCTTATTTCATAATTCAAACTCTTTTATACTTTACCTTTAATAATTATTTTTTTACTTTCTATAATATTTTCACCCCTTAAATAGAGTGGTCACACATGAATTGCATATAGGAATCGGGCTTAGGTTGCACATAGATAGCAAATTGGTCGTGCGATCAATTCGCGATCTAATGAAATGGATAAACAAGAGTAAAAACACCATAAAAAAACTACATTTTTCAAATTTAAAATAGAAAAAAAAAAGTTTTAACTATAAAAAAAATGATATTTTTGCATATTCTCTGTTTTCTTAATGAAAGAATAGGGATACGAAAATTAAAAATAGAAGATAAGGATGATTTAACATCTTATTTTCGTAACACGACAGAAACTGATTCGGCTTGGTGCCAGCTTGCTTTCATTTTTTTAAGAAATATGTTTGACAGCAGTATAACATTGGTCTCATCAACTTAATTACTTAAGTTTATAAGATGGAGGTTTAATTTATATTGATGATAACTCATTTGACTTATTTATAACTTACATCCCTAATGCATATATGGGTCGGATAATGGGCATATGATCTGCTCTATTGTGTGTACATTTTTTAATTTTCTTTTATTTGTATCATGCTATGTACATTATTTTTAACGTTTTCTTTGAAATATATATAATTCTTCATGCATACTAAGTTTGACCTGGCTGTTTATTTTTAGACAAAATTTGTATAGATCTGGTTCATGTCATAAATTTTGTTTGTAATTCATGACATTTGATCTTCGTATGATTGTCAAATTTAGTGATTTAGAAAAATGTATTTGAAATGAGTCAAATAATTTAAGTTCATAGCATAGATCTGATTCATGGGACATCAATTCTTATTTTTAATTCATTTAATAATCAAAGTATTGAACAGAACCTTTCAGAGTGCCGAAATTGATGGAGACTCTATCACGACATGATTTTAACTCTATATATTATGTGGTGTCCTCCTGATTTGTGGGCATACAAGTACAACTATCCGTTTCCAATTTCTTCATTAAGCATTTTTGGTCCACACTGATAGTAAATGGTTCTTTTTTTCTTATGTAAATCAAAATTTAAACACCCGCAAATAAATATATAGAAGACTATAAAAAATGAGGTAAAAATATTTTTGTTAAGATTCGTTAGATACAAGATCTCTTAATTCATCTTTCCAAAGATAATTTATGATACTAGGGTTTCAACGACTTATTTTGAATTTTTCTACAATTTGATAGTATTGGGGTCTCAGTGACTTATTTTGGAGTTGATAGATTCGATTATGACTTATTCCATCGGACATCTATCTGAAACTTTATTTTGACTCTCGGACTTGGGAAGTAAAAAAAAATATTCTCAAATCTGAGAATAAAGAAAATATAATCTCATATTTTGAAGATATTTTTATATTATTATCTCTAAATTTAGGATTTCCACAAATATGAGACACTGTTAATAAAATTTTAATTTGAATAATATCACAGCGGATAATTTGAAAGGAACAAACCGGGCCTTATCATACTTTCGAACATTGAGCAATTGGGCTGGATTAACTAGTTAGCAATTTAGACCAATCCGTTCTAATAAACTGTTTACCGAATTACCAATTAAATATTTTATTTTATCAACTCTTTTTTTTTTTTTTTTTTTGCATAATATTTCAGTATTGTGATATACTGATATTTCCAAAAAAGCAAAAAAATCTAAAATTAATACAGGATTTTTGTGCAAGCTCAAATATTTTATATCAGAACTTTTACTTGGTACTAATAGTTATATCATCAGACAAGCCTCTTGTGAATTATTTAGAGCTCCAACTCAATAAGTAATATAATTTAAATTCTTTAAAGAGATTCATTTGCACTACTTATATATATATATATATATATATATATATATATATATATACATATATAACTATCTAATTGAACTTATTTATTTAGTAAGCAAACTGGACATTTTAAAAATAATTAAAATACATTTGAATAAATAAATCCAATAAAATAAGCTCTGGTTGACTCTATTATAAAAACTCGCAACAGCTAAAGCAGCCTAAACACGCCAACGCGCCGCACAACTGAGAGAAAACGACCACACATTGGTCGTTCATCTTCGAACACACATTAATACAGCACATGCAACAGCAGTGGTTGCAAAGCCTTCCACAGCAGTTGCCAACTCCCCTTACGAAAACCTCAGCACCGTCGGGGGGTTTTGGCTCGCCAAATCCCGGAGATAAGTTTTCAGCTGTCGCGCTTAAGTTTCCAAAGCCAAGTCGTATGTTGTGCAGTGTATACATCTTTGGGGGTTTTATTTCTTCTTTTTTATGATGATCCACTTTGCTGGAGGTCTGCAATTATGTGCTTTCAATTAAAACAAGGCAAGCCTTTACAAACCAGTATTAGTTATTTTACTAAAATGTATTAGTTGTTCTCATTGAACAGTATTATTTGTGCAATCAAATTCATGTTGCAACTGGTGCCCCAAGTGTTGATGAAGAAAGATTTCTACCCCTCATAAAAATAAACTTGCATTCTCATACCCAAGGCTGAATCTAAGATGTACCTTTTGGGCAGTGGTTGAATCAGCTTTTGTTTTCATTTTCATAGTCTCAATCAAAACCATGTCTGTATATTCAGAAACAATGCCACTTTGTGCACTCATTTTTGCTATCTGCCAATAAAGAAAACAGCTTATCAATATCTTTAATCTTTTGAGACTCCATTGAATAATGGGATGACAGTAAAGCTTCAAGTATAAGCGGGGATGTTCAATGATAGTAATAAAACCATAAACAGCCTAAAATTGCTCTTTGATATCCTCAACTTGGTAAAACATCATTTCATTTGTAAAGGAGACAAAGGAGACACAAATTAGAAAGACACAACACATAAAAGTAGAAATTTACCATATGACAGCTCCTACATTTTCCCATGTAAATGAACTTGCGAATTATCTGGAGACTGACTACAACATAAGGTGATGTTTGTTTTGAGTTTTAAAAACAAGGTTTTGGATTTACAAATCTAAATTTGGTTCTACTTTGGGATTTTAAAATCCAAACCTTCTACCGCACTTTCCAATACAATCAATTATCTCTTCGTACACTTCAACATATTTAAATCAAAACTCACTCCCAACAACAATATAATAATACCACATCATTCACTCTTACACATTGATTTGACACATAAAGTTAAACCTAATCCTTCCCAAAACAAACACACACCTTACTATTTATCAGGATTTCAACTGGTTTTTTTTTTTTAAAACCCAAAAACAAACATCAACTAATTGTTGCATAGTTTCAAAAACTAATTAGTAGATGATTTTGGGAATTACCTTATTTTCAAGCTCCTGATTCTCTGAGTACCAGGCCTGAGCTGTTAGTAGCTCAATCTGGCGCTTGGCTACCATCTGTTGTAATAATTCAAAATTAAACAAATGTAGACAACGTTATAAAGATGATCAACTTGAAACTAAGGGCATCTGTAATGAAAGGCTCAATGAAACAAACTAATAACTTTATCGGACATTAAAATAAGATTGATAACACTAATTCTACACACATTCACCATGCTTTTAAATAGACAAGGTTCCCTTGTGAGAGTTGAAAAGCTGACACAAAGATCCAAGTTAGTGAAATCGTAATAATCGTGACTTAAGTATTCAGTTACAGACACAAAGCTCATTTAAAGCATACACTATCACAAAAACCAAGTAGAAGGACAAAGTTGGGAAATGATATTTAATTCTCCTAGATCAGTGCAAAATGACAATTATTTTGGGTCAAAAATTCGCCTCTAGAAAGACAAACAAAATGGGTCGGACAGAGTATATTTTAACTTGGGCGCATTCAATGCACATAATGTTCAGGTATTTAATTTTGTTCAATTCTTGGTAAAAGGAAAGCAAAAAGGATCAGCATTGAGGATCTTTATTACATATAGTTTCTTTTGTTACACAGGAAATGTATAAACACAACTACTTGGTAAAAAAGAAGATAAAATTATCAAAGACATGCTCATACTTGTTTTTTTCTGGAACATATTAGTAATATATTTCTAGTGTTGAATCAGGGTTAACTGGGAAAAAATTGTTAAAACACATGGAAGGGAAAAAATATAATATATTCTTTAACTTGGCCGCATTCAATGCACATAAAGTTCAGGTATTCAATTTTGTTAAATTCTTGATAAAAGGAAAAAAAAAGGATCAGCATCGATGATCATTATTACATATAGTATCTTTTGTTACATAGGGAATGTATAAACACAAGTATTTGTAAAAAAGAAAGAAAAGATAACACAATCAAAGCCACGCTCATAGATATATTATTATATTTCTAGTGTTGAATCAGGATTAGCTGGAAAAAATGTTAAACACATAGAAGGGAATGATACACATCGTAACTGCATGTATGTAATGAAGCACTCACTACATTACCTTCCCAATGGAAGTGTCCTTTGCCTCTTCGACCTTTAGTTCTAAAGAAAAATTGCTCATATCTGCAAGGCTACCATTAACTTTAAGGGTATCCGGAAATGTTCCGCGGTATCTGCCTGACACAATCAAAGGGCTTTCAGACGAAAGGTCTGGAATTTGAGAAGGAAACACCTACCATGAACATTAACTATTTGTTAAAAACATATGGACTTGAAAATAGAGCATAAAAATGACTGGTAAAAAAAGTACAAAGAAAAGGCAAAATTATCAAAGCCATAACATTTCACTGTGCTATGAAAATGAAGACAAAATAACAATACCTCAAGATCATCAAGTTCATCAAGATTCTGAAAAGCAATGTCTGAAAGAAAAATAGATGATGCTCTGGCGAAAAGTCCTTCCATTCGATCCTCAATGGAATCTGCCAAATCATAGTAAAATTAGAAATAAACAAGTTGGAATGGATAAATATAAAATAAATCTGTTCAAAGCCTTCCATGCTGTAACTAATTCTCTGAAAATTTTCCAGATTTTATTATGTCTACAAGAGCATTTTAGAATCATCAATCCAATGCTTATTTACAGTTTTGTCAAACACCTAGACTCGAAAAGATAAATATTTACCCCTCAACTTTCTTCATAACTGTAAAAATTATGCCATAATGTTGTAGTATTACTATAGAAATCCAGATCATCTTTCCACATTTTAAACTGAACAAAATATGATGCAAGGCTTTACTTCCACAGTGCCAAAAGAAAAGGAGAGTAATTCTTCAGCTTTCAAGGATGAAAAAAACAAGCTCACAAAAGCTCCTACTAATTTCTACACTAACTTTAGATAATGAATCACTTTGTGGGTGTTGTACAACAGACATGGCTATGCCGCTATGGTTGACTAAATTCATTTAGAGACCAAAAACTTAGACCTTAAGAGCCCATTTGGCATATTTTCACATGGGATCTTTCTATAGTGGACATACATAAAGGATAAAACTGTAGTTGCCTATTCTTGGTTCTAATATTAAAAGAGTTGCATATTCTGCAGATTTTCTTATAAACCACTTTTTCAACATAATGACTTGGGAACATTTCAACCACATAATATCAACACAGAAGATATTAAAGGAGGAAAGATGTTCAGTTAAAGAAAAGCTTACCCACATCAATAGCACCATCATAATGCCTTCGACTAATCATTGCAAGCATCCGAAGAAAATAATGATTACAATACATACCTAACAAGTTAAAATTGCAAATTAGCCATAAAAATAAAGCATGGGAGCAACGTTGAATGATATACATTATGAGATGATAGAGGAGTTATAATCAACTCGTTATTAGTTCTTGTAATGCTAAAAGGCCAGAAATAATCAAACTGGCAATAACTAATGAAATTCCAAATTGCTTAGGCATCTCCTCCTTTTAAGTAGTAGTTCTTCATCATCTCAAAATAGCCATGTCGCTTTTCTTGTATAGATTTTGAAAGATAATTTTTTTTTATTGAGCATAAACTGAAAGGTGGATTTTCTTTCTGACAACAGAAGATTAGAGATGCAATTTTACGCATAATGTCCTGAAGAGAAAGAAAGCACAAGGTGGTTGTATGTCTAAAAAGTAAAGATCTGCAAGGTGGCAGTTAAGTTTTGGAATGAGACTTAGGAAGTCAAGGCAATAATACTAGCTACCTATTATTGGCAAAAATAAGCAGGTGGTATCCAATTGCTAATTCCAAATCCACAATCATAACTGAACTGTTCTGAAGAGGAACCTTTTCTTAGTCAAATTGCCCAACAAGATTAACTGCTTTCATTAATACAAAAAAAAAGTGTGTTTTTTGGTCATTTATAAATTTGAAGAATAGTATATACACAAAATACATACCAATGCCCATTGTGTATATTCTTGGGCGAATATTTTTATGGTTTGTCAACTCTTTTCTCATGACATCACAGATATTTCTCTCATCTTCCACAGCTCCATTGGTAATGAGGAAAATGATTGGGATTGAGTCGGAACTATCAGATAACATCTTTAGGGCCTGAAAGTAAAGGAGTAACTGTCAGAGGCCATGTAACATTTTCCATGGTATCATTAAGAAAGAAAAGGCAAAATAATATACCACATTGTGTTTCCAAGTAAATTTTCATGGTATCATTTAAAAAGAAAATCTAAAATAACAAAACTGCTCTTTCCCACAATTTGTAGGAAATATATCAAGTAGATATGCTTCAGTTACCTATCAAGTACTACTAACATCGATCCTATGCAATCATTATACAAAATTCACATATAGATTCAGAAATCAGAAGAATGAAACACACCTGATTCAGAGGAACCATAATGTTTGTGTCGCCACCAGCTACAAAATTTGTATTAATTCACTCAGTAACATTTTCAACAACTTTTGTCGTTGCTGGTTCCATAGTAGAGGAGAATAGATAAGTTTCACCATTGAATGCAATTACATTAAAGAAATCTTTGGGATCAAGCTTGGCGAGTGCAGAAAAGAGGGCCATTTTTGTATCTTCAAGGGGTTTACCCCTCATACTTCCACTTATGTCCACAACAAACACCACTTCCTTTCTGAAAACCTTTATAAAACAGAAAATGGAATTAAGCAAGTATTAATACCTAAGCAGAATAATGGAGGTTATCAGATTGCTAGAGAATTTTTAAAATGCTCAATAGCATTCTGTCTCAATAAAGGTATGTGCTAACTAATTAAGTTACAGAGTTTTGTAGAGTGGACTGGGATATTAATTTACCTTTCCACTCTGCTGTGTTCCGGGGAAAAGGTAGCAACAGAACATATCTCTTTGATCTACATCTTGTAACGATGCAGGACTCAGGATTACAGAACCAAGAGTGTGACTTGAAGACACCTGAAAACAGTCAAATTAATTGTGCATGAAAGCATGTTCTTCCTTATTTTCCCTTCGAAATAAAGTACAAGATCCAATTATTAGTGATCAGATTGCATACAAAGTAAGAACATGAAATCTTACAGTGTATGTGAACATAAAATCGCTGCTTGACCATGAAAGAACATCAGAATCATATAAGAAACCCAACTTTCCTGCTTGTCGTACTCGCTCCTAAAAATAAGAAACGGAAATTGAAAATAAAAACTATGATGTCCTTCTTCCTTGATCTATAGCAACCAGAATATAGTGGTACCTTTAAAGGATGACTGGTTGTTTTGCACAGAATCTCCGTTTCGGGACCAGCATTAACATTCAACTCTATCTTTTCCCGTTTAGAGATCTTCTTTGCAGCTGGTGTTACATATTCCGGGAAACTAAATGGAATGTTCAAGGTGACTTGGCCCTCATGATACAATAGTTTTTGGGACCACTTAAGTTTAACAGAGATGTTGGTTCCTCCGTCAACCTGAAAAGATGATAAAAAACTCCCAAGGTGAAGAGAGCCATCCATAATACACTAAAAGGTTAAAGAAAATATGAATCAAAGAAAAGCAGTAAGAAACTTGCCTGTGGGATCGTGAGGGTAAATATATCAGCTTTCAAGAAGCCATTCCCTTCAACTTTCGCAACATTCTCCATACCTTTTTCATTGTCTATGCAATGAATTCAGTACGATATGATTTCCTGGGTACCTCAACCTCCACACCTAGAATTGAACCCTGTTAGCCAAATAATATCCATTTTGAGAACCAGGAAAACATGAAGTCACTCTTATGAAGAATTTTACAAGTTTGTAACCTCCAACATGATGAGTGAGATGAAATCAAAACAAAATATGGAAAGCATGAAAAAAATATATTGGTCTCGTTTACCATAGAATAAATAACACATAATTCAACTATAAATCCACGAAGCAAGAAAAGTGGATGGGGAGGTAAACACAAAGGCTTTCATGATCAACCAAATCCAAGCCACGCTGAAACTGCCATCTCCTTTCTTCTGTAACTACAGTTTGACTTAGACTTAGGCATTCTAAAATTGCTAACATCTTGAAGCACTAGCCTGTGCCCTACCCATCAACTATATGCCCATGCTTTAATACAAATGATGAATAAAATAAAATTTAACGTTCTTGTTAGATATTAGTATAAGACATATGACCAACTGTTCAAAAAGACTACTTCCTAAATATAAAGAGAGAGAAAATGAAACTATGAAGAGAAGAAATGAGTGGCCACATGTGAATTCAAATTTTTTGATAACCCAAATCACTAAGCTATCACCCGAAATCATCCATTCAATCATCACGGAACATATAACACCAAGTTATTTAAGTAAAACTGCAGTTCAGTATAGCCGTTCAACTTCAACCGAGTAAACCAGATAAATGTTCAGTCATTAAATGAATACGAATAGAATAAGTTAGCATCGAAATAACAAGTACAATTACCACAGATTATTCCATACACATACACACAGAAAGAGAATTTGAAGAAGTAGGTAATTTCAGTTGAAGTTACCTGTTCGCCCATGGGAACGGCGATGCGGCAATCACAGCTCCGGCTGCCCATGACGCAGTGCACGAGCCACGTGCCGGTCACCGTAACAAACGCGGTGTCGAGGTAGCAATCAACCTCGAGGGAAACCTTATTCATCTGGAGCGGGATCAAGGCCGGGGGATCGCACCTGCCGTGCACGTGCGGCTGGTAGCTCGGCATGTCCGGATTGTCGACAATCGCCGGGTCGAGTATCACCGCGTACAGCATCGGCGAATTCGGGAGGTACGAGTACCCGGAGGCTCTCTCCATCGCCGACGCCGGCTTGGGCGGCGCCACCGCCCTGTCCTTGCCGAAGTATATCCGTTTGGCGAGGCGCAGCCCGTCCTCCACCGCGGCCTCGAAATCCTCCGCCATAACAAAAAATCCGAATCCCGAACGCTGATTATCAGCGAGAAATGCGAATCGTGGAGCAGAATTTGCTACTTTTCTTCTCGCAGTTTGCAGCCGACGATTTAGGTTATGGCGTTTATTAAACGAAGCTTTTTTTGGCGAAAGAGATGGCCGTTGGAAACGTGGGCCCAACTGTGCTGCAGTGCAGCAAGAATTATTGTATTCTTATTCGCGAAGTGGGTTGTACGTTGGCGGATACAGGTGGAGCGTTGGGAATGAATGTGGGGAAGGTACAAGCTGCTGAAGCTTGTAGATTAAAATTCGTGGGGAGGGGGTTTATGGTCATTTCGTGTAGCGAAAGCCCCAACGGTTGTTTCCTTTGCGTATCCATTGGATAAGGTCGAACGCACGAATTCCAAACCTTTAATTGGACGATTCAATGTTACCAGCTCAGCATATCCAGCTAAGCACTTGTGTGCTACGCCGGACCGCGAACGAGTATCTCCACTACTAATCTTGACCCCTAAATTAATTAGTCCCTCTGTCAGAGAATAGGGTAACACCTCCGGGTTCACGTATAAATTTTATCACTATTATGTACAAAAACTTTTACTCTATAAAAATATAAAGCATTTTCTAAACAGTGATTATTTTGTTCGTAACAGTGATAGTTTTTATATATAACAGTGAGAGTTTTTGTATGCAACTGTAATACTTAAATAACCAAGTTCATACCATGAACCAGGTCTATACAAGTTTTTGTCCAGAAAATAATGGTTTCCTTTCCCCTTTTTCACACAAAACAATAAAAATAAGCTAAGTTTTGTGTTTTATATGCACTTAGGTGCACCGTGCACTCATACTGTATTTTAAAATCGTGCAATTTATTATGATAAAATATACAACTTGTTTACATTAAATTATGCAACTATTAATATGGAAAAATAATTACACGATTCAGTGTAAACAAGTTGCATATTTCAGTATAACAAATTGTACGATTCTAAAGTACACTATGAGTGCACGGTGCATCTGGATGAAAATGGAACCCACACTAGAACATATTCTCTCCGTCTCGCAATTAATTGCACATTTATTTGTCTTTTGAAACATTCTGACATTAATTGCACACTCTAAAGAATAAAAATTCACCTTTCATATACTCTACTCTAACAATATTAATAAATTTATACACTATACTCTTACAATATTAATAAATTTATACAAATATCATTATTTTTGGGTTTGAGTAACACTTGTGTGCACCAATTGCACAAGATGCAATTTGATTCAATTTTAATTTGGATAAACAATTGACATCCTAAACACTAAATCAAGACCTATTCGGATCGGGTGAACCATGAACCATTCGAGCCGAGTGAACCATAAATCACTTGGGTCGGGGTTCGGGCTCAAGTTCGGGTCGGGCCGGTATTAAAAAAAAACAAACTCAGAAAAAATGTTTTAAAAAAAAAAAACTGAATTAAAATTCAACTGCACCAAATCAAAATTGGTACAAATGTTGCACAGGAGAATTTGTCTTTGGGTCCATACACACAATTCAACTATTTTATTTATAAAGGTTTCTATTCATTATTCCACTTTCTTAGTATGTGTGTCAACCTTCATATGCAAATAGTCTCGTGACTGATTAAGTAATTTATTGTGCTTGGAATTTTGAATTTACTTATAAATTTTTTGATATATCCTTATTTATTGAATATAATAACAATAATATTTAATCACAATGTACATTAAATAGGGACATTTTAAATAATTTACATACATCCAAAAAGAAATGTGGTTATATTTTGGGACAAATCGAAAATGAATAGATGATCATTATTTTGGAACGGGGAGTATAAAATTTATATTAGATATATAGTCACATTCATTATATTATATGACCTCTGAACAAGAGTGGTTCTGTAGAATATACCGGAACTACCATTTCAAAATGTATACATAATAAAAATTTATGTATATAAAATTTCATATCATTACATATATCAAAACTTTCGATGCAGTTAAATTCAGTAAACACCAAATTTTCTTTTTCAACAAATACTTGCATGTATCTTTTTTTCCATAAGGAAATTAAAAATTTATTAAGAACGAAACTGGGTATACGAAATACCCAACAAGTATTATAATTAGTTACAGAGACAATTATCATATCATTCCAAAAGATAATTAACAAACCAAAACTAGGCGAGGGTTAAACATCCAATCATCGAAGCTGAATTTATTGTACCACGAAAATTTGATAGAGAACCAACTCCACAATCTTTTCTTTATTTATTCGATGACTTTATCCAGAATCACCTCCTCATCTCTAAACACCTTTAAATTTATGCATTTATATAACGTCCCTCTATGAAACCCATTAAAATTGAGAATACTTACGTATATCATACTAACGAGAAAGACAGGAATCTGATAATACCATTAATGAGAATGAATCTTAAATGTTGTCAACCGATGATCAAGTATGATTTGATCTTAACATGTTCTCATAGTCCGGGGTTCTGTCGGGAATATATTATACTTTGATTTGTTTGATTGTGTTCGTCCAATGCTAATGTTCTTATTTCTCTCATTTTCTATATGGAAATTTTCGATGGTTGGGGCACGCTTATGATCATATTAATGACACTAGTATTTTGCTAGCCCTTAGTTGCACGGAAGTTATTAGTTTTTACATATTTAATTAATTTAATACTCCATCAATTTCAAAGTTGGTTTACCCCTTTTTCCCAAAAGGTCCGTCTCAAATTTATTTGCCAATTTTCATAAAATGCATGAAATAATTACATCATTTTCCACTATCCCTTCTCAACATCTTCAAATTATATCTCATGTCATTATTTTTACACACAAAAAGTCATCTACTTTAATAATAAAGTAAAATGGACTTCTATACCCTCAATCAAAAATCATTTTATCACTTTAAAAACTAATAAATAACTCACATTAAAACTCGTGACAAAAGCAAAGGGATAAATGACTTTGGGACGGGGGGATTATTATATACTTTTAGTATCACTTTAATTTGTAGATTATAATTAATCTTTTAGATATTAATTGATAACTTAACCATGATAAAATCTTTTTTTAGTCAAAAGTATATTAGTAAAAATAAATTTTAATATTTATTGTCATCCTCAAAGTTCAACTGCAAAATATCCTAAAACTTAGAGTATTTCATTACCATTTCACAAATTATTTTTTTAAACAATACTTATTAAGCATAAGTGATTCCCATTTTCTAATTTTTAAACACGCATATAGCAGTTTGTTTTATTTTTTAAAATAAAAGTAAAACGACAACAATCATTTGTTAAATAAAATAGCATTCCAACTTTTAAAGAAAACAATGTAGGAAAAAAAATCATAAAATAATTCAAAAAATCTAAACATTTCGGAACACTTTTTGAAATACAACATTCTTTGTTGTATTATGTTCAGAACTGCCATTAATACACAACATAATACTTAAACCACGTCGACTGGTAAGCCTCGAAACTGCGATATAAAGCTGGCCATGGCTAAACACCGGGTTCTTAAGAAATACTCCAACATGAGAAAATGATTGTCCTTGACTTTTATTTATTGACATAGCATACGAAACAATCAACGGGAATTGTCTGTGTGTAAACTTGAACGGTAATCTAGTATCGGAAGGAGTCAGTGACAATATAGGTATCAATGATAGTTCACCAACGCTGCTGCCAGTAAGAACTTTACCTTCGATCAATTTATCACTCAACCTAGTGACCACCAACCTACAATAAAAAAAAATTATAAAATTAATCTTAAAAGAAATAGTAAATATTTGTAAAAAGTAAATTTAATTAATAAAATAAAAAGTTTACCTGGTTCCGTTACATAATCCCCTTGAATGATCTATATTTCTCAACAACATAACAGGCGTTCCAACTTTGAGATTAAGTTCATGGTCGGGCACACCGAAAAATTTCAAAGCGTTGAGGAACTCAGGAGTATGAACATCAGCAAGAGAATCAAAATTGGAATCAGACCTGCAAAGACTATCGGAACTGAGATACTTGCGAGACTCCTTTTGATTTAACTGAACCATGTAATCATTAATAGATTTAACAGCGTCAAGTGTCGGAGCAAGTATAGCTATGTCCTGTAAAAATTAATGATCGTACATCCTCGATTTAAAATCCGGATAAATACAATCAACTATAGAAGCAATTGGATCATCACCACATTTCAACAAAATATAATCAGGGACGATAATATCTGAACCATAATCAGTTTTTGTCCCTATACTTCCATCACCAACTAATTCGATCCATTCCGAAAATAATTTCATTTCGTTCATCCCCTGAACTGAATCGAATTGCATCAACCTCATGTTTCTTCTCAACTTCAAAATATTACATGCATTCCACAAATCAGATGAATTGATAGTGGCATTTACAATGTCTTGTCTCCTTCCTTTTGGAATGACAGGCAATATTTGTCGAAAATCTCCACCAAAAATAATTGTTTTTCCACCAAATGGTATTTCACAGTGCGATGGATCAGACAGTTGTTGGGAAATAGGTTGCACAGATCTATTCGGGGTGAATATTTAAATACAAATTTAATTCTTTAATTATTACTAGCATGAATTAATCCTATATTAATTCAAATAATAATTGCAACAACATATCATGCATATAATAAGCCACGTAAAACCTACGCATGCGGAATCTACGGGTTTACGTGAACGTACCTCTAGGGATGGCAGTGAATTCGGTTGGACGAACTAACCAAAAGGATTTCCCAAGTATTCCCTTAGCCCTTGCTCAACTATCCGATGGAAGGACACTTGTCGAACAATTAACAAAAGGAAAAAATAAACTTTGTTGCACCACTTATGTGGATTTGCTAATTTTTCCAGCATATGGAATTGTAGTTGGGAATGAAAGAATCATCCCCTATTTATAGGAGAAGAGTGGTCGATTTTTTTAGTGGAAAAACAATGTGGGAAAAGACTTTTCTTGATCACCAAGAAATCTTGAATATATCTCCTATATTCTTTTTCCCATAATTAAAATATTCCACAAAAATCCCACCTTCTCAAATTATGGAATTATTTTCGAAAATATAGTCTTGAAAGAAACCAAGATTTGGATCTTCTTGAATTTATGAGATATTCTTGTATTTCAAGAAATACATATCTTTCATAATATCTTTTCAAGAAAATCAAGAAAATCTTTCTTGCCCTATATCTTCAAATTTTCGAAAATACTATATAGATAACCAAGTGGGAGATTTCTTGAATTTAATGAGATAATCTTGTATTCCAAGAATACATATCTTCATTCCATAACAAAATTCAAAGAAAATCTTTCTCCCTACTATATCTATAATTTCGAAATTTACATGGAAAAAATAAGCAATAATATTTATTTTATTTTAATCACATTTTTCAGTTATTGGGCTATATGTTGGGCTACTCAGGGGGCCTTTAGGAGAATTAAGATTGGACCTTCTAATGGACCTTGAATATCTAATATTGAGCCACAATATAATTCAAGCCCATAAATATTAATTAATCCCACTACATAATTAATATTGCACTATCCATCTTAACCCATATTACAGTCAATATGGCTCCCGGTCATTATTTCCCGTGTTTAAGATTATCTAGCCCATTAATTAATTCAAACCACTGAAATAGCATTCCATTAATTAACATCTTTTATCCTTGGTCGAGGAACGGTTCAACATTATTATCCATACCGGAAACTAATTCCACTTGCAAGATTTGGTATGATAAAGCTTATGAACCTCCCAATGGGGCAAATCAAACAAGCGTACTTGAACACGATTCTTCGTATTAAATCTTAGCAATCACATGTGACCAATAATATTGCCCAAGATAAAAAGTATTGAATCTCTTTGATTCGCTACCCATGATAAGTCAAAGCAATAGTTACCAATCCCACTTGATCATATTTAAGGGACGAAGGTTAAGAAATAACGAACCACTGAGGTCTAATTCTCCCTTGTTCAGTTCTGGAGAATTTATCCTCCTGCAGGTCCTATTCAGTGCATCAGTCATGCACTAGTGTAATCTCTTGGTCAAGACAAACCAATCTGAGCCTTACACCTCAACCTTTCGCAATGGGTTGTTCATTTCCATCTAGGTCGTGAATGGCGTACTTTTAGTTACAAGAGACTGTTAATTTAATCTTCTGTGATCTGGTATCACTAAATTAACTATAATGTAACACGTACGAATTATTGAATAGTTATGCATTAAATATATGTAACATTCAATCATATTTAAAGCATCAGTGATAAACAATTTATTTCAGTAAATAAGTTTGAAAATTCAGTTTCGATTATACAAAGTAAAAAGCATACTTTTCAGTATAATCCCAACAATCTCTCACTTATACTCAAAGTCTGCTTTTAAGTATACTACAACATGTCTCGCGTAGTCCGTGATATCTAATGTCACCTACACGAACCTAATAATTTCTCCCACTTATACTCAAAGCAGATTGGCAACGGTCTTGACACCCATTCCACCCACATGTCTCTCGAATGTATTCACAGGCAGACTCTTTGTGAATGGATCTGCTAGGCTGTCCTCAGACGCTATCTTTGCCACATCTATATCTCATCTCTTAACGATTTCTCGTATAAGATAACTTTCCTTTAGTGTGCTTGTTTGACTCGTGGACTCTTGGTTCTCTTGAATTTGCAACTGCCCTTAGCAAAAATTGTTAGACAAATTCGGAACTCCATCCAAGTCCACTAAGAAGGTCTAAAGCCAAATCCGTTCTTTCACCGCTTCACAAGCAGCTACTTACCCGACTTCCATGGTTGAGTCAGTGATGCATTTCTGCTTCACACTCGTCCATTTGATGGCTACACTTCCCAAATGGAAACACACTAACTGAGGCAGATAATTTTTGAAATCTAAGTCTGATTGGAAATCCGAGTCCGTGTAGCCGATGGGGATTGGAATATCTGACTGATAAATCAACATTCTATCCCGAGTTCTTTTCAGACACTTCAGAATGTTTTTAACTGTTGTCCAATGCCCTTTCCCTAGGTTACTTTGATATCTTGCCACAATGCCTACGGCAAAGTAGATATCCAGTCTCGTACACAGCAATGCATACATAAGATTTCCGACAGCCGTAGCACAAGGAATACTTTTCATGTCATCTATCTCCTTTTTCGTCTTAGGGAACACTTTCTTGCATAGATGGATTCCAAGTCTGAAAGGTACGAATCCTTTCTTGGAATCTTGCATGCTGAATCGTTTCAAAACCAGTGTCTATGTATGAAACTTGCGATAACCCGATCATCCTTTTCCGGTGATCTCGAGTTATCTTGATCCCAAGGATATGTCAGACTTTCCCTAAGTCTTTCATATCAAACTGTTTTGAAAACCATGCCCTTACGTCTGATCACACCTTCACATCGTTCCCGATTATCACAATGTCATCTACGTATAGTACTAAGAATACCAATGCAGTTCCGACACGCTTTTTATACGCACAACTTTCAAACTTGTTTTGATCAAACCCATAAGACTTTAAAACATGATCAAAACATTGGTTCCAAGCTCTGGATGCCTCTCTTGAGCTTACAAACTAGGTATTCTTGGCCTGTTTCATTGAAACCTTGGGTTTGTTGCATATAGATCTCTTCATCAAGACTTCCGTTAAGGAAAGCTGTCTTGACATCCATTTGCCAGATTTCAAAGTCGAAAATGCGCAGCAATCGATAAGAGAATACGGATGGACTTAAGCATGGCTACGGGCGAAAAAGTTTTCTCATAATCGATCCCTTCTTTTTGAGTATAACCTTTCGCCATTAGTCTTGCTTTAAAGGTTTTAACCTTCCCGTCCGGTCCTCTTTTCCTCTTATATACCCACTTGCATCCAATGGGTTTGACCCCATTAAGTGGTTCGACTAGCTCCCACACTCTATTATGAAACATATAACCCATTTCAGCTTTCATTGTTGTTTGCCAAGAATCTGCATCCTTATCTTGGAGTGCCTCGTCATATGTCCATGGGTCTGATTCGTCTTGTCCGGGAATCAAGTCCGAGGACTCTCCTATTCCCATGAATCTCTCGGGCTGTCTAACAACCCTCCCACTACGACGAGGCTCCGGTTGTGAAAGCGTATCGTTTGGTATATCATCTAGTACAGTTGGCACTGAGGTTTGCCCTCTAAGCTCATTTAAGGTAATCTCACTCCTGCTTTTTCTTTGGTTCATATAGTCTTCTTCCAAAAATCTAAAGTGGGTACTGATGACCACCTTTTGATCTTCGGGACCATAGAACATACACCCTTTTGTTCCCTCGGGGTATCCTACAAACAATCTTAATTCTGATCGAGGATCCAATTCACCGGCTTCCTTGTCCAACACGTAGGCCGGACACCCCCAAATTTCTCATGTGTATCATACTAGGCTTGCGCCGGGTCCACAATTCTTTGGGAGTTTTGGGAACCGAATTGGATAGCACCAAGTTCAGAATAAGTCGTTGTTTCCAAGGTATGACCCCAGAACGACTCGGGAAGATCCGCATAACTCATCATTGATCTAACCATTTCCAAAAGAATTATGTTTCTTCGCTCTGCAACCCTGTTTTGTTGAGGGGTTCCGGGTGCAGTGATCTGGGATACAATCCCTTCATCAGATAAGTGGTTCAAAAACTCATCGTTGAGGTATTCGCCTCCACGATTAGATCGTAGAGACTTGATACGTTTTTCCCTATGATTCTCTGTTTGAGCCTTAAATTCTTTGAATTTATCAAAAGTCTCAGATTTATGCTTCATAAGGAAAATGTAACCGTACCTTGAGTAATCATCAATAAGAATACTCATAACCTCCTCTTGCTTTGGTTGACATTGGACCATATACATCTATGTGAACGATCTCTAACACTTCTTTGGCCCTATTCCCCATTGGCTCCAAATGCCCTCTTGGTCATTTTACCCTCCAAACATGATTCGGCAGGTTGGAATCGGTTCAACTTGGAGAAGCCCTAGTGAACCGTCTCTCACCAACCTTTGGATCCTCTTTGGATTTATATGACCCAATCTTAGATGCCAAAGAAGTGTTTCGTTCACGTCTGATGAACGTTTTCTTTTCTCGGAAACAGTTGATGTGTTATAGGATACATTTCGTGAGTGGTGTGCACAGTTAATTGTATAGAGATCATTCAACAACGTTCCATGACAGATAAATTTATCAAAAAGAAAAATGGTAACAACTTTATTAAAAAGTAACCGAATATCCATCATAAAAGTTTAGAAACTGAAAACGAATTCTTTCTAAAAATCCGAAACGTAAAGAATATCTCAAAAATAAAACTCTGTCTTCAAAAGACAGGTGCACTTCTCCCACTGCTTCAGTTGCCACTCTCGTAGCATCGTCCAGTGTAATGAGGACCTCACTCCCACTAAGTTGTCGGGTCCTCTTGAACCCCTGTAATGTGAAACAAACATGATTAGTGGATCCCGTATCCACCACCCACAAAATGGGAGGCATACGCCGCTAAACAAGTTTCAACAACTAGTGCGTGAGAATTACCTTTCTTTCCATCCCTTTTTGGTCTGGAACAGGCTGACCTCCAATGTCCTTTCTCACCGCAGTTGAAGCACTTCCCCTTAGCTGGCTTGTTCACTCCACCACCCTTCTTCACCTTATCTTTGCCATTGACAACACTTGAGTTCACTTGCTTGTGGCCTTTGTTCCTTTTCTTGTTCTTACCACCCCTTGGTCTAGAAGAAGAAGAAGGTCTGTTTGCCATCAAGGCTTGGCTCTTCTGCCCCAATATCGCCTCTGCCGAGACTAAAGCTTGCAACAGATCAGGCATCGAGAACTTCTAATTATTCATCTGGTAGTTCAACCCGAATCGCTCAAAAGCTTTTCAAGAAAGAATGGAGCACGAAAATCGATTTGGGTCTCGATATCGTGATTCAGCCAAGTACCTCAAGTTTATTAAGGTGAGCCATCATCTGGAGAACGTGTTCCTTTACGGGCTTTCCCTCCACATTTTTATTAGGGAGAAGGCCCTTAATGGTGTTCTGAGAGGCCCAAAAGTTCTGATGTTGAAACATCGTTTTAAGACTAGTCATGATTTCCGCAATGGCCTCAACGTTACGGTGTTGGTGTTGCAACACATCCGACATAAAGCCAAGATGGTACACTTTTGCCATTTCGTTAGACCGCTCCCAAATAACATACTCTTTCTTAACCGCTTTTAGTGGACTCATATGGTGGTTTATCCGGTTTAGGTGTGGTCAGAACCCAGTTATGGCTTTGTGCTGTGAGGATAATAGTGAGTTTTCGATTCCAATCAACAAAATTTTCTCCAAAGGAGCAAATTGTCTTTTAGTATATTGAATGAAGGATTAAAAGGTTGCGACATGATGAACTCAAATAAATAATAACATGCATAAGCACAAATATATCACAAGGTTCAATCACATGCATCATATTAAAATCTCAAAAAAAATATGAACATGCATCGCCCAACATCTCAAAACAGTTTAAATAAGCCACGCGTGGGGTGGGTCATTATTTAAACACATTCAAGCGAAAGTTACAAACAAGAACAAGCATAAAAACCTTTAATATTCAGATTAATAGTTGGCTCCTTACTTGACCAATATAAAATTGACAGGACTTCGGGAAGTATATGCATATCAATTTTATACCTAAGTAATAACCATGATTAAATACAGATTACTATTTCGCTTTGATCGAGCCTCGTGGGGAGGGTCATCGCCGCCACTAGTAATAACCCACAATCATCCGCTTTGGAATTCATTCATGTGAAAGCTATCTTTTGACCGTCCCCGTGGGGAAATTTCTCCAAAAGAATTCACAAATGAATAAATCATGGAGGTCAAAATTAATTCAATTTTATTATCCTAATAAAATTGTCAATTAATTATTTAAACATACTTAGTAATTTTTGAAGGTGAGATTTTTCCATTTGGCAACTCTCATGCAAACACATTTAAACAAATTAAATAAAGCATAAGATAGCACAAATAAATCAAGTCGCATGTAAAAAATAAACATATTGGGCACAAATTATCCAATTGTCATGGTCCGATTTTTTCTTGGCTTGATCTTGAAGAAACACGCCTCGATTTCTCCCACTCGATCGTCTCGAAAAATACTTCATCTCGAACGCCACGCCAAGCGGCTCGCGACGACGCCAAGATCCGTCGGCCATTGCCTAGACCAGCCAAGATCGCCGCTGCGGGTCCAGCGCCCGCCCGTTGTTTCGGACGTCTCGATGTGTCTCCGCAGTGAAGAAGAAGCCTCCTTAGCAGGCGACGCAAGACCCAAGACGCGATCCGCAGACGCATTCGCCCGCCCCCGCCTCCTCCCTGACCTCGCCGGCCCCCCGTCCCCGAGCGTCCGGCTTCGGCCCGATGTGCGCCGATGCAGCGCGTCGTCTGAAACCCTTGATCTTGTGGCGACTTGTTCCTTGGCTCGCTTTCGTCGGCCTCGCCGCTGTGCCCATGCGTGCCCGGTAGCGCGCCAGCCGCCTTATGCACGGTTACGGATTTTGTCCTTTAATTCTTCATCTCCGTCCTCGTTTTTCGATCCGTTACAATTTATTTACAAAAAATAAATAAACCTAGATCTAGACTAATCTATTACATTGATCAAATCAAACAAATTCTAATCTACTCGTGAATTTTCTCCACGAGGCAAAAAACGAATCCGAATCGATCGAATTAAAAAACACGGTTTATATGCATGCATAAATAAACACATTAAATTCCATGACAATTGGATACCGCAAAAGCAGATCTAGCAATTCTACTATCGATTTCAAATTTAATGTCCACGAATTAAATTACAATTTAAAAAATTCAGAGCCCGAAACCGTGGCTCTGATACCAGTTGTTGGGAAATAGGTTGCACAAATCTATTCGGGGTGAATATTTAAATACAAATTTAATTCTTTAATTATTACTAGCATGAATTAATTCTATATTAATTCAAATAATAATTGCAACAACATATCATGCATATAATAAGCCACGTAAAACCTACGCATGCAGAATCTACGGGTTTACGTGAACGTACCTCTCGGGATGGCAGTGAATTCGGTTGGACGGACTAACCAAAAGGACTTCCCAAGTATTCCCTTAGCCCTTGCTCAACTATCCGTTGGAAGGACACTTGTCGAACAATTAAAAAAAGGAAAAAATAAACTTTGTTGCACCACTTATGTGGATTTGCTAATTTTTCCAGCACATGGAATTGTAGTTGGGAATGAAAGAATCATCCCCTATTTATAGGAGAGGAGTGGTCGATTTTTTTAGTGGAAAAACAATGTGGGAAAAGACTTTTCTTGATCACCAAGAAATCTTGAATATATCTCCTATATTCTTTTTCTCATAATTAAAATATTCCACAAAAATCCCACCTTCTCAAATTATGGAATTAGTCTTGCAAGAAACCGAGATTTGGATCTTCTTGAATTTATGAGATATTCTTGTATTTCAAGAAATACATATCTTCCATAATATCTTTTCAAGAAAATCAAGAAAATCTTTCTTGCCCTATATCTTCAAATTTTCGAAAATACTATATAGATAACCAAGTGGGAGATTTCTTGAATTTAATGAGATAATCTTGTATTCCAAGAATACATATCTCCATTCCATAACAAAATTCAAAGAAAAACTTTCTCCCTACTATATCTATAATTTCGAAATTTACATGGAAAAAATAAGCAACAATATTTATTTTATTTTAATCACCTTTTCAGTTATTGGGCTATATGCTGGGCTACTCATGGGGCCTTTAGGAGAATTAAGATTGGACCTTCTAATGGACCTTGAATATCTAATATTGAGCCACAATATAATTCAAGCCCATAAATATTAATTAATCCCACTACATAATTAATATTGCACTATCCATCTTAACCCATATTACAGTCAATATGGCTCCCGGTCATTATTTCCCGTGTTTAAGATTATCTAGCCCATTAATTAATTCAAGCCACTGAAATAGTTTTCCATTAATTAACATCTTTTATCCTTGGTCGAGGAACGGTTCAACATTATTATCCATACCGGAAACTAATTCTACTTGCAAGATTTGGTATGATAAAGCTTATGAACCTCCCAATGGGGCAAATCAAACAAGCGTACTTGCACACGATTCTTCGTATTAAATCTTAGCAATCACATGTGACCAATAATATTGCCCAAGATAAAAAGTATTGAATCTCTTTGATTCGCTACGCATGATAAGTCAAAGCAATAGTTACCAATCCCACGTGATCCTATTTAAGGGACGAAGGTTAAGAAATAACTAACCACTGAGGTCTAATTCTCCCTTGTTCAGTTCTGAAGAATTTATCCTCTTGTAGGTCCTATTCAGTGCATCAGTCATGCACTAGTGTAATCTCTTGGTCAAGACAAACCAATCTGAGCCTTACACTTCAACCTTTCGCGATGGGTTGTTCATTTCCATCTAGGTCGTGAATGGCGTACTTTTTAGTTACAAGGGATCATTAATTTAATCTTCGTGATCTCGGTATCACTAAATTAACTACAATGTAACACGTCATTTAATTATTGAACAGTTTATGCAAAAAATATATGTAACATTCAATCATATTTAAAGCATCAGTGATAAACAATTTATTTCAGTAAATAAGTTTGAAAATTCAGTTTCGATTATACAAAGTAAAAAGCATACTTTTCAGTATAATCCCAACAACAGCTGCATGATATCTCCTAATGATGTATCTAATGCTTCAATACAATGTATGTTAGTCATTGGAGCTTCATCCCATATTATGAGCTTGCACTTAATCAAAAGTTCAGCAAGATGACTATCTTGTTTGATGTTACACATAGAATCTTCCAGACAATTTATTGGAATGCAAAACCTAGAATGTGTTGTACATCCACCAGGAAGTAAAAGTGATACTATGTTACTCGATGCTACATTCAATACAATCTCACCTTCAGATCGTAATCTAGAAGATAGTGTCCTCCACAAAAATGTTTTCCCAGTACCTCCATAACCGTACACAAAAAACACTCCACCTAAATCCTACGATACAGATGTAATTATTTTATAAAAAATAACACGTTGCTCATCATTTAATCTCCCTAGCAAAACTTCATACTCCATTCTCAGGTCAGCTCTATTATACGATAACTCAGTCAAAATCATCCTATTACGGGATGTTATACTGCTATCAGCAACTGCCACAGGCATACCATCAAAGATCATGCAAACTCTTACCAAGAGAACGTAATATATTATCGATTTCTAAAAGACAACAGTTCTTGATCTCATCATCCGACATTCTCAACTCTATAAATATAAGAAGAATAAAAAAAAATCATAATTTAAAAAATCATACATAAATTATTAAATGATATTTTTTAATAAAATATATTAAACGGTTACATATAATATATATGTGAAAATATATACACCAACTCTAATAGCGTTATCACGCAAAAATCTTTTGAATCCAGACTAAAAAATTAAACCTTTCCTTTCCTTCTTGACACCAACCTTCCAACATTTTTCACCAACAAACAAACTTGAAAACTCGAAAGATGCAATGTCGGACTTCTTATAATTCTTCCAAAAACACTTTGGAATAGTCTACATAAAGAGATAAAAATGTTATCTCACACACACACATATATTGAGAGTGTGTGCGCGTGTATTTTCAGAGTGTTGTTGAAAATGTTATGCAACATGTAAAACAACATATGATAACGAAAGTATAAAAACGCAGTGCAAAGGATTTCAAATTGTGTATAGTCTGTAATCCAAACTATACGAACCTCATGGTTAAAAACATCACTATAACAAGTAGTGAGATACACAAGAACCTCTTACAAGATCCTAAAAGGTGTGGTGAAAAACCACACACCAAAAATCAATATATTCAATCAAGTAACTAGTGATCTTATTCAACCTAAAACTTGATATAATAAGATAAACACAATACTGATGGGAGAGATTGTATTCCCTCGATCCAGTACAAATAGAATAACAACAACCCTCACACTCCTACTGGAGACAAACACTCTAGGTTGTACTTTCGGTTGTGTCTCGGATGTTACTCTCTAAAGTTTGGAGTAGAGCAAATGGTATTTCACTTTTCCTCAAACTTGAATGTCGACCAATGCAGTCTATTTATAGACTTGGAGATCAACTGCATTGTCCTATCCACTAGGCTTGGATAGCCTTTAACTTCTCCTCCACTATCTCTATGATCTTGGTGTAACCACTCATGATCTTTCTATTCTCACTCCACCACAGTGCAACCGCTTGACAATATCTGAATTTGTCTTCAACCTGCAATGTAGGAAACATAGAAAAACACATCTAATAAAATGGAGGCAGTGTTAGGAGAAAGGACAAATTTATGATGTTGTGCAGAATGTTGTCCAAATCTGGAACAACATCCGTGCAACATCAACATATTAATATATATATATATATATATATATATATATATATATATATATATGTGTGTGTATTCTTGTAAAATTCAATTTTCATTTTATAATTAACAAACTAATAATATCTAAATAAAATTACATTAAAAATATCTTACCAGTCGACCTTTATGAAAATTGAATTCACCAATCAAGCAGGAGAATGAGACTGAATCATATGCAACACGAACCAAACCATGAGCACTACGACGACACTTATTTCCATATTTCTCTTTAAGAAAAATTAAAATAAAAAGATATTTAATTTAATACATCTAAATTTATTTAAAATTCAAAACAATGATAAATTAATATTATATTACAAAACAATAACTAATACATTACATACCTTGATCATACAATTTGCCTTTGTTTTAAAATATTGAAAGCAAACATCCATTCTGGAAATATATTTTAATCCAAATTGTAATAAGTCCATCATAGTATATAGAAATATAATCAGTGTTGTTAACATTGTTAGCATCAACAAATGCTTGCCAACCATCATTAAATGTATAACTTAGCGTGTTTAAAAATTTTAGTTTTATAACCCAAAAATCTCCATTCGGCTTCTGTAGATATATTGATTCTGGAAACTCTGCACTACGAATATCGGTCCATATTTGAGGAATTACCTATAAATAGAAATACGTTAGTAAAAATACATTAAAAAAAGTATATATGAATACAAAAAGACATAAAAGTCATACCAAATTATTATAAAAAACACTGAAAAAAATCAGAAATAAAATAATTCATCTTCAGCTCTCCTGCAAAAAAAATATATTATATATATTAGTTTAGATTAATGGAAAAAATACACTAACTAATATACTCACCATATAAATTATAAGATTATGATATAATACTGGGATTACCAACATCTTTTAGGATATCATTTCGATGGTAGACCTTAATATATTGTTAGTGTCCTAGAGACAATCTATTGTAAGGACATAATAGTCGATGATATTCAGTTTGATTTAATATTATAGTTCACTTGATATTAGTGTATGACAATACACTTGTTTGAATATTATGTTTGATTGTTTGCATTTATTCATGCAAGTGTTCTCATGAGTCATTGCTGTCATTGAGGTTATGAGAACTCAGATGACTTAAGCATGATTCTCAAATAGCCCCAATCAAGGATCATCAAGAATGGGATATTGATGATGCAATAGAGATTGGTGTGCGATCTGCATCATACTCTTAGAGAGTGTAGTAAGATCTCATTTACTACGAGATACTAGGTATCTCATGATGGATGCACAAATACCTTAGAGGGTATTGGTATACCCATCCGAGAAATCGTTTGATCTAAGTCCCCAATATGGGTGTCTCGGTTAGTGGGAGCGATGCGATACTCCTTTGACTTGAGGTCAATACGCACGACATGTGTGGGATGATGAACTTTGACCATGACTGATGCTTGCACCCGTCTATGGGTAGATATGGCTTGGATTGAGTTCATCACGAAGTGCGTGTGCGTGGTAGTTGAGCCAAGAATAGGATTCATTCCTCAATGTGGATTTAGAGAGAATGCTCATCTTCTCATCATAATTGGATCAAAGTCATCGGCCAATGCACGTCAACTTAGACTTTGTGGCTAAGTGTGACATACATGATCAATTAGTGATTGGAGATAATATGATTAAGTTATTTGAATAGACACTTCATCATGTTCAAGACTTAATCGAGTATTCGCGAATGAAAGGAGGAAATCACAATAGCCCATGTTTTACTTACAGGTAGTTGCACATTTCTCGCAACGTACCTCATATATTGAGAATGTCTGATTTTTTGTCTAGGGTTCAATTAAGATCGTTAGTTTGACTAATCGCTCGATATATGAGGGTCTATGGGTCATACAACAAATAATGATTGTTTACTAATTATAGTTTGTTGATTAAATGTTAAATTGGATTTAATATTTAATTTATGGAGAATTAATTAATAATGGATTAATTTGGAATTAATTATTATTACTATTTAATTAAATTAGATTTAATTAAATAGAATTCTCAATAATAATATATGGAATATTATTATTATAGGATTTAATATACAAAGAATCAAATCCGTAGAGATTTGATATGTGGGAAATAAATATAAGAGATTTATTTTATTAGGATTTTTCCTAATAAAGGTTAGCTTAAGATTTAAGCTGAGTCTCTCCTATATATATGAGCTCTTGGGAATTCATAATATGTGAGTTCATATTTTCTCGATAAAATCTCTAAGTTAGAATTTTCCAAACAAATTCATCTCGGGGATTCAACGTTGGCAGATCTGTGCAAGTTAGTAAACGACTGTTACGTGGATACCATAGTTGAGGAATCCGTGTACGAATTGCTGTAAAAATTCTGTTTACGTTTACTCGTATTTAATTATGCAATTAATTATTCGTTGTTGGTGAACTGTTTATTTCCGCTGCGCATGTATTACGTGTTTACGTGCCTCTAAATTCCAACATATATATCATGCACAAATCAAATTTAGAAAATGTTATGTAATTGCCAACAGATAGATTGTAATTAGAGATATTAAATGAGTTGACCATAATCCATTAGGGTCAGCCCTACAGTACCGCGGGCTAAACGGTCCCGACCTTATCCGGTTTATTTTAAACGGGCGTTGAGACCTAACCCTAACCCTAGCGGGTTACGGGCATGCCACCTAACGGGCTTCGAAAAAAATTAAAAAAAATCGAAAAATGTACAAACATACATTAATTATTCCTATAAAACAGGTAAAATAGTTCTAAAGAAAATGAAAAAAAGCTGAAGCTGGAGAATAGCCTGGAAGTGGACGACGACTGCGCAAGCGGAAGATTTTCTAACCTAAATGCTAAAAATTGGTGATTAGGTTGATCATAATTATTTTATGGGCTTCGATAATTAAGCCCAATTTCTGATCCAATTTTTGCTGATTCGCTAAAGAGCTCATATGGGCTGAAGAGATGGCTTTCAGTGGGATGAAGATTCAAGGGTAGTTATTATTTATATATATATATATTAATATAAGCGGGCTAAACGGGCTGGCCCGGTTAACTGTCGGGTTAGCCCGTTTAGCCCGTGGGCTAATCGGTCCGGGCCAAAAAGACCCGATTTTAAACGGGCCTTCCATTGATCGGCTCTAACCCTGCATATAATATGTTTAAATGAGTCAGTCCATTTAGCCCGACCCGAATTAACATCTCTAATTGTAATGCTCTTCAATTTCTTCTCATCCATCACTAAAGTACCAAAAACCTCCGATGATAGCAGTTTTTACAACCCATCTTTTGCCGCTCTGATTAACAAATGTGTACCCAGTATTTAAAGGCACTTCTCTCAATAAAATAATATTATCACGTATTCACTGAAAAATTACATAAATAAACAACAATCAATAAAAAAATAATATAATTAACATAATAAATTGTTTGACGGCATAAAACTAACCAATAATATCTTTCTTTCTTTCTTTCTTTCTTTCCTCCACCTCTTCATCTAGTTTTAACCGTAAAAAACACGCATCTTTCTTTCTTTCTTTCCTCCACCTCTTCATCTAGTTTTAACTTTCTTCTCCTCTGCTCAACACCCACAGCCGATCACTGTGTGCAATTTGCGAATTTTGGGGAAGGAACTTCTGGTAGAAGATTGCCCCTAATTTAGCAAATGCATCGCTTGGAAAGTATGGAAATCAATCTTGGATTTGAGAGACAATCAGGCAATATAGAGAGAGATGGGCAATGACTGAACCCAAGTTCAGAGATCATCAAGCCGCTGTCGTGGGTGAGATCAAAGACGATGACGGAACCCGAGTGCAACAATCTTGAAGCCGCCGTGAGACGCTGATAATCGTCGAAAACATCAATGTTGCCCCTATTCGTGTTTGAGATGGCTGCGGGATGTAGAATTAAAACCTCAATAGGTATGAAGCCAGTTCTATTTCAGAATTAATCATTTACATATATTCCATTTTCTTCTAAAGTTTTGTTGCTTGATTTCAATTGTTTTTTTAATTATGTTTTTTCTTTTACTGTATAGATTAATGAGCCAAAGAATTGAGAGATTTTGAAAATTAAAAAGAATCAAGTGATTTCAGGAATTGAGTTTAATTTGTGTGAGATGCAGTAGGTGGGTTCCCCCTAATCTAAGCTTATATTGCTCAGTTTTGTCCAAACTTGATAATTGGTATAGCAAACAAAAAAAGGTAATCTTTGTTGGAATTTTCTCTCCCTTGAGAAAATGCAATTCTGGATTTTCAAATTCTGTCGTTTTCAATATGTATTCTTTGTTGGCATTTGGCTTATCTTGATGGGATTCCAGAGCTTTACTGTCTACTATGGTGGAAGCAAGAGCGAGTGGATCTCTGTGAGGGAACATCCAAAGGTTTTCCAGAAAAGAATGTGTTGCTTGATTCAAGTAAGCAACATCCATATGGTTTCTTATGTGCCTTGAATTAATTGATTCTAGGTAATGAAACAATTAAACATGCGGCTTCTTCAATTTTTAGCAATGATGCTGGAAATATACTCTGTTAAGTTTATGAAAAGCTTCTAAATTGAATTTTTAAATTGATGAGGCGTAAGGAGTTCTGATGGCCACTCATAAAGATCAAAATCTAGGCGGCTTTCGGCAAGCTCCTCTGTAACAACAGACTCTTTATCATCATGGGCTTCTAGCTGCTCCGCAGGTTCACTTTTGTTAATCTTAAGTTTTTTATTCTTCTCTTTGAAGTGACATGATAATTGATATATTATTTGTTCATAATTTAGTATGCTTTAGGTTTTTAGGCCACACTGTTGTTGTATATAGCAACATGTCTTAGGATATGATTATTATTAAATTTTTAATAGAAAGCTTAAATTTTTACTCTGATATATGATTGCTTATTTATACTAAGGTTTTTATATTTGGCGATTGCATGATGCAATCGTGGTTTTTATTAATTTTGTTTGTAAATTGCTTCTGCTCTAGGATGGGACTTAAGATTTGAAATTGGTCCCGATTGTTTTGACCTTTTGATTTTGGTCCTATTAGTTTCCAAAATTTTTGAAATTGATTATTTAACCTGCCATAGCAAGTCACCTAACAAGTAACAGCTACCTATGTAAATATTTTATTTTTTCTTTTAATTTTGAATTGCCACCTATACTTTTATCGTTCTAATAATTTTGTGTCCGTATTTTTTTGCGTATTTTTTTAGGGAGGAAGAGTGATTTTGTGCATTCCGATCACAGCAGTTATTAATGTTTCTGCATTTTTTGGAGTTTATGAGGCTCAATTCTATGTGTTTTCGGCGTTCGGTTGTCAGGGAAATTTTTTAGGCTGTGGAGTCTTTGCAGCCATTACTCAATCTTACATGTTACACTCTTATAATGATGCAGGATCATGTTATCAATACATATGTTAGGACTTGCTTTCAAAAAAGTAAAAATAAATGCATATTTTAGCTACCATGTGATGTGACAAACTTCTTTGCGCCAAGCAGTCGTTTTGGGACTCCGGATGATCATCAGTCTCTAACAGATAAAGCTAATGGGTTTGGCTTATTAGTTGTTCTCATAGCTTTTGTGCACAGGTATATTAAATTTCTAAAGTGTAATATCTTTGAAGTGTTCATCTACCATTCGTAATGATTTAATTCATTTTTATTTTTTTTGGTCAGAAAACAAATTTTATTCATAGAGGGCTATAACTAATACCCATAAATAACATATTACAAATCAATTCGCTCAGGTCTAATGGATTATAACATAACTCAGTAAAGAATAAACCCAGGCCAAGAAATCTTAGAGCTATTTTTGGCAAAAAAACTGTAGGCCTAATCTCCCTGTCGAATAAGAAGGGGATGAATCTCTGAAACCTTTTGCAATGATCCAACTCCAGGTGCGCGACAATAACCTGTTTCACTCTTAGAGGCAGAACAAGAAATGCAGCTTATCAGCGAGTTAATTGACAAACTCTTGTGGCTATATTACCTATAATCATAGTTTCTCTATGATTTAATCTGATAATTTATGTTTTAATGATTGCTGAATATGGATTTCAAGCTCTCAACAAAGCAAGTAGGGTAGTTTTCTCCAAGCTTGGCATGGTCGGCAATATATTTGTTATTAGCATTTCATTTCGATTACTTCTTTCTGGACATTGAGTAGCTCACTCTGAACTTTCAGTTTAAATATGGGATTTCTCGATGCAGACAGATGCACTTTTTTCCCATTATAGCCAATCATGTGTGAATTGAATATATATGAGAAGAATACCTTACATGTTGTTGCAACTCTAGACACTTTTGCAGTCAACTTCAACTCCCAGAGCCATTCTTCTGTAAACTCATGTAAGTCACTTATCACCCTGCATGAATTTATGTGATTATTATGTGTTTCTTATGTTGATTTTGTGCTAAGTGTACGTTTCTGTGTGTGAAAGCAAACTGGGGATGTTTATTTGAGTTGATACGTGGTTTAGTCATCCTCTTATTGGTTATCATTTGCACCATTCCTTTCATCAATCCAAATTGAGAAAGATTATTAAAAGAATTACAATCCTCATGGTGTAATTATTATATTTAAATGTGATATATGGTTGTTTGTAACAAGAGAAGACTAAACAGATATACAGAAGCCAAAAGGAGTGTTTCACTCTTTAATTTAGTGTTTCATTCATAAGACGCAATTTTTGACCATTGCTGATGAGTTTGTAGTTTAACTTTCCTTACTTAGAGATTTACTCATGCTAAATGCATTGAAAAGGTGCCACCAACGAAAAATATGTACCTTCAACTTCCATATCTAATGTTAATATATTCTCATTCTCTAGGACCCAACTTTTGTGAAAATTGGAATTTTGTATTCATTAATTAGCTAATTTATGGAATGAATTGCAGGCTAGCAACTTCATTTTAGTACAACTAAAAATATTTGATCCACATAAATTTTCCATGAATTTGTTCAATAACTTGAGTTCACTTTTACCTAAAAGATTGCTGATCGAAAAACAAAATTACTGATTTCCAATGTATTACAGGTTCATGATATCTGCTGTTAATATATTTTTAGATTTTAGATGAAAGGTTGCTCAACTTAATAAGAAAATCAGTCGCATGTTATGAAATAAATCATATGTTGAATGTCAATAGAAGTTACAAGAAAATTATATGGGAGTTACATGCATGTTACAAGAAACTCTTCATTGCAATATTAATGTACTTTTATGTATCCATCTATAATGTTCTCTATAAATAGGCAGTATCTCATCTTCATTTGTACACATAACCAAGAAATAGTGAAAATATCCTGGCTTGGTCGCCCCCAAACATAGTCATTCTTGATGAACTGGGTAAACAAATTGTTATCAGAACGATTGTTATACCCATTAGTTTCATACTTTCGAAGTCTGCCATTTCGAATTTCTTCGCCTCAATCGGTAAGTTGTTATACTCACTACATTACCTTATTTTTATTCCTTATGAAATTTGTGAGTATAAATTTACGGTGGTGATTGTATGGAGAATTTTTATTTGGGGTTTGATATTCTAATGCTTCTTTGTTTCAATTGCGAAAGTTTTAACTAAGTAGAAGAAATAGATGGTTTTGTGTAATATGTTGCTTTAAAGAAAATTTAATGATACAATTTTGTAGATTCAAGTAAACTGAATTTCAATATTTTGACATGCGATGCGATTGATTTGTTGAGAAAATAAGTTAAATATCTTTGCTAATTGGTTTCAATGATTCATGGATTATGGGCTTCAATGGAGATCTTTCTTAAATATGTTCATTGGTGCTAAATAATAACTGATTTATTAGTCAGTGACTGAGAATTTGTATTTTATACTCCCTTCGCCCCAAACTTAACCCTATAGTTTCCGTTTTGGGCGTCCCATACTTAACTGAACACTTCCTTAAATGGAAATATTCACTTTATCACTTTATCACATAAAATACTAATAAACTTCTCTTTCCACCCCCAACTAGTCATCACTTTATCACTTTATTACATAAAATACTAATAAACAATTCTTTCTACCCCCAACACTTTATCTTTTTTCTTAAAACCCGCATACAGTAACCATAGTGTTTAGTTCGGGCCGGAGGTAGTACATGTTTTGCATGTTTGAGCAATTTATGTTTTTGTATGGATCTCAATAATGCAATCATTGTGATTACTTACTTATTTATGTGTATTTGTACTCATAATCTTCAAGTATTGAACCCCTTACATTTGAACAATTTTCATATATGGATATGATATTTTATGCTTTATTGTTATACTAGTTTGGCTAAATTCTGAGACTTGATGATAATCGTTGATTTTTCAAAATAGTATTTATGAGTTATCAATTCTATTAAATTGGTGACAAACATTGGTACTTGATTATTATTTTTCTGTTTTTATTTAATGTTATGATAATTCTATGAGTTGGATTAATTTAGCGGATGATTATCAGTATTATTTTATGTTGCATTTCATTGGAAATATTGATTTTATATAAAACCCATAAGTGTTGTTATAAATTCGAAATATGCATCTGAACACCAAATATATTGAGATGATTGTTTGAATTTACTCAAATGACGTACAAGACTGAATTTTTATTCTGATGTGTTGGGTGATTATTTTGGTCTTGCAACTGTTGAAAAAAGTTTTATATAATATTACTAAGAACAATTTATTAAGGTTGCCATTATTAATAATAACTTTTGATTTGGGCTTTCGAAATTGAGATTCATAATGAAGCAATGGGTCTTGAAAATACTATTATTGATAATAATATATTATTGAATCAAGACCGTGTTAAAATCAATAAATCCCTTTCTTATCATATGGATGAAAGATTAAAATTAAATATTTGAAATTGAAATATCAACTAAGTCATGTGGATTGATTTAAAAGAAAGATATGACCACCTGAAGATGGTCGTCCTTCTAAAAGCCCGGTACAATTTATTCCACCCACGTCTACAAGATTTTAATTTTTTTATAATGAAATATAATTCAATTGTGTTCATAACTACTTCTCAATTTTATGTGGTTAAAACCCAAGTTATGATGATATGCTTGAGAAGACATTCTTTATTCGAATATGCTCCTGCAGTAGCAATATCGATAAAAAATAAAATTGAAGAAATATTATGAATTAATTGCTTGTCTAAATTTTTGCCAAATAAAATAATGAATTGTTGTTGAATATTATGAGTCCCGACACACTAGTTCTAGTCCATTTCCTGAAGTGAATGCGACTCATCTCAAAATTATGGTTGTGATTGTGGGTGGATGCGTTCGTGATAGATATACTCCACATAATGATATAAACCACAATCGTGATGAATAAAAATAATAATAATAAATAAATTGTCTCCCGGAAGAGGGACAATGGAGAATATAAAAAGTATATGGACAAATGTTACCATTGTGGCATTGAAGGTCATTGACCCATTATCTATCAAATAACAAATCATCTTGTAAAAAAGTGTCAAGCATCCTTGAAAATGAAGGATGAAAATGTTGAAACATATTGATGAGAGAAATGCTATATAATGGTGATGATAAAGATCCACTCTTCCTGAAGAAGCAATGGATGTTAAATATTGTGATTAAATTATGATGGTGATGTTTTGATAGTGCTATACACACACTATACTTAATAACAGAAAACACTTTTTCTCATTTGGAAGAGGGGGAGACTAATGTTAATACTTAAGTAGTTGTGCAAACTTGATTGATGACTCTGGAAGAGCCATTGTATTTTTCCTTAAAGGAATTAAATTCATTTTAAATAGTACGCTACTATCTCTCATGCCTCGAGAAATTTGTTTAAAGATATCCGGATAAATGAGTATTATATCGAGACTCTGAAATACATAATATTGATTATAAAAACCAATTCTGAAAAAGTGTGTTTTGATCTATACAAATTTAAATACAATTGAAATTCACCACCTAGTAGACTTTTAGTCTACTAATCAGTAATCATTAATCCTAAATATTTTAATGACTCCAGAAGAGTTACCAAACTGCATATTCTTGCAAAATATATATTCAAATTGAGATTGATGTTCCTGAAGGACATCCAATTTAAACAATCGTCTCAGTGAATGTCATGAATATACTCCCCTTTACAACTAGTGTGTGGAAAATAACCAATTATTTCCCATCTGTGAAGATTCAGTTGTGCAGTATATATTTCTATATCACCACCACGATGAACCTAGCAGCCTAGTTGACTAATTGCACACTTAATGAAGATCATTTCTCAGCATTAGGGGGAGATAAGAATGCAAAATAAATGAATGCCGAGAAATTTAGAAAAAGATAAAAGATCTTCAGCAATCAAACTGAACCAGAGGTTCAAAAGATAATTTAACTTGCATTATTTAGCAAGTAATCTGCCAGATGTCTTTACTAATCATAAAGGAGTGACTAGAACGCATATATGTATTGTATATGCATATCAACGTGTAGAGGTTATTATGAAATCAAGTATATACGCTGACGCTCATACACGACAGAAGCGTAAATGAACTCTTACGCCAGAAGCATAAATAACCTCATAACATGAAATATATAAATCTGCAATAAAACAAAGCTAGCAAAATAAAATAAAATATGCAGTCGCTCTCCCAAGATCTCTTGAAGAGATTCGTCCTGAAGACGAAAGTCCTAGTAACAATGCACGTGAACAAAATAATTATGATACTAGGATTGTGGAACGACCAGATCAATATATTTTGGGAAATGTTAAAGATCTAGTTGATATGAATCTTATAAATACAAAAGAAAATTACAATAAAAATATCATCGTTGTCGACACCAAATTCTTTTTCCTATCACAAATAAAAATTCGGATCCAGTACCTAAGTCGACAAATAAGCGTCGACAACGCTCTGAGTAGGTGAAATAAAAGGTAGCAATTGTGATTGTGCTAGACTCGCTAAAAGAAAAGTGTTATTCTTTATCATGTGTACACCCAAAAGTGTGTATCTATATGAAATAAAATGAAAACAATAAGGTGGTGAAGTAAAAACGAGATTAGTAGCTCAAGGGTTTTTGCAGAGACCCGATATTTATTTATTATCTTATTATGTATGGAATAACGTTCCTCCACTTAATATCTCTGGCAAGAAATATGAATTTAGAATGTATTCAAAGGACACTATATCTCTATATGAGTCATTGGATGTTAATATTTATATAAAAATTCTTGAAGGATTTAGCATGCCCGAAGCATGTAAATTAAATCCAGGAGAAATTATTCTATCAAATTGCAAAAGTCCTTGTATGGGCTCAAACGATTTTGGACGTATGTGACAACCTAGTTAAAGTAGGTTATATCATTGACCCAAGTAAGTCCATATATTTTTATATAAAAAAAAATGAGTCAAAATTTGTGATCATTGCAGTATATGTTGATGATCTCAGTTTTGATTGGAATCCCGATAGATCCAAGATAAATTTATATACTTAAAGAAACAATTTGAGATTGAAGATTTTGAAATTTTGAAATTATGTCTTGGCTTACAAATTGAACGTATGAAATTATTAAATTATGTCTTGGTTATACCCTTTGAGCACACAATGATAATTCGATTGTTCGATCTTAATACGGATCCTTTTAGACCGCGAAAGAAAGGTGAGGAGATACTTGATCTTGAAGTACCATATCTTAGTATAATTGGTGGATTAATATATCTTGCTAATTGTACAAAATGAAATATATTTCACCGATATTTTTCTACTCATTTCATGAGTTACAAAAGTACGATGAAATTGATGTGCAATAGATCCGATCAAGTGAAATTTAAAAATTTATTTATCAAGGCATAACCAATTGCAACATTTAAAAGTTTTTAAATCATACTGGAATGCGTCGGTTAAAGAATCTCCAAGTACCCTTGCACAGCGGTTATGAACCGCTGTCTAAGCTTTGATCTTGGACATCGATTTTTAACCGCTGTCTTTTTTTAATAGAACCGCTATTCAAGGGACCACTTGGAGAGCTATTCGAAAAAAGGGTTGTCCAAGTGGAGCTCTCCAAGCTCAAATGTGTAGTAGTGAATTAAATTTTTAATTAATATTAATTCTAGCTGTAAATATAATTTAAGTTACTTAATTTTAACCTGACAGTTATTATACGAAGTTGGACGATTGAGATTTAGTTTGGGAAGCGATGTGGAGCAACAATACCAAAAACTGAGGTTAGGGACTTTTGGTATGGATTTTTGTATGTATATATCTAGCGGGATAAAATTTCAAGAGTTACATTTGATTTCAAATTTTTACAGGATCTTTGCTTGCAGAGAAATTTTTTGTTTTCCTTTTTTCCTGCTGCAAAGTTTTGAGTAATGCTACAATTTTTTATTTTTGTTGATTTGAGGTGGATACAAAATTGATCTGGATATTTCGTATCATTGATTTTGTATGTAGATTGAGTTAATTAAGGATCATACATTAGGGAAATAATGTTCGACTTTTGTCATTATAATCTTATTCAGAAGTTTGGGGAAGTCAAGTTTACTTGATACTCCCCCTCATCCCAAAATCAAATCAACATTTATTGTTTGCACGGAGTTTAATGTGAAAATTATTTATTAATATAAGTTGTTCTTTTGTGAGTTTAATGTGAAAATTATTTATTGATATAAGTTGTTCTTTTGTTGAAGGTTAAATGATAAAATAATATCATGTGTTGTAAATAAAATGAGATAAGATTGATTTTAATGTGTAAAAAGTAATGGTACGTGGTGTAATATTAAGATAATTGGATGGGGTAGTTTAAGTTGTTTTATTGCTACTTTAGAAAATATTCAATCTAATTCGAGACATAACTTTTTGGCAAATGTTCAATTAAATCAATTGAGTTGGGGACAGAGGAAGTATACTATTTAGCAGTTTTAATAAATTTTTACACATTTCATCTTCATATGTATATGAGGTTCTTGAGACAACACACTATTTATTTTGTGGTCGGGTACAAAATAGATTCTTGAAGATCAAACGGATAATGAGTTGGAGAACTTAAATGTAAAAGCTTATAAGCAAAAAGGCTACAAGGCTTGAATATATCAAGTGAGCATTCGTAGCTTCATTTCATCACATACACTGAGTTGTCTTTACTAATGAGACAATGTGCATGGTAGTATTCTAGGACATAAGAGGATAAAATCTTATCCAGTTAATACAATAAATAGCACTTTATAAGATGTGATCTGATTGAATTAAAAAAAAAAAGGATTTTCAGGGGGTGGGAAGTGTTTTCACAAACTAAACGTTAAACAATGACTCTCTCTGTTTTAATATTGCTATATATATATATATATATATGCAATTACTTATTCTTTTTTATAATTACCAAAAACGAAAAATAAGAATAACAACGATCGGGCACGGGCAAAAGACTAGTAATAATAATTAATAAATATTTTATATTTGGATAATTAAAAAAGTAGAAACAAAGATTGGTTTCTGCGGCAAGAAGCTCATCTTCTGGAAGCTTTTTTGACATAGTATCTTCGTCTTCTATACCAATGCTTGCATGCATATGCATAATTTCTGTTATATCTTAATCACACTAAGGGGTTGTTTGTTTATGGATTTGAGGGGATTTCAAATCCTGTAAGGTGGATTTGAAATAAAGTAAAAGATGTATTAAGATTTTATATATGTTTGAGAGTGTGGATTTTGTAGGATTTAATAGGGTTGGATTTAAAAAATTATTTGATAGATGATTGGTTTTGTATCAGGAATTTTGTGTAAGTATGAGACATAGTATGTAAAATAAAAAAAAATGAGGAAAGAGAGTGTCAGTTTGATAGATATTAAAAAATTGGTGATAGGTGATTGACAATGTATTGAAAATTGTGTTTAAAAAAAGTAAAATGAATGTATTATAGGTAGGATTTTAGTGAATTTAAAATTATATACCACAATTTGCTAAACATACAAGGATTTGGATTTGAAATCTCAAAAGCCACTTGGACACTAGAAACAAACATACCCCAAGAGCACATAATTACTAAGATGAGACTATTGAAAAACCACTAATCGTATGAATGCATAAAAGACATTCAAGGTCCAAACCATACAAATATTAAAAATTAAATCATGGATCTATCTCTGCAAGAAGCTCATCTGAAAAAACTTTTTTGATATTTTTCTTCATAGTTTTATGCACTAATGCATGTATGTTACGGCATAATCTGCACATAAATGCAAATATAAAGATAAAAATGTTAGAAACCACCTAATTAATCTAACATATATGCATGCTTTAAAGAAATCGAAGATAAAAATACATGTAGAGTGTCCATTCATCTCCCCACAACTCAACCTATAAGTAGTCTCTTTTGTCTCTCAAACAACTCACCATATCATTCTTGCTCTCCCTCACAACTCACATATCATTCCCGCTCTCAATGTGTATTTTGGTGCATTCTATGGTTAAACTTCATATTTATTTCTTAGTTTTGCTTGAATATAACTACAATTATTTTCTAATACATATTTGAATAGCATGAGTTCCATCTTCAAGTTGGTAAACAAGATAAATAGTTTCAAAACCAAATGAGCAATGAATTGCGTTAAGTTCAATCTTACCGAGTGTTAGCAATTGCAACTCAAAGACCAACACCATCTATGAAATGTGCAATCCATAGATTCACATCCTGTAACTACTACTCTGTACATGAATAAAAGCATATTTTACACATTCAATGTCTCAATGTATTGTATTTAACATCTCATGTGTAATTAGTGCATCATATATCATTTATTAAAAATAAAAAGTGATCATAAAGACCTTCCATTCAAATGCACATTATTTGATCATAAATTACAACAAACCACCAAATCATTGTTCATTGAAAAGTAAATAAACATTGCAAACATCTTAATACATAAATATATTCAGTAACAATAGTAACCGTTGTACAAAAGCAAAATTACATAGAGCATAATTTTTTGTTTAGTACCAGAATTGACCTAAGTATATGTGGTAACCCGAAAATACATTTTAGTAATGCATCCCTACAATAATCCGACCACAACTAAATATATTGCTACGAAAATCACAGTCATGTTTACAACAACCCAAAACCAAATGGAATCGGATGTGGTGGCCTTCGCAATCCCTGTCGAATCGTTGTTCAATTGACGGCGATGATGTTCACCATTTCTAGATGAATCAGTCATTGCATCTGAGTAAGTTGAGCATTCCCCTTCGAAATTCACATTCATCGAGTTATCAACAGTTCTTTGATTGTTATTCATTCAATTAAATGCATTGCACCATATAAAGTTTCTCGAGTGTCTTCCACCAATGGGACATTTGTTAAAATTACGTCCATGGTGTAGACCTTTCACTAGCACATAACAGTAGCATAGTATCCCTGCCACACCAACAAAGGATGAAGGTAGAAATTATTCACGGCTGAACATCCTAAAAAATCAATCAAATTTATGTTGATTATAACAACTTCAACAAGTCATATATCAAAAAAATTGATTAAAATAAACCAATCCTTGCAATTGACAAATTCAGCTAACAGAGTCACAAGCATACATCAAACAATTTCATAAAAATAACAATTAACATAATAATGATGTGTATTGAATGTAAAATATATAAGTTTTCACTAATTGGGGTTTTAGACCCAAACAAACCCCAAACATGATAGTTCTCAATTTCAATTAAAATCACCACAGGGGCGGACACATTCATAGGCAAGGTGGGGAAATTTACTATGAAGTACCATATATACCCTTTAAATTTTTTAAAATTTCAAAAATATTATAGAGATAGACACGATAATTCCCCCAAACTAAACACAGATTTTATTGTTTCTAAAACCCTACCTCGCATAACTGAACGTGGAACAGTTGCTCTCCCTGCTCGCAAGTTGCACATCAAAGTTTCATAATTTAAATTATAGAGAAAGAGAGGTAAGAGATTGAACGGTTTGAAATAGTGTTCCTCGGCTCCCTCTTCTTATTCTTTATTTATGGAGTTGGAGTAAATACGTTTCACTTGAATAAACTGGATTTTTTCTTACCCTGTTTCAACTTTCACGAAAGTTCCATAGTTTATGTGATTCATTTATTAATTGTTAGTGGAGTTATGGAGGGATTAAAGTTAATAATTACAGTATAACCTCTATAAATTAATACAGTTGGAACCGAAAAAATATTAATTTTAGGACAAAAACTTGTATGCAATATTGCATACTAGTGTTATGTACAATTGTAGTTTAATTGGGCTTTTTTTAATTTTTGCGGGTCAGGACCGGGTCGGGTTAGGGCAAACAGATTGGCGGGTCTTATGGACCTTCTTCCTCGCGTCGCCGCTACAGATCAGATTTCTTCTTCTTCCTTGAGGCACTTCCAAATTCTTCTTCCATCGTCGCAACAGACCAGATTTCTTCTTCTTTCTTCCATCGCTCGTACCCTAATTTCTTGTCCAATTTAATTTTTCTTCGATTCGTTCTGATCATTGGATGAAACCAGGTCATTCAATTTGAATTTCGATGTGGACTCTACGAGAATAAGAGAGAATATGTGTGTGGTATTTGGATTACCCCTCAATACAAAGTGTGTGATGAAATTCAGATCCTTCTGCACTCTTTTTCAAGCTGTCCTGTAAATCTGTAATTCTGGACTGAAGATTTTTTTCGCGTTTGTACTGGTTTTTGTTCATGTAGTAACACTCTTTTGCTCATATGGTAACACTCTTTTTGTTCATGTAGTAACACATCAACTTGTTCTTTAAATCTGTAATTTTGGACTGGGGATTTCTTTTCACGCTTGTACTGGTTTTATTTATGTGGTAACACTCTTTTGCTCATAAGGTAACACTCTTTTTGTTCATGTAGTAACACATCAAATTGTTCTTTAAATCTGTAATTTTGGACTGAGGATTTCTTTTCACGCTTGTACTGGTTTTATTTATGTTGTAAAACGTTTTTCTTCATATGGTAACACTTTTTGTTCATGTAGTAATACATGTTTTTTTAGAAATATGTAACACTGTTCATATATCGTCATAATACTATGTGAATAGTCATGTGTTATCATATGAACAATAATGTGTTACCATGTGACCCATGTTACGTTATGAATATTTATGTGTTACGATATGTTTAATTACGTGTTACATAAAATATGAAGTTTTTCAATATAACAATGTAGTAACACTTATACATAGATATAGTAACACACAAAAATTTGACCAAAAAATAAAATAAAAAAATTATGTGTTCAGTAGGAATCGAACCTGCGACCAAATACATTAACAACAAACCTGAACCACTAGGCTACAACACATATTTGATAAACATATTCTTCTATAAATACATATGCCACTGCGCCCACCTAAAGCCCACTGCCCGCCCCACCCGCGCCCCTGCCTGACCCGACCCGCCCGCCTAGACCCGCGAATTTTGAAGTATTTTTACCTTATTTATATTGTATTGCACATAACATTAGTGTGCAATATTTCACACAAGACTTTCTCAATAGAGAGGTATTAATTAATAGATAAATTAATAATTTATTAATTTAAAGAGGTATTCTAGATTCATTTAATTTAAATTAATTACATCAGAATTCATGAATTTAAATTCAATTATATAGAGATATTAATGAGTATTAAATGTTAGGAACTTGAATCATCTTACTTAATGTTTAAAATTTAATTGAGGATGAAGCTCAAGATGATACGGTACCATTAGAGCCGGTTACGTGAAAAGAAGCGATAGCAGCTGCGAAAATCCTTCATAATTTCTTTCTGCAGTCAACGAACGCCACACCAGAGCTTTTAAGTGTCATGAGAAAAGTGAGAGATGAGATTCATTTTGATTTGAATTTCAATAGAAAACAATCAACACTAGAGTCATATTTTACTAAGTTGTCTTAGTTATCTTTGTAATTTTATGAGATTATTAATTTATGATGTTGATGTTGGGATTATACTGGAAAATATGCTTTTATTTTGTATAATCAGACTGAATTTCGGACTTATTTACTGAAATAAATTGTTTATCACTGATGCTTTAAATATCATCGAATGTTACATATATTTACTGCATAACTGTTCAATAAATAGTACGTGTTACATTGTAGTTAATTTAGTGATACCAGATCACAGAAGATTAAATTATCAGTTCCTTGTAACCAAAAGTACACCATTCACGACCTAGATGAAAATGAACAATCCATCGTTAAAGGTTGAAGTGTAAGACTCAGATTGACTTGTCTTGACCAAGAGATTACACTAGTGCATGTCTAGTGCACTAAAGAGGACCTACAGGAGGACAAATTCTTCAGAACTGAACTTGGAAGAATTAGATCTCAGTGGTTCGTTATTTCTTAATCTTCGTCCCTTAAATAGGATCTCATGTGGTTAGTAATTATTGCTTTGATTTATTACGGGTAGAGAATCAACGAGATTCAATACTTTATATCTTGGGCAATATTATTGGTCAGATGCGATTGCTAAGATTTAATACGGAGAATCGTGTGCAAGTACGCTTGTTCGATTTGCCCCCTTGGGAGGTTCATAAATTTTATCATACCAAATCTTGCAAGTGGAACTAGTTTCCGGTATGGATAATAATGTTGAACCGTTCCTTTACCAATGAGAAAAGATACTAATTAATGGAAAGCTATTTCAGTGGTTTGAATTAATTAATGGGCTAGATAATCTTAAACACGGGAAATAATAACCGGGAGCCATATTGACTGTAATATGAGTTAAGATGGATAGTGCAATATTAATTATGTAGTGGGATTAATTAATATTTATGGGCTTGAATAATATTGTGGCTCAATATTGATAATTCAAGATCCATTGGAAGGTCCAATCTCAATTCTCCTAAAAGCCCCTCAAGTAGCTCAACATAAAGTCCAATAACTGAAAAAGGTGTTTAAAAATAAAATAAATTTTGTTGCTTATTTTTCCTCATTTTTTCAAAAAATATGAATAAAAGGGGAGAAAGATTTTCTTTGAAATTTGTTATGGAATGAAGATATGTATTCTTGAAATACAAGATTATCTCATTAAATTCAAGAAATCTCCCACTTGGTTATTCATATGACAATTTTCGAAAATTTGGAAAGAATAAGGAAAAGAAGGATTTTCTTGATTTTTTGGAAAGATATTATGGAAGATATGTATGTTGGGGAATGAGTTACACAGATCTATTCGGGGTGAATATTTAAATACAAATTTAATTCATTAATTATTACTAGCATGAATTAATCCTATATTAATTCAAATAATAATTGCAACAACATATCATGCATATAAAAAGCCACGTAAAACCTACGCATGCGGAATCTACGGGTTTACGTGAACGTACCTCTCGGGATGGCAGTGGCTTTGGTCGGACGGACTAACCAAAAGGACTTCTCAAGTATTCCCTTAGCCCTTGCTCGACAATCCGGTGGAAGGATACTCGCGAACAATTAACAAAAGAAAAAAAATAAACTTTGTTGCACCACTTATGTGGATTTGCTAATATTTCCAGCACATGGAATTGTACTTGGGAATGAACTAATCATCCCCTATTTATAAGAGGGAGGGTGGTCGAAATTTTAGTGATATTTCAATGTGGGAAAAGACTTTTCTTGGTCACCAAGAAATCTTGAATATATCTCCTATATTCTTTTTCCCATAATTAAATATTCCACAAAAATCACACCTCCTCAATATATGGAATTTTTGAAAATTTGGAGTGCAAGATTCCAAGATTTGGATCTTCTTGAATTTATGAGATATTCTTGTATTTCAAGAAATACATATCTTCCACAATATCGTTTCAAGAAAATCAAGAAAATCTTTCTTGCCCTCTATTTTCAAAATTTCGAAATATCCCTTATGAATAACCAAGTGGGAGATTTCTTGAATTTAATGAGATAATCTTGTATTCCAAGAATACATATCTTCATTCCATAACAAAATTCAAAGAAAATCTTTCTCCCCCTTTTATCCATAAATTTCGAAAAATTAGAGGAAATATAAGCAACAATATTTATTTTATTTTAATCACCTTTTCAGTTATTGGACTATATGTTGGGCTACTCAGGGGGCCTTTAGGAGAAGATTGGACCTTCTAATGGATCTTGAATATCTAATATTGAGCCACAATATAATTCAAGCCCATAAATATTAATTAATCCCACTACATAATTAATATTTCACTATCCATCTTAACCCATATTACAGTCAATATGGCTCCCGGTCATTATTTCCCGTGTTTAAGATTATCTAGCCCATTAATTAATTCAAGCCACTGAAATAGCTTTCCGTTAATTAATATCTTTTGTCCTTGGTCGAGGAAAGGTTCAACATTATTATCCATACCGGAAACTAATTCCACTTGCAAGATTTGGTATGATAAAACTTATGAACCTCCCAAGGGGGCAAATCAAGCAAGCGTACTTGCACACGATTCTTCATATCAAATCTTTGCAATCACATGTGACCAATAATATTGTCCAAGATAAAAAGTATTGAATCTCTCTGATTCGCTACCCATGATAAGTCAAAGCAATAGTTACCAATCCCACGTGATCCTATTTAAGGAACGAAGATTAAGAAACAACGAACCACTGAGGTCTAATTCTTCCTTGTTCAGTTCTGAAGAATTTATCCTCCTGTAGGTCCTATTCAGCGCATCAGTCATGCACTAGTGTAATCTCTTGGTCAAGACAAACCAATCTGAGCCTTACACCTCAACCTTTCGCGATGGTTGTTCATTTCCATCTAGGTCGTGAATGGCGTACTTTTAGTTACAAGGGACTGTTAATTTAATCTTCTGTGATCTGGTATCACTAAATTAACTACAGTGTAACACGTACGAATTATTGAACAGTTATGCAGTAAATATATATAACATTCAATCATATTTAAAGCATCAGTGATAAACAATTTATTTCAGTAAATAAGTCTGAAAATTCAGTTTCGATTATACAAAGTAAAAAACATACTTTTCAGTATAATCCCAACAATGTATTCTTGCAATACATGTATATCTCGTAAATTCAAGAAGATCCAAATCTTGGAATCTTTATCCTTATTTTTTTCGAAAATAACCATAACAAGAGAAGGCGGGATTTTTATGGAATATTTTAATTATGAAGAAAAGAATATAGGAGATATATTCAAGATTTCTTGGAGATCAAGAAAAGATTTTTTCCTCCCTATTCCATGTGAAAAAAATCGGCCACCACATCTCTATAAATAGGGGATGATTTCTTCATCCCAAGTACAATTCCATGTGCTGGAAAAATTAGTAAATCCACAAAGGTGGTGCAATAAATTTTTATTTTCCCTTTTGTTAATTGTTCGCGAGCTTCCTTCCACCGGATTGACGAGCAAGGACTAGCGAATACATGGGAAGGCTTTTTGGTGTGTTTTTATCGACGAGACCATTGCCACTCCAAGAGGTTAGTTCACATAATCCCGTAGTAATTCCGCATGCGTAGGATTTATGTGAACTGTTTATATGCTTGATTTGTTGTTGAATTATTATTTGAATTAATATATGATTAATTCATGCTAGTAATAATTGTTAGAATTAAATTTGTATTTAAATATTCATCCCAAATAGATTCGTGCAATTAATTCCCCAACAACTGGTATCAGAGCCACGGTTTCGGGCTCTGAATTTTAAATTGTAATTTAATTCGTTTTCATTAAATTTGAAATTGGATAGTAGAATTGCTAGATCTTTTTTGCAGGTATCCAATTGTCATGGAATTTAATGTGTTTATTTATGCATGCATATAAATTGTGATTTTTTAATTCGATTCGTTCGAATTCGTTTTGCCTCGTGAGAAAATCCACGAGTAGATTAGAATTTGTTTGATTTGATCAATGTAATAAACTAGTCTAGATCTAGGTTTATTTATTGTTATAAATAAATTGTAACCAGATCAAAAATGGAGGCGAAGACGAAGAATTAAAAGACAAGATCCGGAACTTGGCGTAGGCAGCGTGCATCGCGCAAAACGTGCCAAAGGAGGCACGCGCGAGACGCGGACGCCGAAGAGGTGCGTGGGCAACAGTCCCGCTGCCGAGCACGCTACCGGATAGAGTTTCCGCGAAGTATCGCAAGGCAGATGCGCTGCGGCGCTGGCGGCGGACCGCACGGGCGGCACGCGTGCATCGCACAGACGGGGTATGGGCGGGCGCCTGCGAAGCGTCTGCGTGACTTGCGTGCGTCTTGCGCGGGATCTTGATGCGCGGCGCCTTGACACTCCACCGGTTTGCCGCCGAAGCGGGCGTGATCCGATACGGGCGACGTCGTCGCGTCGGACGCTTTGGCCATCACGGACGCCACTCGACACGGCCGAGGGAGTGCTAGGCTGGCACTCCGACCCGCGAGCTGGTCGATAACGTGGCTTGACAAGGCTTTTTTTTAAGACGGTCAAGTGGGAGCTTTTCGAGACGAACGATGAAGGCTATGAAGACGATTTCTCGAGATCAAGACATGACAAAAATTAACCATGACAATTGGATATATGTGCCCAATATGTTTAATTTTTTGTTTTGATGTTATGCATTATTTAATGCTTATTTAAATTGTGTTTAAATTTGCGATGCATGAGAAAATGTTTTGAAAATCTCACTTTCGAAAATTATTAAGTATGCTTAAACAATTAATTGATAATTTTATGGATAATAAAATTGAATTAATTTTGACCTCCATGATTTATTTATTTGTGGATTCTTTTGGAGAAATTCTCCCCACGGGACGGTCAAAAGATAGCTTTCACATGAATAAATTCCAAATGGATGATTGTGGATTATTACTAGTGGCGACGATGACCCTCCCCACGAGGCTAGTTCAAAGCGAAATAATAATTTTGTATTTAATCATGGTTATTACTTAGGTATAAAATTGATATGCATATACTTCCCCGAAGTCCCTGTCAATTTTATAATGGTCAAGTGGGAGCCAACTATTAATCTGGATATTAAAGGTTTGTAACTGTTCTTGTTTGTAACCTGCTTGAATGTGTTTAAATAATGACCCACCCCACGTGGCTTATTTAAACTGTTTTGAGATGTTGATTGATGCATGTTCATATTTTTTTTAAGATTTTAATATGAAACATGTGATCGAACCTTGTGATATATTTGTGCTTATGCATATTATTATTTATTTCAGTTCATCATGTCGCAACCTTTTAATCCATTGTTCAATATACTTAAAGACAATTTGCTTACTGGTGAAAACTATTTTGATTGGATATACAAACTAAAACCTGTCCTAACCGCATCACCTTCCAAATGGGTACTTGATACACCAAAACCCAAAAAACCAGCTGAGGACGCCGGAATATGGGACAAGATGCTATATGGTGGATGGGAGCTGGCAAATGAATTGATGAAGGATACAATTCTGGCACTTCTGTCAGATTTGTTGAAACGCCTTCACCAAGGATATGAGTCAGCTGCAGACATCTTACAGAATCTCGAAGCGATGTTCGCACATCAGACCCATATGGCAATCCAAAGTGTGAAGCAAGAAATTACTGAATTAAAAATGGAAAAAGGGACGACTGCAGCGCAGCACGTTCTTAGGGTTATGGTGCTATTTGAGGAGCTTGAGATCCTCGGCGAAAAATGTGATTTCAAGACTAAGATTGATTTCACTCTCCAATCCTTACCAAAGAGCTATAATCACCACTATCTTGAGTATCTATTGGAAGATCTATATTTTACAGTGGATGATCTTGTAAATGCTCTCACTTTGGTTGAAATGGAGAGGGAGCGCGAGGAAAAGAACTTGGGAAAATAGAAATCTTCTTTTCATCCTAGGTCAAGTGGTGATAAGGATGATGAAAAGAGAAGAAAATTAAACCAAGCAGACTCAACATCAAATAAGAGCATGGAATCAAGCATGATGAAAGTTTTGGAAAGCGGTGGAGTAGGACACTCGAAGAAAGCCTGTTCCGATTCTTCTGGGAATGGAAAGAAAGGTAATTCTCACGCACTAGTTGTTGAAACTTGCTTAGCGGCGTATGCCTCCCATTTATGGGTGGTGGATACGGGATCCACTGATCATGTTTGTTTCACTTTACAGGGGTTCAAGCGGACCCGAAAACTTAGTGGGAGTGAGATCCTCATCACACTGGGCAATGCTACGAGAGTGGCAGCTGAAGCAGTGGGAGAAGTTCACCTGTCTTTTGAAGACATGGTTTTAATTTTAAGAGATGTTCTTTACGTTCCGAATTTTAGAAAGAATTTAATTTCGGTTTCTAAACTTTACCTTGATGGATATTCGGTTACTTTTGATAAAGTTGTTACCATTTCTCTTTATGATAAATTTATCTGTCATGGAACGTTGTCGAATAATCTCTATACAATTAACTGTGCACACCACTCACGAAATGCATCCTATAACACATCAGTTGTTTCCAATAAAAGAAAACGTTCAGCAGACGTGAACGAAACACTTCTATGGCATCTAAGATTGGGAAATATTAATCCAAAGAGGATCTAAAGGTTGGTAGAAGACGGTTCACTAGAGTCTCTCCAAGTTGAACCAATTCCAACCTGCGAATCATGTTTGGAGGGTAAAATGACCAAGAGGGCATTCGGAGCCAAGGGGAATAGAGCCAAAGAAGTGTTAAAAATCGTTCACACAGACGTATGTGGTCCAATGTCAACCAAAGCAAGAGGAGGTTATGAGTATTTCGTCACTTTTATTGATGACTACTCAAGGTACGGTTATATTTTCCTTACGAAGCATAAATCTGAGACCTTTGAGAAATTCAAAGAATTTAAGGCTCAAGCAGAGAATCATAGGGAAAAACGTATCAAGTCTCTACGATCCGATCGTGGAGGCGAGTACCTCAGCAATGAGTTTTTGAACTACTTGTCAGATGAAGGGATTGTATCCCAGCTAATTGCACCCGGAACCCCTCAACAAAACGGGGTTGCAGAGCAAAGAAACAGAACTCTTTTGGAAATGGTTAGATCAATGATGAGTTATGCGGATCTTCCCAAGTCGTTCTGGGGTCATTCCTTGGAAACAACGGATTACATTCTGAACTTGGTGCCATCCAAATCGGTTCCCAAAACTCCCAAAGAATTATGGACCAGGCGCAAGCCCAGTTTGAGACACATGAAAATTTGGGGGTGTCCAGCCTACGTGTTGGACAAGGAAGCCGGAAAATTGGATCCTCGATCAGAATTAAGGTTGTTTGTAGGATACCCCGAGGGAACAAAAGGGTGTATGTTCTATGGTCCCGAAGATCAAAAGGTGGTAATAAACACCCACTTTAGATTTTTGGAAGAAGACTATATGAACGAAAGAAGACCAAGAAGTGAGATTACCTTAAATGAGCTAAGGGGGCTAACCTCGTTGCCAACTGTACAAGATGACATACCAAACGACACACTTTCACAACCGGAACCTCGTCATAGTAGGAGGGTTGTGAAACAGCCCGAGAGATTAATGGGGATAGGAGAGTCCTCGGACTTGATTCCCGGACAAGACGAATCAGACCCATGGACATATGACGAGGCAATCCAAGACAAGGATGCGGTTTCTTGGCAAACAACAATGAAAGCCGAAATGGGTTCTATGGATCATAACAGAGTGTGGGAGCTAGTCGAACCACTTAGTGGGGTCAAACCCATTGGTTTCAAGTGGGTATACAAGAGAAAAAGGGGACCGGACGGGAAGGTGGAAACCTTCAAGGCAAGGCTTGTGGCGAAAGGTTATACTCAGAAAGAAGGGATCGACTATGAGGAAACCTTTTCACATGTAGCAATGCTCAAGTCCATCCGGATTCTCTTGTCGATTGCTGCGCATCTCAATTTTGAAATATGACAAATGGATGTCAAGACAGATTTCCTTAACGGAAGTCCTGATGAAGAAATCTATATGCAACAACCCCAAGGCTTCATTGAAAAGGGCCAAGAACACCTAGTTTGTAAGCTCATGAAGTCCATTTACGGACTCAAACTAGCATCCAGAGCTTGGAACCAATGTTTTGATCATGTTATAAAGTCTTATGGGTTTGATCAAAACGAGTTCGAAAGTTGTGTGTACAAAAAGCGTGTCGGAATTGCATTGGTATTCTTAGTACTATACGTAGACGACATTCTGCTCATCGGGAAAGATGTAAAGGTGTTATCAGACGTAAGGGCATGGCTTTCAAAACAGTTTGATATGAAGGACTTAGGGGAAGCCGGACACATCCTTGGGATCAAGATCACTCGAGATCGCAAGAAAAGGATGATAGGCTTATCGCAAGCTTCATACATAGACACTGTCTTGAAACGATTCAACATGCAGGATTCCAAGAAAGGCTTCGTACCTTTCAGACATGGAATCCATCTATCCAAGAAAATGTGCCCTAAGACACAAAAGGAGATAGATGACATGAAAGTCATTCTTTATGCTTCGGCTGTCGGAAGCCTTATGTATGAAATGTTGTGCACGAGACCGGATATCTGCTTTGCCGTTGGCACGGTGGCAAGATATCAAAGTAACCCGGGGAAAGAACATTGGACGGCAGTTAAAAACATTCTGAAGTATCTGAAAAGAACTCGAGATAGAATGTTGGTTTATGAGTCAGATAGTCTAATCCCCATCGGCGACACGGACTCGAATTTCCAATCAGACTTAGATTCCAGAATATCTACCTCCGGTAGTGTGTTTTGCATGGGGGGAGGAGCCATGACATGGAGAAGCTTTAAGCAGAAATGCATCGCAGATTCTACCATGGAAGCCGAATATGTAGCTGCTTGCGAGGCAGCGAAAGAAGCGGTTTGGCTCAAGAACTTCCTAGTGGACTTGGATGTAGTTTCGAATTTGCCCAACACAATCACTGTTTATTGTGACAATGCCGGAGCAGTTGCAAATTCAAGGGAACCAAGAGCCCACAAGACCAGCAAACACATTGAAAGGAAATACCATCTTATACGAGAAATCGTTAAGAGAGGAGATATAGAGGTGGCAAAGATCGCGCCAGTGTTGGGGAATAAGTTGCACAGATCTATTCGGGATGAATATTTAAATACAAATTTAATTCTTATAATTATTACTAGCATGAATTAATCCTATATTAATTCAAATAATAATCCAACAACAAATCATGCATATAATTAATTCACGTAAATTCTACGCATGCGGAATTCTACGAGTTTATGTGAACGTACCTCTTGGGATGGCAATGACTTGGTTGATTAGACTCACCAAAAGAACTTCCCAAGTATTCCCTTAATCCTTGCTCGACTATCCGATGGTAGGACACTTGCGAACAATTACCAAAAGGAAAATAAATTATGTTGCACCACCTTTGTGGATTTGTTAATTTTTCCAGCACATGGAATTGTACTTGGGAATGAAAGAGTCATCCCCTATTTATAGAGCATAGGTGATCGAAAATTTTGGGCAAAAATAATGTGGAAAAATCTTTTCTTGATCTCCAAGAAATCTTGAATATATCTCATATATTTTTTTCCCATAATTATAATATTCCACAAAATCCCACCTACTCTTTGTTATGGAGTATATTTCGAAAATTATAGGGCAAGATTCCAAGATTTGGATCTTCTTGAATTTATGAGATATTCTTGTATTTCAAGAAATACATATCTTCCATAATATATTTTCAAGAAAATCAAGAAAATCTTTCTTTCCCTTAATTATCAAAATTTTCGAAATTTCCCTATGGATAACCAAGTGGGAGATTTCTTGAATTTAATGAGATAATCTTGTATTCCAAGAATACATATCTTCATTCTATAACAAAATTCAAAGAAAATCTTTCTCCCCTTTTATCCATAAATTTCGAAATTAATGAGGAAAAATAAGCAACAATATTTATTTTATTTTAAACACCTTTTTCAGTTATTGGACTATATGTTGGGCTACTTAGGGGCCTTTAGGAGAATTAAGATTGGACCTTCCAATGGATCTTGAATTATCAATATTGAGCCACAATATTATTCAAGCTCATAAATATTAATTAATCCCACTACATAATTAATATTGCACTATCCATCTTAACCCATATTACAGTCAATATGGCTCCCGGTTATTATTTCCCGTGTTTAAGATTATCTAGCCCATTAATTAATTCAAACCACTAAAATAGCTTTCCATTAATTAATATCTTTTGTCCTTGGTCAAGGAACGGTTCAACATTATTATCCATACCGAAAACTAATTCCACTTGCAAGATTTGGTATGATAAAGCTTATGAACCTCCCAAGGGGGCAAATCGAACAAGCGTACTTGCACACGATTCTCCGTATTAAATCTTAGCAATCACATGTGACCAATAATATTGTCCAAGATAAAAAGTATTAAATCTCGTTGATTCTCTACCCATGATAAGTCAAAGCAATAGTTACCAACCACAAGTGATCCTATTTAAGGAACGAAGATTAAAAAATAACGAACCACTGAGGTCTAATTCTTCCTTGTTCAGTTCTGAAGAATTTGTCCTCCTGTAGGTCATATTCAGTGCATCAATCATGCACTAGTGTAATCTCTTGGTCAAGACAAGCAAATCCGAGCCTTACACTTCAACCTTTCACGATGGATTGTTCATTTCAATCTAGGTCGTGAATGACGTACTTTTAGTTACAAGGGACTGTTAATTTAATCTCCTGTGATCTGGTATCACTAAATTAACTACAATGTAACACGTACGATTTATTGAACAATTATGCAGTAAATATATGTAACATTCGATAATATTTAAAGCATCAGTGATAAACAATTTATTTCAGTAAATAAGTTCGAAATTCAGTTTTGATTATACAAAGTAAAAGCATACTTTCTAGTATAATCCCAACAATCTCCCACTTATACTCAAAGTCTGCTTTTAAGTATACTACAACATGTCTCGTGTAGTTCCTAATTCGTGACATCTAATGTCACCTACACGAACCTAATAATTTCTCCCACTTATACTCAAAGCAGATTGGCAACGGTCTTGACACCCATTCCTTCCACATGTCTCTCGAATGTATTCAGAGGCAGACCCTTTGTGAATGGATCTGCTAGGTTGTCTTCAGACGCTATCTTTGCCACATCTATATCTCCTCTCTTAATGATATCTCGTATAAGATGGTATTTACTTTCAATGTGTTTGCTGGCTTTGTGGGCTCTTGGTTCCCTTGAATTTGTAACTACTCCGACATTGTCACAATAAACAGTGATTCTGCTGGGCAAATTCGGGAACCACATTCAAGTCCACTAGGAAGTTCTTGAGCCAAACTGCTTCGTTCGCTGCCTCGCAAGCAGCTACATATTCGGCTTCCATGGTAGAATTTGCGACGCATTTCTGCTTGACGCTTCTCCATGTCACGGCTCCTCCCCCATGCAAAACACACTACCGGAGGTAGATTTTCTGGAGTCTATGTTTGATTGGATATCCGAGTCCGTGTAGCCGATGGGGATTGGACTATCTGACTGATAAATTAACATTCTATCCCGAGTTCTTTTTAGATACTTCAGAATGTTTATAATTGCCGTCCAATGTTCTTTCCCCGGGTTACTTTGATATCTTGCCACCATGCCAATGGCAAAGCAGATATCTGGTCTCGTACACAGCAATGCATACATAAGGCTTCCGACAGTCGAAGCATAAGGAATGCCTTTCATGTCATCTATCTCCTTTTGCGTCTTAGGGCACATTTTCTTGAATAGATGGATTCCATGTCTGAAAGGTACGAAGCCTTTCTTGGAATCTTGCATGCTGAATCGTTTCAAGACAGTGTCTATGTGTGAAGCTTGCGATAAGCCTATCATCATTTTCTTGCGATCTCGAGTGATCTTGATCCCAAGGATGTGTGCGGCTTTCCCTAAGTCCTTCATATCAAACTGGTTTGAAAGCCATGCCCTTACATCTGATAACACCTTTACATCGTTCCCGATGATCAGAATGTCGTCTACGTATAGTACTAAGAATACCAATACAGTTCCGACACGCTTTTTGTACACACAACTTTCGAACTCGTTTTGATCGAACCCATAAGACTTTATAACATGATCAAAACATTGGTTCCAAGCTCTGGATGCTTGTTTGAGTCTGTAAATGGACTTCATAAGCTTACAAACTAGGTGTTCTTGGCCTTTTTCAATGAAGCATTGGGGTTGTTGCATATAGATCTCTTCATCAAGACTTCCATTAAGAAAAGCTGTCTTGACATCCATTTGCCAGATTTCAAAGTCGAGATGCGCAGCAATCGATAAGAGAATTCGGATGGACTTAAGCATGGCTACGGGCGAAAAAGTTTCCTCATAATCGATCCCTTCTTTCTGAGTATAACCTTTCGCCATGAGTCTTGCCTTGAAGGTTTCCACCTTCCCGCCCGGTCCTCTTTTTCTCTTATACACCCACTTGCAACCAATGGGTTTGACCCCATTAAGTGGTTCGACTAGCTCCCACACTCTGTTATGAAACATAGAACCCATTTCGGCTTTCATTGCTGTTTGCCATGAATCTGCATCCTCGTCTTGGATTGCCTCATCATATGTCCATGGGTCTGATTCGTCTTGTCCGGGAATCAAGTCCGAGGACTCTCCTATTCCCATGAATCTCTCGGGCTGTTTCACAACCCTCCCACTACGACGAGGTTCTGATTGTGTAAGTGTGTCGTTTGGTATATCATCTTGTACAGTTTGCATTGAGGTTAGCCCCCTTAGCTCATTTAAGATAATCTCACTTCTGGGTCTTCTTTCGTTCATATAGTCTTCTTCCAAAAATCTAAAGTGGGTGCTTATTACCACCTTTTGATCTTCGGGACCATAGAACATACACCCTTTTGTTCCCTTGGGGTATCCCATAAACAACCTTAATTCTGATCGAGGATCCAATTTTCCGGCTTCCTTGTCCAACACGTAGGTCGGACACCCCCAAATCCTCATGTGTCTCAAACTAGGCTTGCGCCCGTTCCACAATTCTTTGGGAGTTTTGGGAACCGATTTGGATGACACCAAGTTCAGAATGTAGGCTGCTGTTTCCAAGGCATGACCCCAGAACGACTTGGGAAGATCCGCATAACTCATCATAGATCTAACCATTTTCAAAAGAGTTCTATTTCTTCGCTCTGCAACCCCGTTTTGTTGAGGGGTTCCGGGTGCAGTTAGCTGGGATGCAATCCCTTCATCAGATAAGTAGTTCAAAAACTCATCGCTGAGGTATTCGCCTCCACGATCGTATCGTAGAGACTTGATACATTTTTCCCTATGATTCTCTGCTTGAGCCTTAAATTCTTTGAATTTCTCAACGGTCTCAGATTTATGCTTCATAAGGAAAATATAACCGTACCTTGAGTAATCATCAATAAAAGTGACAAAATACTCATAACCTCCTCTTGCTTTGGTTGACATTGGACCACATACATCTGTGTGAACGATTTCTAACACTTCTTTGACTCTATTCCCCTTGGCTCCGAATGCCCTCTTGGTCATTTTACCCTCCAAACATGATTCGCAGGTTGGAATTGGTTCAACTTGGAGAGACTCCAGTGAACCTGCTTCTTCCAACCTTTGGATCCTCTTTGGATTAATATGACCCAATCTTAGATGCCATAGAAGTGTCTCGTTCACGTTTTCTTTTGTCGGAAACAGTTGATGTGTTACAGGATGCATTTCGTGAGTGGTGTGCACAGTTAATTGTATAAAAATTTTCCATCAATGTCCCGTAACAGATACACTCATCATTTCAAGAAATGATGTCATTCTTATTAGAAGAAACTTAGTGTCCTTTAATCAAATTTTAGAAACTGAAAGTGAATTCTTTCCAAAACTGGGAACATAAAGAACATCTCTTAAAATTAGAACTTTGTCTTCAAAAAGACTGGTGCACTTCTCCCACTGCTTTAGCTGCCACTCTCGTAGCATCGCCCAGTGTGATGAGGATCTCACTGCCACTAAGTTGCCGGATCAGTTTGAACCCGTGAAGCAAACATGATTAGTGGATCTCGTATCAACCACCCACGAATGAGAAGTATACTCCGCTAAACAAGTTTCAACAACTAGTGCGTGAGAATTACCTTTCTTTCCGTCCCTTTTGGGGTTGGAACAGGTAAACCTCCATTGTCCTCTTTTACCGCAACTTAAGCACTTCCTCTTTAGATTTTCCTTGACACCACCAGCATTCGTCATCTTATCATTGCCCTTGGCAACAGTTGAGTCTGATTGCTTATGGCCTTTGGTCACCTTCTTCTTCTTGCCATCCCTTGGCCTAGAAGATGAAGACGGATCACTTACCGTCAAAGCTTGAGTTTGGTGCCCTATCAACATCTCTGCCGAGACCAAAGTTTGCAACAAATCAGCTAGCGAGGCAAAAATTACTCAGAAACTTTTGGGCAGAGAGTGAAATATCAAATTCATCTGAGTCTCCAAATTATAATCTGCACTCAGAAACTCTAGTTTGTTTAGATGGACCATCTATTTTGAGGACGTAATCCCTTACGGGTTTGCCCTCCACCATTTTCAGCGACCACATTTCTCGCAAGGTGATCTGATGAGTCCCGCATTTTTGACTCGTCAGTTGGCTCATCTGATTTTGGTGTGCAAAGAATCCACTTGTGCTTTTGTGCAGTTTGGACAATCATAATTCTTCGTTTCCAATCAATATAGTTTCCATACATATTGCATTGACTCTAAGTATATTAACAGTTGATTAAAAGGTTACGACATGCTGAACTGAAATAAATAACTATATGCATAAGCACATGTATATCATAAGGTTCGATCACGTGCATCATATTAAAATCTCAAAAAAAATATGAACATGCATCAGCCAACATCTCAAAACAGTTTAAATAAGCCACGTGGGGTGGGTCATTATTTAAACACATTCAAGCAGGTAACAAACAAGAATAGTTACAAACCTTTAATATCCAGATTAATAGTTGGCTCCCACTTGACCAATATAAAATTGACAGGGACTTCGGGGAAGTATATGCATATCAATTTTATACCTAAGTAATAACCATGATTAAATACATGATTATTATTTCGCTTTGATCTAGCCTCGTGGGGAGGGTCATCGTCGCCACTAGTAATAATCCACAATCATCCATTTGGAATTCATTCATGTGAAAGCTAATTTTTGACCGTCCCGTGGGGGGAATTTCTCCAAAAGAATTCACAAATAAATAAATCATGGAGGTCAAAATTAATTCAATTTTATTATCCGGAATAAAATTGTCAATTAATTATTTAAACATACTTAGTAATTTTTTACGGTGAGATTTTTCATTGGGCAACTCTCATGCAAACACATTTAAACAAATTAAATAAAGCATTATATAACACAATTATAAATCAAGCAAAGCGGAAAAATAAACATATTGGGCACAAATTATCCAATTGTCATGGTTTGATTTTTTTTGGCTTGATTTTGAAGAAACGTCGTCTTGAATTTCTCCCACTCGATCGTCTCGAAAAAAAACTCTGTCTCGAAATGCCACGCCAAGTAGCTCGATGCCGGGATGAAAGCCCGCATCCGGCCAGCCACTTGGCCGAGCGACCGCTTGGCGCCTTAGCGCGCTAGCCACAGACGCTTTCGGCGGCCTCGCCGCATGGCCGCCCACAGTAATCCTCCTCATCGACGGCGGCGAATTCAGCGTACGTCTTGCAGACCTTGTAAGCCTTCACCGGTCGCTCGCCACCCACGAACTTCGGCAACGCCGTCGTCCTGCCCCAGCCAGCAGCATCGCCTCTGTCCGCCCGTCGGCTCGTCTTGGCGGCGATCTCTCTCGGCCCTCGGCCTCGCCTCGCGCCTGTCCCGTCTTGGCATGCTCATCATCTGATCAAGGTGCCTCCCTTGGCATGTTTCACATGACGACTCTTTACGCCTTGCTACGATTTTTTATCCTTTAATTCTTCGTCTCTGCTTCCGATCCGGTTACAATTTATTTACAAAAAATAAATAAACCTAGATCTAGATTAGTCTATTACATTGATCAAATCAAACAAATCCTAATCTACTCGTGGATTTTCTCACAAGGCAAAACGAATCCGAACGAATCGAATTAAAAAACCACAATTTATATGCATGCATAAATAAACACATTAAATTCCATGACAATTGGATACCTGCAAAAAAAGATCTAGCAATTCTACTATCCAATTTCAAATTTAATGACAACGAATTAAATTACAATTTAAAAATTTCAGAGCCCGAAACCGTGGCTCTGATACCAGTTGTTGGGGAATAAGTTGCACGGATCTATTCGGGATGAATATTTAAATACAAATTTAATTCTTATAATTATTACTAGCATGAATTAATCCTATATTAATTCAAATAATAATCCAACAACAAATCATGCATATAATTAATTCAAATAAATCCTACGCATGCGGAATTCTATGAGTTTACGTGAACGTACCTCTTGGGATGGCAATGACTTGGTTGATTAGACTCACCAAAAGAACTTCCCAAGTATTCCCTTAATCCTTGCTCGATTATCCGGTGGTAGGACACTTGCGAACAATTAACAAAAGGAAAATAAATTATGTTGCACCACCTTTGCAGATTTGCTAATTTTTCCAGCACACGGAATTGTACTTGGGAATGAAAGAGTCATCCCCTATTTATAGAGCATAGGTGATCGAAAATTTTGGGCAAAAATAATGTGGAAAAATCTTTTCTTGATCTCCAAGAAATCTTGAATATATCTCCTATATTATTTTCCCATAATTATAATATTCCACAAAATCCCACCTACTCTTTGTTATGGAGTATATTTAGAAAATTATAGGGCAAGATTCCAAGATTTGGATCTTCTTGAATTTATGAGATATTCTTGTATTTCAAGAAATACATATCTTCCATAATATATTTTCAAGAAAATCAAGAAAATCTTTCTTTCCCTTAATTATCAAAATTTTCGAAATTTCCCTATGGATAACCGAGTGGGAGATTTCTTGAATTTAATGAGATAATCTTGTATTCCAAGAATACATATCTTCATTCCATAACAAAATTCAAAGAAAATCATCTCCCCTTTTATCCATAAATTTCGAAATTAATGAGGAAAAATAAGCAACAATATTTATTTTATTTTAAACACCTTTTTTAGTTATTGGACTATATGTTGGGCTACTTAGGGGCCTTTAGGAGAATTAAGATTGAACCTTCATTCTTGAATTATCAATATTGAGCCACAATATTATTCAAGCCCATAAATATTAATTAATCTCCTCGTAATTAATATTGCACTATCCATCTTAACCCATATTTACAGTCAATATGGCTCCGTTAATTTCCGTGTTTAAAAGATTATCTAGCCCATTAATTAATTCAAGTTCGTAGATAGCTTTCCATTAATTAATATATTTTGTTGAATACACGAGACATGTTGTTAGTATACTTAAAACTAATTTTGAGTATAAGATTTGGTATGATAAAGTTTATTAACCTCCCAAGTATGCCGTTAACAAAGCGTGCTAACCGCATCAATTCTCCTTATTAAATCTTAAATAAATTATTTATCAATATTGCCCAAGATAAAAATCATTGAATCTCGTTTACATCTATTTACCCATGATAAGTCAAAAGCAATAAATAACCACGTGATCCTATTTAGAAATTTATTAAGATACTTGATCAGCTTTGGGAGATTAAATTAAATTCCTTATTATTTTTCGAGAATTTGTCCTCAAAAGTACACCATTCACTTATCAATCATAGATGGAAATGAATCAATCCATCGTGAAAGGGAAATGAAGTGTAAGACTCCTTTCACGACCAAGAGATTACACTTGCATGTCTAATGCATCAAGAGGACCTACTACAGAGGACAAATGCTTCATAACCTAATCTTTTTGAATTAGACCTAAATTAACTCGTTATTTCTTAATCTTCATCCCTTAAATAGATCGTGTTATATAGTAATTATATGTTTGACTTATTAATATTTAGAATCAACGAGATTCAATACTTTATATCTTGGACAATATTATTGGTCACATGCGATTGCAAAGATTTAATACTTTCTAGAGAATCGTAAAGCACGCTTTGTTCGATTTATTCACAAGGTTCATAAGTTTTATCATACCAAATCTTGCAAGTGGAATTAGTTTCCTATGGATAATAATGTTGAACCGCCTTTACCAAGAAGAAAAGATACTAATTAATGAAAAGCTATTTCAAAAATTAATTAATGGGCTAAATAATCTTAAACACGGAAATAATAACCGGAGCCATATTGATAATATGGGTTAATATGGATAGTGCAATATTAATTATGTAGTGGGATTAATTAATATTTTTGGGCTTGAATAACATTGTGGCTCAATATTGATAATTCAAGATCCATTGGAAGGTCCAATCTTAATTCTCCTAAAGGCCCCTCAAGTAGCCCAATATAAAGTCTAATAACTGAAAAAGGTGTTTAAAAATAAAATAAATTTTGTTGCTTATTTTTCGCTCATTTTTTCGAAAAATATGAATAAAAGGGGAGAAAGATTTTCTTTGAATTATGTTATGGAATGAAGATATGTATTCTTGAAATACAAGATTATCTCATTAAATTCAAGAAATCTCCCACTTGGTTATTTATATGACAATTTTCGAAAATTTGGAAAGAATAAGGGAAAGAAAGATTTTCTTGATTTTCTTGGAAAGATATTATGGAAGATATGTATTCTTGCAATACAGGTATATCTCATAAATTCAAGAAGATCCAAATCTTGGAATCTTTATCCTTATTTTTTTCAAAAATAACCATAACAAGAGAAGGTGGGATTTTTATGGAATATTTTAATTATGGAGAAAAGAATATAGGACATATATTCAAGATTTTTTGGAGATCAAGAAAAAAAAAATTCCTCCCTATTCCATGTGAAAAAATCGGTCACCACATCTCTATAAATAGGGGATGATTTCTTCATCCCAAGTACAATTCCATGTGCTGGAAAAATTAGTAAATCCACAAAGGTGGTGCAACAAATTTTTATTTTCCCTTTTGTTAATTGTTCGCGAGCTTCCTTCCACCGGATTGACGAGCAAGGACTAGGGAATACTTGGGAAGGCTTTTTGGTGTGTTTTTATCGACGAGACCATTGTCACTCCAAGAGGTTAGTTCACGTAATCCCGTAGTAATTCCGCATGCGTAGGATTTATGTGAACTGTTTATATGCTTGATTTGTTGTTGAATTATTATTTGAATTAATATAGGATTAATTCATGCTAGTAATAATTGTTAGAATTAAATTTGTATTTAAATATTCATCCCGAATAGATCTGTGCAATTAATTCCCCAACAGTTGATGGGATCCTTGTATTATATAGGGGTCTTAAAAAAATTATTATCTTATTAATTTATCAAAATTATTAATTTAAGCTTGGGGCCCAAATCGGGACCGGAGAAAAATATTATTTTAGAGAGATTATTAATTTATCAAGTATTAATTTATAAAGGTTATATTGTAATTAAGGTTAGTAGATGAGTGGGAATTGGGATAGTGTCAATGTGCCATAGTGGGATTCTGTAAACAACAGTCATCTATCATCTATGAATATATAATAGTTTTCTTTTTCTTGAAGACTAGGTAATACTTAATATTGGAGACTTGGAGATTATTAAGTTTTTGTAATGAGTCTAGTGATTAATGGGTTGAAATTTTATTTTGGAGTGTTACTGTAAATTTATAAATCTTTATTATTGGTTTAAGAAAGTGACTTGAGATAAATTTAATTTTCGAATTATTTGTGTGAATGAGTACTAAATTAAGATAATTTAGTGTTTAATTGTTTAGACTTTAGAGTTGAGTATTTTCCTATGTTGTCTTAAATTAATATTGTGCTTTAATTTTGTTATTGCAGAGTCATGTCTATTCACAAGTATTTTCACAAAATTGATAAACAATCGTCTTTATCTGATGCAACTCCGCAAAATAGTGTGCTCGTTGCACCAACAAATATTATTGATATTGATACGCCAGTAAATGTTGCTTCTTCGCAAAGGTTCAGTCAAATACCACAAAATACAATTCTTGAAAATTCTGATTTGTCGGAATTTCCATCAGATCCGAGTAAAAGGTCATGAATCACTGAGTATCATCCTAATATTTGAGAAAGAGTGCGGAGAAATTATTATTTAAATGGGGCTCGTCAACCTAATCTTAAGACGTTCCTCAAACAAATTTCGGTGGGCTATTGAGAAGATATAACCGTTCATGGTTCAAGGAATATAGTTGGTTGGAATATAACATAACCAAAGATGCTTGCTTCTGTCTTTGTTGCTATCTATTCAAAAATGAATGTGGTGATCAAGGAGGTGGTGATACACTGAAGGTTTTAAGGATTGGAAGAATAAAAATAAGCTTCGCACGCACGAGGGAACTAACAATAGTGCTCACAATCATGCTTTGAGCAAGTGTAGAGATCTTCTCAATCAAAAGCAGCATATTGAACCAACTTTTTTTTAAATGACTGATGAAGCAAAAAAAAGAGTATCGTACTTGGCTAAATGCTTCAAATTTGTTAGATGGCTTTTGAAACAAGGACTTGCTTTCGTGGTCATGATGAATCGAAGGAGTCAGGAAATCAAGGTAATTTTTTGGAACTTCTGAAATTTCTTGCAGACAATAATGAGGATGTTAGAAGAGTTGCCTTACAGAATGCCCCCTAAAAATCTCAAGTTAACAACTCTTCATATTCAGAAAGATATTGTTAATGTTTGTACTTCTGCAACGACGAAAACTATACATTGATGAGCTCGGTGATGATTTTTTTTGTATCCTTCTCGATGATTCTCGTGATGTGTCTATAAAGGAGCAAATAACAGTAGTTCTAAGATTTGTGGATAAAAATGGTTGTGTGCTTGAAAGAATACTGGAATTTAAGTATGTTGAGTGCACTAGTGCTCTGTCACTTAAATAGGCACTTGAAAATCTCTTAAACTTGTTAGTGTTAGTGTCCTAGAGACAATCCACTGTAAGGACATAATGCTCAGATAATATTCAGTATTGATTTAATATTATTATTTATTTAATATTAAATATATGGCGTTGCACTTATTAGAATATTATGTTTGATTATTTGCATTTGTTCTTATCTGTGTTCCCTTGAGTCACTGATGTCATTAAGTGTGTGAGAACTCAGATGACCTGAGCATGATTCTCAAATGGCCCCAATCGAGGATCATCAAGAATGGGATATTGATGATACGATGGAGATTGGTGTGCGATCTGCATCATACTCTTTGAGAGTGTAGTAAGATCTCACTTACCACGAGATACTAGGTATCTCATGATGGATGCACGAATACCTTAGAGGGTATTGGTATACCCATCCTAGAAACCGTTTGATGTAGTTCCACTATATGTGTCTACGGGTGTCTCGGTTAGTGGGAGCGATGCGATACTCCTTTAACTTGAGGCCAATACGCACGACATGTGTGGAGTGATGAACTTTGACCATGACCGACACTTGCACCCTTCCATGGGTAGATATGGCTTGGATTGAGTTCATCACGAAGTACATGTGCGTAGTAGTTGAACCAAGAAAATGATTCATTCCTCAAAGTATATTTAGAGAGAATACTCATCTTCTCATCATAATTGGATCAAAGTCATTGGCCAATGCACGTCAACTTGAACTTTATGGCCAAGTGTGACACGAGTGATCAATTAGTGATTAGAGATAAATTGATTAAGTTATTTGAATAGACACTTCATCATGTTCAAGACTTAATCGAGTATTCGCGAATGAAAGGAGGAAATCGTAATAGCCCATGTTTCAGTTACAGGTAGTTGCACATTTCCTCACAACGTACCTCATGTATTGAGAATGTCTGATTTATTGTCTAGGGTTCAATTAAAACCGTTAGTTTGACTAATCGCTCGATATATGGGTCACACAACAAGTAATGGTTGTTTACTGATTATAGTTGGTTGATTAAATGTTAAATTAGATTTAATATTTAATTTATGGAGAAGTAATTAATAATAGATTAATTTGAAATTAATTATTATTAATGTTTAATTAAATTGGAATTAATTAAATAAGAATTCCCAATAATAATATTTGGAATATTATTGTAGGATTTAATATATATGGGAACAAATCGTAGAGATTTGTCATATATGGAATTTAAATCCGTAGAGATTTTATATGTGGGAAATAAATCTAAGAGATTTATTTAAATAAAGATTAGGAATTTTATTTCCCAATCAGGTTAGCTTGAGATTTAAGATAGATCTCTCCTATATATATGAGCTCTTGAGAATTCATAATTCGTGAGTTCATATTTTCTCCATAAAATCTCTAAGTTAGAATTTTCCTAGCAAATTCATCTCGGAGATTCAAAGCTGGCAGATCTGTGCAGATCAGTAAACGACTGTTACGTGGATATCATAGTTGAGGAATCCGTGTACGAATTGCTGCAAGAATTCGGTTTACATTTACTCGTATTTAATTATGCAATTAACTGTTCGTTGTTGGTGAACTTTAATTTTTGCTGCACATGTATTACGTGTTTACGTGCCTCTATATTCCAATAAAACTCACATGGATTGAATATATCTATGTTGTGTGGACAAAGTTATGATGGAGCAAGTAATATGCGAGGAGTATTTAATGGATTGAAGGCTCTTATCTTGAAAAAAAATAAAACGGCATATTATGTCCATTATTTTGCGCAACAACTTCAACTTGCTCTTGTAGGTGTGGCGAAAAACCACATTCGTATTTGTAAACTCTATGTTTTGATTTCTCATGTGGTTAATGTTGTTGGGGGCTTTTGTAAACGAAAATATATGTTACGAGAACAACAAGCGTCAAGAATTATAAAAGCATTGGATTAAAAAAAACACTCTCATTTGCCCTTGTGATAAAAGGTTGGGGCTCACATTACGGTACTATCTTGAGCTTAGTTAAATTGTTTAACTCTATAATTGGTGAACGTTGTGAGATTATAAAAATTGGAACAATACCACTACAAAGAGGTGAAGCATCATGTTTGAAAAAGAAAATGTTATCTTTTGACTTTGTTTTTTATTTGCACTTGATGAAATCAGTATTTGGGATAACAAATGATTTATGCAATGCGTTACAAAAGAGAGATCAAGATTATAGTGAGTGCTATGAACCTTGTAGATATATCAAAGAAAAGGCTTCAAGTAATGAGAGATGATGGATGGAGTTCTTTGGTAGATGATGCATCTACTTTTGTTGCAAAACATGACATTGAAGTGCCAGATATGGATGATGTTTATGTGGGTGGCGAGAGAAAAAGGCGAAGAGTTGAAGAGATGAAAAATTCGCATCGATATCATGTCGATGTCTTCTGTACTGGCTATGATATGCAGTTGCGTGAGCTAAATGGCCGATTCAATGAGGTAACTACAAAATTGTTACTTTATGTGGCTTGTTTGAATTCGTGCAACTCTTTTGAAGCTTTCAATTTGGTGAAGTTAGTTCATTTATCAGAATTTTATCCAAATAATTTTCAAGGTCTCGATATATTAGCATTACCGGACCAACTTGTGAATTTTATTATAGATATGCGTTCAAATATTGATACTTCGAACTTAAAGGGTGTTGGCGAGGCAGCTCAAAAAATGGTTGAAACTAAAAGAAATGGAGCATACCCTTTAGTCTACAAGCTTATAAGATTAGTCTTGGTTTTGTCGTTTGCAACTGCTACAGTGGAAAGAGCATTCTCTGCTATGAATATCGTGAAGAATCGGCTTCGCAACCAAATGGGTGATGAATTGATGAATGATAATTTAGTAGTATATATTGAAAAGGAAGTGTTCAATTGTGTATCCAATGAAACTATCATTCATAGATTTCAAAGTATGGCAAACCGTCGTGGTCAATAGTAATTTAAAATACTAATAAGTTATAAATTACTTTTTATCTTATAATTGTTATTGTTTTTTTTTTCTTTTTTTTTTGCCTGGCTGGACCGCAATCCTACATCCGCATCTGACAGTGTCCCTAAAATCTAATCTACGAAACAAAATAAGAAATTTTTGCAACAAATAAGACTTCGATATAACATCTTACTTACAATCATAAAAACACTGGCTAACCAAAAGATGATTTGAATTGACGAAACGGAAGTCAATTATATGAACTCATCAAAAAAAAAAAAAATTAAAAAAATGAGAAAGGAGACCGACTCTGGTACCTTGACGAATCCAAATTGTACAAGTTGCAGACCTGCGTCGCCGGTGAGATATCGTCCGACGAAGTAACTCTGTTTGTTGGATTGTGATTTCTGTGTAACACATACAAATATAAATAAAAATAGCTGAAATATATTATAAGCCTTGAGTGTAATTTTTAAGTAATGACAAGGGTAATTTTGTCATTTAGATATTAAATAACAAGAAAAAATAACAAGAAGTTTAGCTAATCTAAGGGACTATAAAATTGGACTAAACATCCAATATATAATCTGAATAGGCCTAAGCGGACCACGTATATTAATCGGCCGAGTCGTGGAGATTAAAAAACGGCCCTACCAAACAAAGCCTTAATAGTAAAACTCACTATGGGAATTGAGATTTTATTGAATTTTTTCTTTGCTTTAAAAAGTCGGTGGATTTAGAAAATTCATAAACTCCATATGGAGTTTGGCTGACTTTTTTTATTGATTTACATGAATTTTTATAGACTTGACAGGATTGTGAAATACGCATTTTTTTATTGATTTACATGGATTTCTATAGACTCCGACGCTGGAACTATTGATACAAATCAAGAATCCCATTTGGTAAAACTTAAAACTCCAACAGAGGGTTCAAGAAATAAAAACCAGAATTAGCATTCTGCCAATGAAAATTGAAAAAAAATAAAAAACTACATACTTGCGGAGGGTTGCGAGGGTGGAGGGAGGACGGCGTCGGGCAGCAGTGCCGCTTCGGCGAGCGGTGTGAGGCACCCTGCATCGTGCAGCTGTGCAGGGCACGGGGGTGAGCGTTGCGTCGTCCGGTGGCAGGAGAACGATAGCGAAGGCAGTGAACGGCGGTGATGGCAGGAGAACAACAAATATTTTTTTCTTCTGAACCTTTCGTCTTCAGAGTTCTCTGAGAGAATACGTAGAAATCTCTAGTTGTTAGAAGATATTTTGGAGAGTTAAATCTATTTACATTTTTGGAAGAGAGTTAAAGAAAACCCATAGAGTATTAAAATCCATATATTGTTGAATACTTAAAGATTTTTTAAAACTTTTTAAAATTCGTATTGAATACCTCAGGATGTTTATAAACTTTTGAAAATCCGATTAAATACCCAAAACTTTAAAATCTAAAAAAATCCTACAGACTCCCCAACCAATACACCCTCCTACATTTCTTGCATTTCATGAGAAAATTATTTTGTCTACATATATGTATGTATGTGTAAATTTACGTATAAAAATTCAAATACTAAAAATTGATAAATATTAAGTATTTCGTTTATATAAATATACAAATAATATGTATGTCGTACATCAATTTCTTAATTTTTTTTAATCTAAATCTCTACTATACATTTTCTGCTAAACTTTTTTATTTAATATATTTTATATTATTACTAATATTTATCCTGAATTGTAGATTGTAAAATCTATATAAGGGAAAATAACATATTTTAAATTTATAACAATAGAAATAAAATATTTCTAATTATCTCGAATCCCTTCATATTTTCACTGTATATAGAATGACTCTTTAATTATACTCCTTGTTCTTCTGCGCCGCCGTGGAAGCTCGACCTCCACTAACTCGCCGCCGCCGCCATAATTGCTTATTAATCTCCATGGCTTCCATTCTCCACTCGAGTCTACAATCCAATCGATCTCAGGACTAATTATTTAACCATACTAGCAATGATGTTGACCCTCAGATGCGCGAGGCGAACTAGAGTCATCCTCTCGCCGCCTTCCTCCACCACCACCGCCGCCGCTGCCGAAATCCTCTTTTCCACCGCCATCACCGAGCGCTATCCTATTTCACCCGTCGTTTTTCCTTTGGCCGTCTCTGCTAAACCCAGCAATGGATCGATTCCCGAGGTACACCATTCTAACCTAGTTTCATACTTCAAGGAATGGTTTAAGTCTCGAAGGAACCCTCTATTCGATCGTATTTTCGGAATCCTCCGGACTCAGGAGGGCTATTCCGCCGATTTAGCACTCTCTGGCTTGAATCTAGACCTAACGGAATCTTTAGTTCTCGATGTATTGAATTACGAGAGGAAGGATATACTGTCTTGCTTGAAGTTCTTCGATTGGGCGGGCCGGCAGCCCGGTTTCTTCCACACGAAGGCCACGTTCACCGCCATTTTTCGGATGATTTCGAAAGCGAAGTTGATGAACTTGATGATGGACTTGCTGCAAAACTTCGCGAAGCAGGGGTTTGATAAGGTAGCGTATTACAATACTTTGGTTATTGGTTATGCTGTTGCGGGGAGACCCGAAATTGCACTCCGGCTGTTTGGTAAAATGCGGTTTCAGGGTTATGATTTGGATCGACTCGGTTATCATGTTCTGATGAATTCCCTGGTTGAGGGGAAGTGTTTCGATTATGCGGAGGCTTTAGGGAAAGAAATCAAACTCCGTGGGTTTCAGAGTCATGTTACTCATTCGATTGTTGTGAAAAGTTTGTGCGAGCAGAATGATTTGGAAAGTGGGGAGGAGTATTTGCGTGGTGTTCTGGAGAGTAATAGGGAAGAAATGAATGGTGCTGCTGTAGCTATCTTCATAGGGGCCTTGTGTAAGAATAGGCAATTCGAGAGGGCTTCGTTGTTAATTGATGAGTTTCAGAAGCTGGGGTTGAATTTAATGGATAAAGTATATGGTGCATGGATTAATGGGCTAGTTAAGGCGGGAAAGTTGGATCAAGCATTGAAATTTTTGAAGGATAAGCAGGGGGGTGATGGGTATGTTCCGGATGTTTTTCGTTTCAATACTCTGATATACAAGCTTTTGAGGGAGAATAGGCTTGAGGAAGCGTATGATATGTTGGTTGATATGAAAGAAAGGGAGTTATTGCCCAATAATAGCACGATGAATGCTGTGTTGTGCTTTTTATGTAAAGCAGGATTGCCAGATATTGCAGTAGACCTGTATAATTCCAGGTCTGAGTTTGGCCTTTCTGTTAATTTCATGGCTTATAATTATCTTATAAACACTCTGGTGGGGGAGGTGAGTGCTAAAGAAACATACCATGTGTTGAGAGATTCGATGGAACATGGTTTTCTCCCTGGAGGAAAGACCTTTTCTATTATAGCTGATGCTCTTTCTAGAGAAGGGAAGCTTGATGAGTTAAAGGAGTTAGTTCTTTTCTTCTTAGATAATAATATAGTGCCCAGTAGCTATATATGTAACAAGTTCATTTCATCTCTTTGTCGTGTGGGCAGAGTTGAAGAAGGGTACTTATTACATGACCTTCTTACCAGATTGAATAGAGTACGTAAAAGGTTTGGTTACAGTAGCTTAATTGGTGGGTTTACTCAGTCGAATAGAGGAGATTTAGCAGCTAAACTACTCATTGACATGCAAGATAATGGTTATACCCCAGGGAGGAAATTGTTTAGAGACGTTATTTGCTGCTTATGTAAAATGGAAAATGGAGAAAACCAATTCTGGGGGTTTCTTGAAATGCAGCTTGCCCGTAATTGCCTCTCCATTCCTCAAAGTTTCCAGGTCTTTATTGAAGGAGCTGGATTTGCTGGGAAACCCGAACTTTCCTTACAAGTTTACGAATTGATGAGAAGAAATGGGATTGTTCCAAGTTTACGGGCTGACATCCTATTATTGCAAAGTTATCTGAAAAATCAAAGAAAATCTCATCTGCTGCAGTTATTCTGTGATTTATGCCAAAAATGGAGGAGCAAAAAATTCTGGCGTATAATGGTCGTTGGTCTTTGCAGAATGAACGAATCCGAGTATGCAACGAAGATAATGGATAATATGAGGGTAAATAATCTAACTCCAAGTCTTCAATGTTATGAGGAACTTATAAAACTGTATTGTGATGAGGGACGGTATCATAAAGCTATACATCTTCTCAGTGATATGATCACAGTTGGTCGCCCTGTTTCTTCCTTTATTGGGAACGTATTCCTGTTGCATTCTTTGAGAAGTAAGAAGCTCTATGATGCTTGGGTTTCTGCAAGTTTGAAGCTAAATCTGACACCTGGCAGTTGGATGTTGGGTCATTTGGTTGGCGTATTTTCTGGTTGTGTTCCTGGTCGTTTTGATGACAAGTATTATGAAGATCTCATTCTAAAATGCTTCCCGTTTGATCTTTATACTAATAATATGATGTTGAGAAAATTAAGCATCGATGGAATTGACGCTGCCTGTAATTTTTTCAACAAAATATGTGAAAAAGGATATGAACCCAATATATGGACTTATGATATAATTGTTCATGGGTTGGCCAAAAATGGAAGGAATGCAGAGGCTAGAATATGGATGGAAGAGATGCTTTGTAAAGGGTATGGTCCAACCGAGACAACCCAGAGATTTGTCTAGCATTAATAGAAGGCCAACTCCATCTTTTCATGGGGAGGTATGGACAGATACTCACCTTTAATCATTCTTAAGTATAGAATACATTTTACTAGTGGTCATCCTATATCTTAGTCATAGTTATTAATGGCGCAAGGCGCCACAAAAGCGCCTAGCGCCTTAGGCGCGCCTGGCGCCTTAGGCGCTCGCCTTGCATTTCTGGAAAAAACAACATATGACCTTGATAATTTCTTAGTAAACCTAACCATGGCTTCTGTAGCAATACCCCAAGTCAAATTTTCACCTTGGTGAACCAACTCATCTTCATCTTCCATTAGACCAACCACCCACTCATTGCTTTCATCTATATCCCTCAAAGAGATACGCACGATTATACTTGATAAAAAGTGAATCTTGAAACCCTAGATGTGATTCACTTAAATATTAAGACTTAAGAGATAGTATTTTTTATTATTCTGATGTTATTTGATAAATAAAAAAATGTTTTTTTTATTTCAAACCCTAGATGTACGCAAGGCACGCCTTAGGCGCGCCTTTTGCCGAGTAAAGGCGCCAAAAGGCGCCGAAAGGCGCCCCCAGGCGAGCGCCCAGAAAATCCCAACCGCCTGGGCCTATGGCAAGCGCGATGGCTGGCGCCCCGAGTGCCTGGCGCCTTAGGCGCCCCTCAGGCGCGCCTTTAATAACTATGATCTTAGTTATTCTGTTTACGTTATGCCCATTTGCTTCTTTGATGATTCTTATGATGAACAGCTTTGTCTCTATTTTCGTAGTTTGTTATTAACAAAGTTAGCTTGTGGAATTTGATTTCCAATCAGGCTTTTTATATTATGTTGCACCAGGTGATAATGTAGATTTTCTATTGTTTGGTGAATTGCAACTTCCTAATATGCACTTGGACATTTCATGTATATGATAAACTTCGAATAATCCAATAAATTCGGTAATTTTGAATATTCATTCGATGATGATTAATCTATGCAACTTATTTGAAAGTATACAATCTGTTAATGTTAATATGGTATTGCTAACTGCAAGCTGAATTCATTAACAACTTACCAGTAACAATAAATTGTCCCCCTTTTAGTGAGCTTAATTGAAGCAATATAATAATGTGCAGTCTTAATACACTATTTTATAACCTTTGTTTAATTTAATTAAATATTCCCTTGATTATGCTTCATTAATTTCACATCTGTGAATCTTAGCTTAATCAATGAAATATTCTGTATCATTTTTACAGTTATATTTCTAGTGGTCATCCTATATCTTAGTTATTCTGCACATTTGCCTCAGTGCTACTTATTTGTATGCATTTCTTTTGTTTTTGGTTAGAGGAAAACATCATTACTTTATGCCCATTGCTTCTTCTTATACCTTCCTTGGTGATTCTTGTAATAAACAGCCTTTTCTCAATTTTCTTAGTTTAGATTTCCCTGATATCATAGTTATCTCCTGAAATTTGACATCGAGTGAGGCCTTTCTTTTTATGTTGCAACAGGTATTAATCTAGAGTTCTATTGTTTGCTGATTTTCAACTTCGTAATAGGTACTTAGGTTAGTTGTTACAGTTCCAGATGAATTTGTTAAAAGCTGTGGAGTGGTTACTTGATTTTTTTTTATTATTACTTGAACCTTCATGTTCCAATTTTGAGCATTATTATGTTTTCTTTTTAGAGTGCATATGTTTGAAGCTATTTCTACTTACTGCTTGAATATATTCATGCCATTATTGTCCCAGAAAGATTATTTTTGAATATCTTTGAGGATTTTAAGTTTTTTTCGACTCTTCTCATCAAATTGGGTGTTGTGAGATTTGGAACTTTCATGTTTCATTGTATCTTTTAATGACTATTTACTTACAGGCTTTTAGAAAATTTAGTGAACCTTGTTTTTCCGGTTTTGGCAGTTGGTTCGATGGTTTTGGGTCGTGGTTTTGTCTTCTCACTTTTAAGAGGCTTTCAAGATTGGAGAAAACTACATCCGAGACTTGGAAGCCTGGGGGTAGTTTCGTCTTTTCTGTTGAAGGACATCAACTGAGAGATTCTTTCCTCTTCTCCATCGCCTCAGTTTTCGGAGTGTCTTCGATAAACTGGGTTGAGTATGTAAAGATGTAAAGACAAGGTGAAATGATTCCTAAGGAACGTACTATCAACGAAACAAAGAGTACACATTGGCGTATTCAAGTAAGGTATTAGAGATGGAAGCATTGGGTCTATCAGATTTTTGATGTGTTTGTAACTTTAACAGTACACATTGACATTTGTATTATTGACACAGGTTAGCTTACATTGAAAGTTTAATTTTTTATTCAAGATTTTGTAGAATCGATTTCAGAAACCTTGAATGGTGCACTGATGAGTAGAAATTTGATGCCCATGTATATGTATGTTAAGGGATGTTCCAATAAGCTTTTATTCTTCACAAAAATCAGTTGTGGAAGAACGCATCTTAAGGAATGTTATTTTATTTTACTTTTATTTCAGTTATTATATGGTAAAGTATCGGATGAATAAGTTTCACACGAGAATTTGTGAAATTGATTAAGGAGTATGATTTATATTAGTAAAGGGTAATAGTAGTGATAATTAAATGGTGTGATTTTTTATAATAAAAGGTATTACTCATAACACTGAATTGTGTAATTTATATTACAACATGATATATTAATAGTGATAATTAAAGGGTGTGATTTATATTATAAAAGAGCATTAATTGTGATAATTGATGAGTCATGTTTATAAAAAAAAATCAATTTCAAGTTGCCCAATATATACCAACTATAGTCAATTAAATTGGTCTAAACTGAGACGGTTTGAATCTTGGGCAATATTTAATCTGTTAGAAAATATACCAAATAAACCCACTTAGCTGGACCCAGAAAATACTGATCCAAATAGTATTAGCCTACCACTGATATGTAACTGGGTTGTGATGAGCAAATATTGGGGGTTGGGGGTGGTGGGTGTATGGGGTGGGGATTATAGTATTAAGGGATATTCTCAACCTCTACATATGGGTGGTGTAGAAGTGCTTATTTTTTAAGTTGATGTGACTCAACTCTTGATAAAAATAAGCATTTCTAACCTTCCACTTATTTTCTAAAACACACTCTTAGCCTAACACGGAAAAGTAAGTGCTTAATAAAAATAGTTGGAAAAATCGATTATATTCCGATAATTTGATACAAGTTTGGAGAAAAAAAAATGTTGCAAGAGGGATTATCCTCTATCATATTGTACGTATAATATTAGTCTAAATGAGGAGTTGAAAATTCATGGATTCTAACCGGATCGAATATATTTTTCAAAAATATCGTGCAAGGCAAAATAGAAAAACCTGCTCCCAGACTGTGTTAATATAAATACAAGTATACGTTATTGTAAGAGCAAATATGTGTTACCACTTACTACATGAAGATGAAAAAATAGACATTTTTTACTAATTCAATGTGTAATCTTGTAGTTCGATTGCTATGTTTTAAAAGCAAAAGCGAACGTTGATCCGGACACCCTTACCATTTTTGGTCGGACCGGGTTTGATCGTTATCAAAACGGTTGAACCGATATGACGTCATAATTACATAATATATGTATAACTAAATATATATTTTATTCTTTTATTTATTAATAATTAAACTTTTTAACTTTTTATGCTCTAAGCCACATTAGGAATTTATATAATAATAGGGCAACCTAGGTAAAAGTTACCGCATCAGTTCAATATATATATATATATATATATATATATATATATATATATATATATATATATATTTTAAACAAATTCAATGTTTTTTGAAACCCATCAATATTAGAGAATGACTCTTGTGAAATATTGCACCTTATTGATATGTGCAATACACTATAATTTAAGTATTTTTCTTAAAAATTCGCGGATCAGGCGGGCGGGGCAGGCACAGGGCGGGTGGGTCGAGTCAGGGCTGTGGGCTGGAGCGGGCGTGGACACACACACATATATATATATAGAAGAATATTTTTATCAAACATGTGTTATAGCTTAGTGATTTAGGTTTGTTGTTAATGTATGTGGTCGTAAGTTCAATTCCTGTTGAACACATAATTTTTAATTTTTTTTATGTGTTACTGCATATATGTTTTGCTACATGAAAAAAATGTGATACTATAGAAACAAAATGTGTTACTACGTGAAATAAAAATTACATTATCATTTTTAAAAATAATACATTATCGTATGGTAACATATTGTTGTTCATATGGTAACACATGAGTTTTCATTTAGTATCACGACGACATGTGTACAGTGTTATATATTACTAAAAAAATATGTGTTACTACATGAACAAAAAATATTACCCAATGAAGAAAAATGTGTTACCACATGAACTAAACCAGTACAAGCGTGAAAAGAAATCTTCAGTCCAAAATTACAGATTAAAGAACAACTTGATGTGTTACTACATGAACAAAAGAGTGTTACCATATGAACAAAAATGTGTTACTACATGAACAAAAATCAGTACAAGCGGGAACAGAAAATCTTCAGTTCACAATTAGATTTAACAGTCCACAATTATAGATTAAAAGAACAGCATAAGAAAAGTGCATAAAGATCTAAAAAATGTGATACTTATAGAAACAAAATGTGTTACTACGTGAAATAAAAATTACATTATCATTTTAAAAAAAAATACATTATCGTATGGTAACATATTGTTGTTCATATGGTAACACATGAGTTTTCATTTAGTATCACGACGACATGTGTACAGTGTTATATATTACTAAAAAAACATGTGTTACTACATGGATAAAAATATTACCCAATGAAGAAAAACGTGTTACCACATGAACTAAACCAGTACAAGCGCGAAAAGAAATCTTCAGTCCAAAATTACAGATTAAAGAACAACTTGATGTGTTACTACATGAACAAACGAGTGTTACCATATGAACAAAAATGTGTTACTACATGAACAAAAAAACCAAGATAAAGCGGAACAGAAAAATCTTGATTCCACAATTAGATTTAACAGTCCACAATTATAGATTAAAAGAACAGCGTAAGAAGAGTGCATAAAGATTTAAAAGACTGCGTTAAAAAATTAAGAGGAAGAAGAACAGATAAGAACTGTAAATTTGCCAGGATGAAAAAATTGTATAAAGGGAGAAGAATATGGAAGAATTTGAATAAGGAAGAGAAAGAAAGATAAACAACAAGAGAGGAGAAGAAAAAACCTAGAATCACGCCGCTGCAAAATCCGCTCGCGAGGAAGAAGAGTTTGGAAGCGGGTCTGAAATGGGCTGGAATGACCCGTGAGAAATAAAAGAACCTTAATTTGGATCTAATTGTACATATCACTTGTATGTAATATTGCATACAAGTTTTTGCGTCAATATTAATAATAAAATGATTGTTAAGAAATATAAATTGAAATGAGAACCCAAGGTTGCTTTCCACCTTACGCCTCCCACGCTCCCCCTTCACGTCGCAACTATTCTTGACACAGAGAGAAAGAGAAAAGAAGAGAGAGATCTTTATGAGTAAATGGATAACTAGATATCATGTAGCGTTTGTGAAGGGGAGAGTCCTCCACCGTCGGAGGGAAGAATCTGTCACCGTAAATGATTTGCGGTCGCTCCAGATTAAAAAAAAGAGTCGAACCAACGAGCGACCGGTTCAACGGTCGTCGGTTTGTACCGCTTTTTGTCAGTTTCGGGCTATTCGTGGCCGGTTCACTAGTCGAGCGGCCCAATATCCCAAAGCGGTTCGGTAGCATTATCGATCCGACCGACGGTCTGATCCGCTTTTTAAAACATAGTTTGAGTGTTTGCTTAAGACAGTAGGTATTTTTAGAATTCCCATTACATATGAGCACGTGCAGAGCACACATGTGTATGTTGTTTACATGCCAATAAATGACCGCACTGTTGAGGTGGGACAAAAATAAATACTCTATTCTACTCTACTAACTCGTAGTAGTGACAATCGATCCATAGGAAACGTGAAAATATAGTTATGCTCGATTCGAAAGAACATACAAATTTTCGAATACGCAAGCTCGATTAGAACTAACCGAATTTAAACCACCCTAGCAAAATACTTATTGCTACCAATTGCCATAAATCTGTAACAATTATGGATTACAAATTTATGAATTATCAGACATACAAGAATAATCTAACTTAGGTGATCAAACTAAATTAAACATCCAAATATGTTGAAAGTTAAAATATATAAAATAAATAATCTCTAAATAAATATTATAAACGTCTCAAATCAATTAATAAATATTAAAATACGAGTTCAGAAATCTCTGAAATTGAAATTGAAATTGAAATGAAGATACTAACTGAAAAAGAGGTCAAAATTACAGCAAAATTGTAGCCGTGTAACTCTCCAAAAACTGTCGTCTGCCTCTTAATATTGCCTGCCTTTTCCAATTAATAAGGCTTGTATATATACTAGCCTAAGGGTTGAACTTGAAAACCTATTTTTCCTAGGATTTGCGTGAGCCCTCCATCGTTTTCTTACTTCCCAAGATATACATATATGTAATGCCCTTTGATTCCTCCCCAAGAAAGATCCATAGCCATATCCTCCATCGTTTTCTTACTTCCCAAGATATACATATATGTGATGCCCTTTGATTCCTCTCCAAGAAAGATCCATAGCCATATCCTCCGACATGGGAGCGGATCCCATGCTGTACTCAGAAAATAAATTTGTCCATCTTCTATACTCAGAAAAATAATAAACTTTTTGGTCAAAAATAAAAAATAATATTAAATAATAATAAGATTCTAATTTTAATAATTAATTTTAAAAACACAACATATACAACTTTACATAATTATATGTAGAGTATAATTTGTTAAGATATAAAAATTATATGCTTAGAATAGTGTTATAATTCTCTAAAAATATAAAAAATAACAAGAGATTATTAATATACTAAGGTATTTAATTGAGAAAATTAAACAGAAAAATAAATATAAAAAAAAGTACTAAAAGTTTTACGAAAGTAAATGTAAAATTAAAAAATAAAATTAAAATTAAAATTAAAATTAAAATTAAAATTAAAATTAAAATAAATATTAAAAAAAGGGGGGAGGGGAGAGGGAGGACAAGTGTCATACGTTGGGGTTACTGGGCACTGCCCAGCCCCCTAGAATGGACGAAACTCGTAATTTTTTAGTTGTTTAGAGGTAAAATTTAAAGTAGAAAAAATTTTATTTGTCATATCGTTATCGTACAGAAAATTTCGATAAATTCGACATTTTTCGATATAATAAGTGCGGTATACCAATTTTTTTTTCCACCGGTACTCACATGATAAGTTATCAAAAAGTTCTTCAATTTACAATTAATTTCTTTCTTACAAAAGAGAAGGAAAGTTGTAAATTGCTATTAAAAAGAAAAAGTTTAAATTGTATTACGTTCAAGAGTAAGAGTGTGTTTTAAAATATTTAAAACAACTTTCAGAAACACTTATTTTCAAAAGTTATGAGAGAAAACTTTAAAAATAAGTACTTTTGAAAACTATTTTAAGTGTTTCAAAATACACCCTAAAAAGTGTAGAGGAACACCTAAATGTATTAAAAAGTACACAAATAAACATAAAAGAACCTAATCCCTTATTCTTATCAAGAAATAAAATGATCGTAACAGCAAAATTTATCGAGAAAGCAACTTCTGATTTGAAAAAGGACACTATAAGTTAGAATTGTTTAAATTTTAAATGAGAAAATACCATAAAAATTAAATCAGCTGCAGAATTAGGAGATTTTAATATTAAGGTTGATAGTAAGGCCAAATATATGGAGTACATCTTCTTTATTAGTCTTCATCTATACAAGTATAATAATTTTACAAATATTTTATTACCCCATAAAGGGTGACGCCGTCAAATTTTACAGACGTTATGCATGATAGTGGTAAAACAATTGAAAATTTGAAACACAGGTAAATATTTTATATTTAAATTTTGGAACCAAAAAAACTGTAATATTAGCAATGATTTCAAAATCGGACCGGACAGGCCCGGCCGGTTCACATGGTTGAATCGAAAACCGAACCCGAAACCGGTCCGAACACACCCTAAGAACCGGTTTTGAGGTTAAACCGGTCAAAATCGGTCAGAATTGGTCAAAACCGATTTTTTTTAAATTTTAATAAAATTTTAAACTAATTATTATTTAGGTAAAAAAAAATTATTATTTTTAATACCAATCAATTTTTAACTAATCTTTCATGTGAGTAAGAATCTAGTCCCCCACCCCTTTTATATTACTCTATCTCACATATTTTTAGTACTTATTCAATGTGGAATAGAAGATTTAGGTAGAATTTAGATCCACCTCCACTCCCTTTTATATTACTCCATCTCACATATATTACTTCATCTCACCTCTTTCTTAATACTTATTCAATGTGGGATGGGAGATCCACCTTTTATATTACTTCATCTCACATCTTTTTTAATACTTATTCGATGTGGGATAGGAGATTCATTCACATCTTTTTTAATACTTATTCGACGTGAGATAGGAGATCCATAAAATCTACCTCATCTCCCTTTTATATAACTTCATTTTACATTTCTTCTAATACTTATTCGATGTGGGACAAATCTTTTCACATTTATATTATTTTTATGATTCAAGTTTGATTAATTAAATTTAAATATTTATACATTGATGAATTAATTTTAAAATAAATAGTAAAGTATAAAAAAAAAAAAAAAAAAACACATAAATCATTTAAACGGTTGAACCGCCGGTTGAACCGCTGACCGGTGATCTGTCAGGTTCGATCCCCGGTTCGGTTATGAAAACACTTAATATTAGTATGTTTATTATTTTCTTCCCTTGAAAAGAAAATTGGCATATAAACAAGAAAAGATTGATATTCCAGTATATTTCAATTAAATAAGCCCGAAAATACTGGGTCCAAAAGGCACATAATCAAAATTTGTCTAACAAAACATTCAACTTCGAAAACCAAAATTTGAAGAGCTAACTCATGTTTATCTTTGAAACAAATAACACCTAGGCTCGGGCTTCGGCATCCACACGCATCTTCAACGGTACTGCAACATCATATGAAAATCAAGTTTCACATTTTCAAATTACCAGAAACGTAATCCGAAGGCTACGGCTAGTTAAGTCAAACAATTGCAAGTGAATGAGCTTTCCAAATTGAAGTGTTTTTAAGGACCAAATAAATCCAATATATACCATCAGAATATTTAACTACAATACAGATTTGATGATGAATTTATGATCCAAAGAAGCAAATTTATTGATGATTGTTTGGATTGATATGCATAATTTTGCAGTTATCTTTGGACTCAGTTCATTTCATATTTAAGGTTATACATACACCCATACCAAAATTATCTATAACAAACAACATTATATGATTATTACGTCCTTACAGGCCACGCCTCCCTAAATCAGAAATCAAACATAGTATAATTTCCACAAGAAGTATAGAAACTTTTCTCCAACAATTACACTTGCATGAAACCAAGATTAGATAGAAAATCAATATTTGGATTCCAAAAATGTAGACATTTGACAAAAATCAATTCCCTGTTACCTTATCTCTATCAATCTTTATAGTGTGATGAATTATTGTTCCTAGGATTTGACAACATAACAAGCTTCATCTCAGTGTAATCAATTGATAAATCTAAAAGGCTACACTTGACATGAACTATATGTATATTAGCAAAGATTTATTTATAGTGAATTCAAAAATTACTACTGATTATATAATCTAAATATCATAGAAACTGTTTTATTAATCAAACAAGCACGATAAACATACATAACTTGCAGTTATAGATGTAACATCATAAGCTCCCAAATCCTCAAATTAAAAATAAACATGTAAATTTATTCAAAACAAAAATTAAACATGATTACGGGGGTGTTTGCAAAAACTTATGTTTTAACGAAGTGATTAAAATTAGTAATTGTGAGAAAATTGATTGATAGCATAAGTTGATGGTGTTTGTAAAAAAATTCAAATAAAAGTTGATAATATTTGCAAAAAAAGTTAATAATACTTGAAAAATGCTCATAAGCTACAAAAAAAACACCCTTTAACTTTTAACTTTTAGGAGCTTATGTAGTCTAATAAAAGAGAAATAAAACACTTCAAATTACTTATGCACACAATCCTAGATGGCTAGGATCACTTGTAATTTCTTGCAAACACCCCTACTTAGTCTAAAATCATAGAGATTGTCGAATAAACTTGCAGTTATGGATGTATGATCATAGGCTCCCAAATCCTCAAGTTAAAAAAAAAAACTTGTAAATTCATACAAAACAAAATTACGCATGATCATAGAAATTGCCAATTAATCAAACAAGCACAATAAACTGTTATGGATATAAGATCATAAGCTCCCAATTTTTCAAATTAAAAGAAACTTGTAAATTTATAAAAAGCAAAAATTAAACATGAATTGCAGCTCAAAACCTAGATGATGCCAATAAAAAACTAACAAAAAATCATCATCTCACAAATCTATACGACGATACTCATACGAATACAATTGAATACCAAAGGAATTAAAAATTAAAAGCTGTAAATAATATTAATATGAATTAAACGAGAGAGAAACCGACCTTGATGAAGCCAATTTCCTTGGCGTTGCTGCGGAAGCACTGCCGGCAACACATCAGACCGTACTTCCGGATCAATCCATGCGGGTTTCCACACACCCGGCAGTGTCAACCACAAATCCACACAAAAATTTAGCTAAATCGGATAAAATTTACAATTATAAGTTTTTCTCACAGATAAGGGGAAGAAAAACAAAAAATAAGCGGACCATGTGCGCGATCCAGGGCCATAGCTCTTGGGATGAGAATTCCAGACGTTTGAATGACCCATTTCTCTCTCTCTCTCTCTCTCTCTCACAAGATTGAAAGCTCAAGAGGCGCCGATAATGTGAAACCCTAATTTTCTCGTTTCTTTTTGGAAGTGGTGGGATTTATGTTGATCGACTCTTTCGATATGCTTGTTGATATTGGCTTTGCCTTTGTTTCTTTAATGGCCCAGGTTATTTGCACTCCCCATTTTAGTAAATACACCCACAAAAAAATCTTAATTAAATAAATTACATATATAAAGATTAAATTACCATTGAGATTAAAATCATAATTTCTAATCTTCCTCCCCTTCAAAGTTCAAACAGGGTGCAGTCGACGTCTCCACCCCCACCTCCGCCTTACATGGTCGCTATGTCTGCCACTCATTCAAACCCTAATCTTATTCTTTGAAAATTAAATAAATTTTGAAAAATAAAATAGAGATTTATTTTTTTTAAAAATTAGGCAAAAAAAATTAAAAATTGAGATAATGTCAAATTTTTGGCAAATTTTTTTGAAAAGAAGCCAAAATTTTGGAGAAAAAGTACAAAATTTTAGAAAATCAAATTCGAATTTTTTTTGTCCAACAATAGAAAAACAAAAATAAAAGTAAAACAAGAGAGAAAAACTATGTTTGGAGTATTATAAAAAAGATATTGGAGATGGGTGTTGGGGTATTCGAAGAGGTGGCCAGGGTGGGCTGGTGGCGGAAGAAACCCAAACATGCTTTAGATTTTTTTAATGTATTTTTCTTTAGAAGAAAAAGAGAAGAGGGTGGTGACACGACGGCATGGAGCATGGTGACGTCGCATCTATAGAAAAGAAGAGGGGCGGGTGAAAAAAAAAAAAAAAAACAGAGAAGACTAAGATTATTTGGAAGGGATGAAGTGTTAAATTTTAAAATGGTGAATCAAATTACATGGTAGTACTAATTAAAGTTGTGGCTGTGAATAACGTGGGCCTTCTTCGAGTATGCAACATCTATTCTTTTGGGCTTCCTTGTCCCTTGGGCATGTGGCCTTATCATGTATTTTTCTTTGATAACTCATTAATTGGTAAGGTCTTGTATGCACCATGCACAGTTCAAATTCGAGCAAATTTTTAAAACATTTAGCTTTTTTGAATAAAACATGTAACTTATTTATACTAAGATGTGCAACTTATTTTGCATGTTTCAGTACAATAAATTGTATATTTTAAAAATATACTTGAATTGCACGGTACACGTAGTGCATAGGAGATTTACTCTAATTAATTTATACATCCTCATTCTTTTTATCAAATGATAATTATGCACACTTTAATTAAATTTTTTATCCCTAAAAACCAAAATATCTTATCACCCACCTGGGTATTTAGCTGCCCCACCCCTGCCTCATTGTCCGTCGTCCCATTACCTTTTCTCACCGTTTTCTTTTCTGCATAAAGACTGCCTCGTTGTACGACACAAGGCTGGATGATTCAAACAACACGGTGCAGGTTTGAGACGGGTCATTATATTATCGCCTACTAGTTCTAGAGAATGCGTATTTCGCGAGTTCTTTAAAAGAATAATATTCAAAATAAATGTTATAAATTGTATAATTAAAAAATATGAATATGTGCAAAAATACGTTGATCATGAATTAATAATTATCTATAGTGTTTTTTTAGTATACTTACTTAAACAGTCCATGGAATAAAAAATTGACATGTAAACAGTTGAAACTCCCTATTAATATATAAAAGGGGTTTAAAATAAAAGTTTTTTTTTATTTTATTATACACGCATTATTAACATAGACCTTCCACCAATCATTCAATCATATAATAAGAAATCATCATTCATTATTGCAATATTTGAAAGAAAAAAAGAAGAAGATAAAAGTAAACAATTACCTAACCAAAATAATCAAGCTTTTTTAATCAAATGCAATTTTTGGCAATTAATTAATAATCTTAGTGATATATAATTGGTTAAAGTTAACTGACTAACACATCGTCCGAATTATTTTAAATCAACTCCACATTAATAATGCCATCAAATATAATTAATAATGACACTTAAATGAACACCTTCTAAAAATATGAAACATCATTCAATTCAACCCCAAAACGACACATAAGCAAAAAAAAAAAAAACCTCATACCATACCAATTATCAATTTTATAGAATCAATTGATTCCCTTGTTAATAAAAAAAAAAAAAGCTTGTAAAATCTTGAGTGGCTACTATACAAAACAAACAAAAAATTGAAAACTCCACGCACGGTGTTCGAACCTGCGTTGCCGATAGATTTATTCTCATATCATCACAATTCGATAGATTTAGTCTCATATCATCACAATTCTTACTTGGCTATGTCTTTGGAGTAAACAAACCTCTTACTGTGAGTCATATGGTGATGGAGTTAATACTAATTTTCCTACAAATTCATTGTAAAGACCCCCAAAATACAAACTTCCATCAAACTCTACAACGGAGGTTACAAATCTCATAACCTTCCCCGTTGGATCATCAAACCCCCTTCTCATTTTCCCATCACTTCCTACATTCACCACCATTGCTTTTTTTGCTACACTTAGCACTGGAATCCCAAACTTCTTCGACATAGAAACCATCATGTATTTTAAAATCGATGAAGTGTATACAATCCTTGGCCACATTGGAACTAACTGCACCAAAAAAATACAAATTTAACTTGTTATACTTCAAATATCAGCATTGATATTGCTTATATTGGGATCACGATTCTATTTTTAGCTATGTTGTATCAACAAATTTATTAACTGATGTAAAATTTTGATTTATTGCTCAGTTTAAGGGTGTAAAAAACGCTAAAAATTTTGGTATACCACTCTTTTTTAACCCAATAATATGAGAAATATCAATTTTTTCAGTATACTGAGTTCTTCTGTATGATAACGATAGGTAAATTTAAAATTATTGTATATACGAAAAAAATTGGTATTTCGGTATTTTCGATTAAAAATGTGTATATCATTTCAAAATATGTACCATCTATATAAGTTTTGGTACAAAAATTTAGTATGAACAATATACGAAAACTTTGGCATGGATCGGTAAATACTTACACATTTAAAATATTCTATGTATTGAAATTTCGGTACGATATCAATAATTATTTTTCATATGCCGATATTTCAGTACATAGAAAGTTTCAATACGAAACATAACGAATTTTTTGATATGAAGTTATATTTGTAGTATAGAGTATTGAACCACTCCCAACTCAGTTACCTCGAGTAATGCAATCCAGAAAGAAGCATCTGGTGCAAGATTTATGTTATCAAGCCTTCCCGGGAGGTTATCAATGAAAATCTCAGTTTGTCCTTTATTGTCACCGTGGAGCCAATATTTCAAACATCTATATCTGATTAAATAAAATAAATCTTATTAAAATATAAAAATTACATATATGAAATAAATGAAGTGTTTCAATGTGCAATACTACTTACTTCCATGTTTCACACACAACTAAATAATCTTGGTTTGCAGAGATGGCTACACCATTTGCAAACGCGAGATCTTCAAGCACGATAGACGTTGCATTCGTTGAAGGATCGTATTTTAGGAGGCGGCCGTGAGGGTGCGTCTCTAGCGCATCGAGTTTCTAGTCATGGAATCCGTGTTTTGTGCTGGCGTCGCTGAAGTATAACGTGCGGTCTGGTGATTCGATCACATCATCTGCAAACCTTGTGAAAACTAACTATGTATATTACATGTGTGATTTCTAATTTCAAAATACAAGCTTCATATGTCATTTGTCAATCACCCTAAGATATTAGTACATTAATAGTTGTGCACAAAAACTTACTTCATAAATGATTTCATTTACACTTAGACTCAGTCTCAGCCTCCTGAAATTAAGTTTGTAAACAATCTCATTGGAGACATCATAATTGCGGCATTCTAATGCACAACTCCTATGAAGAAAACGGGGTAAAAGCTACTTAAATTAATCCACTGAAAGTTATAATCTAAAAATTAGGAGGAGTATGCTTCTACTTGCTTCTAACTTCTCATTTATTTTATTTTATAGTATAATTTTTTTATAAAAAATTCAACATTTACTTCTTATAAAAATTTAAATACTAGTCACTTTCATTAATAAGCAATTTTTTTTTTGACAATTACTAAATTAAATCATTTTTTTAAAAAAGGTATTTTTTTTGCAAGCATCCCCTAAAGCTCATTAATAAGTTGCTCATCAATTAAAAATAAGTGTCAATAAAATCAAGACTAGCACTTGAGTGCACCAGTACACATCTAATTACATATGTTTTTCTTGACAAGTGAGGGAGTAGACCTTTGTGCAAATTATTAAGTTTTTTTTTAATCGGACAAAGTTAGTTGCTAGTAGTTAGTACTCCAAACACCCAAATACTTCACGAAATCGTCAATCCACCTTATAACTCCCATAACTTTAATTTGTTCCCAGAGGAAATCGAACCTGGGTCTAGGAGCCCAGTGGTCAGGTGGACTAAGCCACCTGGTTGTGCAAATTACTAAGTACTCCCTCCGTCTCTTAGCAATTTGCACACTTTTCTTTTTGGTCCGTCTCTTATCAATTCGCACTCCTTAAAATGACAAAGAATCTAACAATCTCCACCCTCGATATCTCCACCCTCACAATCTCCACTCTTCATTCCCTTTGAAAAGTTAATAAAACACCAAAAAATTGTTTTTTCTTAATATCTGTGTCATTTTCAAGGTGTAAATTGCTAAGGGACGGAGGGAGTATATACCTATTTAAGTTTAATGAAGATAGGAGTAATTTAGGAAAAGTATAGAGTAGGATTACTTATTAACCATGAATGTTTTTTAAATAATATTCCCTCCGTTCTGTTTTAGATTGTCTATTCACTGTTTGACTTGTGTTTTAGTAAGCGAGCTATTTATTAGTATATGAAATAAAAAAATAATTTTTAAAGGGGTGTATGATAGATGAGGATAGGACTATCATACCCTTTTTTAAAAATATCTTTATCATTTTAAATACTAATAAACAACTCGCTTACTAAACACGAGTCAAACAGTACTTTTTTCGTGAAGCATATTGAAACTGTTAAAATGACATGATGGAATAACATATTATTTTCACAATATCTGTCGATTAGTTCAACTGATTGAATGTTGTTTCAGAACTATACCATTCATGAAAAACAAGATAAGAACTCAAATAAATCTACTATTTTCCTTAGAGTAGGTTTAGTGTGAAAATTTTCATGTATGAAAATCTATAAAATTGTTCTAAATCAATCATCTACACCCTAAACATTAAATAATGAACTCTAAATTATAACTTATTCGGGCCGGGTGAACCATGAACCACTTGAGCCGAGTGAATCATGAACCACTTAATTTTGTCTTACCTTCACCAATTACAGAATTTAGTTATAAATTAAAGTTTTTTCATGTATGAAAATTTTCATACTAGACTTTATCTTTTCCTTATCCATAGCTTGAGTAATTAACCTTTTAATTGGCTCACCTTATTTTGTCACCATTAACATGCGATGTAAGAAGCGTTACACCCTCTTCATTAACCTTAAGCAAACCCTGCCAATGATTAATTATATATATCAACTTAAACTACCAGACAAATTTTAAAAAAAAAAAAAAATCAAATAGAGAAAAAAGTTTTTTTTTTCCTATAACCTATCTAACTGCCTATTTTTCTTCCCAAACAATTTAAATGTTCAATTTTGATTCCATAATTAATTGATTGTTCAATTTTCACAATAAAAAAAAAACCACGAAAAACATCATTTTTGGTCCTACGTAAGTCCCGTGCAGTAAAATTTAGTCATTTTTAAATTTGTAGAATTTAAAAGTCCAATTTTCACCAAAAAATCGCGAAAAAACATCATTTCATAAGGAAGTCCCGTGACAGTAAAATTTAGTCACTTTTTAATGAGAAAATAGGCAAAAATGTCCCTTTTGAACTTACATCTCTCTTTTTTGCCCTAAAACTTTTTCAACCCACAATTGTGCCCTTTTATAACCATTCTATCATTCCCCCCTAATCTCATCTCATCCTTTAATCTCATCTCAATCCCACCATATTTTTCAACTTTCAAACAAGACCCCCAACCTGACCCAGACCCAACCCGATCTAGCCCAAACTCGGCCCGAACCAAGCTCAAACCCGACTCGGCCCGGCCCAAACCCGAACTCGGCTCGAAATTTGTTCAGGGTTCATGGTTCAGGATTGATGGTTTGGGTACATGGTTCATGGTTCACGGTTCAGGATTCGGGCTCTGGTTGGGTTCATGGTTCGTTTTTCGTTGTTTGTTGTTTGTTGTTTGTGGTTTGTGGTTCATGGTTCAGTGTTTGAATTAAGGGTTCATGGTTCAGGGTTCAGGGTTCGAGGGGTCCGGATCCGAATCTAGATCGTGTTTGGATGAAAGGAGATTAATGGATGGAATGAGATAGAGATGAGATTAAGGAGAGGGGTAAAATGGTAAAAAAATGGCATATTTGTGGAGTGAAAAAATCAAAGGGCAGAAAAGAGAGATTTAAAAAATGGCAAAAAGAGTTTGTCCCATTAAAAAAACGTAAAAAAACTAAAAGAAAAGGAACATTAGCATCCATGTCTACGACGATATCGAAAAACCCTTAAATTTTACCAGGACGTAACTAGCATGCGACCTAAACGACGTTGTTTGCGATTTTTTTGATGAATATTGGGATTAAAATTAAACAATCAATTTAATTAAGGAACTGAAATTGAATAATTAAATATTTTGGAATGAAAAATAAACAGTAAATAAGTTATCGGATAAAAAACATTTTTTCTCTATTAAAATGTATCAATCTAATTATAATAAGTACCTCCTCTCCATCACACACGATCATATCCCCTGTTGCTGTAATAGTTAATCCCAATAAATTCTGACTCTTTTTTTTTTTACGAAAATAAATTCTAACTCTCGATTTGCCACAAATTTTCCCACGTGCAATTTTTGTTTAATTTTTTGATAATACCATCTCTCGTGACTGTATGTAGAACTCCGTTTTTGTCGGATGCAACATCTTCGGGTTGTTTCAGAACCCCTTCTCCTAATTTTATCACTTCCTGTTAAAACAAACACAAATTCTCATGTGAAATTTGTTCATACTATAAAATTAATGTCATTACACTTATAAATTGATATCAATATTCTTATAAATTAATACATATAACATTTAATGTTATGGTATCAATTTATAAGTATAATAATATCAGTTGATGGAGGTTATGATATTAATTTATAAGTGTAATGATATAAATTTCATACTACGAATAAATTTCACTTTAGACCTATCCTCTAAAACAAAACGTATAGTTAATTAATTTTGACATGCAATTAAAAAATATATAAACATGCCATATTCTTGAAATGGAAATTTATAATGATGCTGCACAGTGGCCAACAGGGTCTTAGGGGCTGTTTCTTGAAATGGAAATTTTAAGTGGTTTTTGGATTTTTAAATTCTTTCTTATTTATTATTGTGTAGGGTTTTGGTATACAGTTTTCAAATTCTCTAAAAGTATAAGATATAATACATTCATCTTACCTACAAATTAAATATGTACAAAATCAAAATATATTTTTACTTTATTTCAAATCAATTTTAAATTTGAAATCCCTTCAAATCGCATAAACAAGTAATCCTTAAGATGTTATACCACCTATTTTCTAGTATTGTACTTCTATAATCTGCTTTTGACATGTTGGACGGATTACACAATACCTTAAAACTCCATTAGGTATAACACCTTAAAGCTTTGCTGGGCACTATCCTGAAATAGAAAAATTCCTCAAAAGGGCATGGACTTACCTGTAATTTGGAGTTGGATGGAGGGGGCAAAAGGGTAGAGGGAGGGGAAGAGTCAATTAGGTAACCTGGTGATGATGGTGATAAAAGGAGCAACTGAATGATCATTCCTACAACACAAACTATCAAGATTCTTGAACTTGTTATCAAGGCCATCATACATAGATAGATAGATGGATAATTTGATGAGTTATTTAATGAAATTTTATGCTCATTTGTGGTTTGAATAATTTACCTCTCATTAATTGACATTTATGATCACTATGCTTAGAGTGGTAGCTTTCTTGGTAGCTGCACTACATAATATGTTAAAAACACACTGCAACAGTCCTCTTCACGTTACCCAATATAGACGGTAACTACTCACACTTACGCGTGTGGAGTAAAAAAATATCATTTTTAGTCCTGTAATATTTAATTTTTTAATTTTAGTTTTAAGTGTGTCAATTTTAATTTTATTTTATTGTTGAAAATTTTAAAATCTCGCCAATAAGTATGTGCACCTTATGGGATATTTCAAAATTGAGATTTTTATTATTACAAGACAGTCCACTTGTGTAGGTCGCGGGAAAATTAAAACTTGTTACAAGACATGGAATATTTGGAGTATCTCTCTTTTATATAGAGAATTGTTGTTTAAAACTTGATGATAAATGAGTACAAAGACTTCCCCTATTTATACCAGTGCAATCATGAATTAGCTAGTTTTTTTAATTAAAAATTAAAAATTAAAAATTGCTCAGTTTGTTGAGAATCAGATCCCCTCTCGCCCTCCATTTCATCACAACTACACCATTGATTATAATCCATGGATAAAAAAAGTGTCACTTTTTCAGTTTACGTCTCATCTAAAAGTTCGAATTTATAATTGTAGAGAGATACGAAATTAATTCGTTTATTTAATTTCCGTCAACACTAACAAATGTACTCCAATTCAGGTTCTCCCTAATCATCAAATCAATTTTGTCACATGATCAACTCCACATAAACTCCACTCCATATTCACTACTCAACTCCATTGGAACTTTTTATATTTTTTGTAGTGTTAGAGTTGAGTTGCGTTAACTTCTTCCTAGCATTCAATTACATAATATTACAAGGGCAGACCGTAGCTGGCCAGGCTACAGCCCACCCTATTATATATTTTAAAAAAAATATTAAAACTTTTAAACATATTAAAAAATTGGTATTGTACTTATTTCCAGGCTTTTAGCTCCTCCTGTATTTTCACACTAACCCCGCCCAATCATAAAATGCATTGATAGTACTTGATAAAATGTCTAGGAGAGGCATGCATCATCTCCAGGTTTGCATTTATCAAAGTGTTTCAATTTCCGCAGCACAGAGGGAAACTGTTGACGGATATTAAATAAACGAATTAATTTTGCACCTCTATATAAGTTCGGACTTTTAGATGAGACTGAATTCTTTCATGGTATCAGAGCTTAGGCTCGCTCAGATCCTGAGTTCGATTCCCGTGAAAAGCACTCCACCCATTTAAAATTGTCCACTCGTTGGGCCTCCTCCCCAGAGGACAGAGGCAACTGCCCACGAGTGAGGGGGAATGTTGAGGGATATTAAATAAACGAATTAATCTCTCACCTCTCTATAAGTTTGGACTTTTATATGAGACGTAATTCTTTCAGAAACGTGGCACGTTTGATTTATGAATTACAAACGAACGGTGTAGATGTAGTGGAAATGGCTATTGGAGAGGGTCTGCGGCTCTTGTTGTGGTCCAAGGATTATTCTTGTTGCGCTCCCTTTGTAATTTTGTCCTGCCTTTCTTACCACTTGCAAGGAATTCAATGTAAGTAGATAAAGTAAGGAAAACATATCAAGATTCTCTCTAAAATTATTTTTACACAAACTTGTTTTCTCTTATAAATTAATATACATAATATTTAATACTATGATATCAGTATATATATATATATATAAATGATACTATTAATTGATATGTGTTGTGGTACAAATTTCATAATGTGAATAAGATTCATAGGAGACGTACTATTATTTTTATTCTTTAATTTAAGATAAAAATTTGAGTGAACCGAGTTCACGTGAACTCTTTTTATTCAAATCTATACCACTGTTATATACTAGCCCCGTCTCATTCTTAACTGCATTCTTTCCATTTTTGGCGTCTCAATCTTAACTGCACATTTCCTTAAATGAAAATATTCGTCTTATCATTTTATCACATAAAATACTAATAAACAATTTTTTTCTACCCCCAATATTTATCACTTTATCACATAAATTGCTAATAAAAACAATTTTTCTACTCTCAACTACCCATCACTTTATCACATAAAATATTAATAATAATTTTTTTCTTAAACTTCGAGCACACAGTAAATTACCAAACAAGATTGAGACGGAGGAAATATATATATTATCACTAAGCAAAGTCTTGTATGCATCAGGTGCATTATGCTACTCAAATGCATTTTTGAGATATACAAGTTATTTGCATATTTCGGTGAAACGCTATATAAATACGAATTGCACGGTGGACTCAAGAAACCTACTGAAGAATTTATTTGAAGCTTGTCACATCTTACTACTACTACTACTATTATTGTTATCCATATCATAATTGTCCCACTCCCACCTCAGAATTCTAAAATTATTATTAAATCTATAATCCAATATAAAAAATTAAAAATTCTGAATAGTGATGGAGAGCTACAATTGCAAATATCCATGATTAGTATTTTCCGCATCGAAAAAGGGCATCTTTGCAGTAAACAAATATGGTGATTCCTCCTCCACTGTATTGCATGTTGATGCATATGATAACACCTCTTTTTCTCTCTTGTCTTTTAATTTCAACAGATCAGTTTTTGTATACTCTTCAATATTTTTTATTTTTTTTTGTGAGAGCTCAATGAGAAATTACATCGGGGATGATCCTGCGCTAAAGACAATATATGTCGAGGGATGTCTAAACCGACCCAGGCTTGAGGGTGGTTAGATTTCGTAGCCAGCTGAGCAAGCTTATGTGCTTCCATATTGAACATTCTCGGGAGATATTGGATTCCCAAAACACTGGGATCCTGAATCTGACTTCTGGCTCTAAGAATCAGGCTTTCTTCGTATCCTTTAAAAGGATTGTTAGCGGAGATTTCATTGATGGCCTCTTTGCAGTCTGAAAAGATCGTGATCGTGTCTTGAGATATGGATTTCCAGAATTCCAGACCGTGGATAATAGCTGTGATTTCGGCCGCCAGCACAGATCCCGGTGGGTTGATTTTGTGATACTCGGCTGCAAAGGGTTTTCCTTCCTTATCATAAATGTAGAAGCCCACCGCGTAGGCCGAGTTTGCTTCTTTGTTCAACTTTCATGACAAAACCGTCGTATGAGTTAGTATGGGAGGCAGATTCCCTTACTCTTGGTGATACATCATTCTCAGCCTTCAATTTTGACATCTCATAGTGAAATTATTCTAGGAGGGTGTCCGTCCAGTATGCCGTTATCCTTTTGCCATCCCTAGAGGTTTGTATCGAGTGTGTTTTCTCGCATCTTTCTTTCCAAATTCCCCACATCTTCATTGCTACCATTTCCAGGTCGCGTTCCTCTAGTGTCAGTATAAGGTGAATGGTCATGCTTTCAGAGGAAATTCCTTTTGCTCTCTTGATGCACTGCCACCAACTTGTTTTGTTCCATGCTTCTTTTACCACCTGACAAAAAAAAGCACATGATTAGTATCAACCTTATGATGTCCGCATAAAACGCACCTGGGAAGACAGGGGATGTGGTGGGCAGCTAAGTTAGCTTCTGCTAGGGGTGGGCATAAAACCAAAAAACCGAATTCCGAACCGAACCAATGATTTTTGGTCAAATCGGTTCGGTTTTTTCGATTTTTTCGGTCGGTACGGTTTAAATTTTAAAAAAAATTGGTTTTTCGGTTTCAGTTCGGTTATGATTTTGAAAAAAACGAATAAACCGAACCGACCAAAATATATATATATAATAAAAAAATATTAAATATAAATTTAATTAAATAACCCTAATTACAGTTCCCTACCCCAATTTCAATTTTTTCAGTTCCAAACTCCAAGCCGCTGCGGTGCAGCCTCCCACCACGCCACACTAGCCCATAATCCATTCACCGCCACCACTCGCCCACCGCTACCGCAAAGCCCGCCCCCGCTTGAGCGCCCATCGTCATTATTTGACCGACTAAGTCGGCCCTTTGCCCAAGGTACCCCGACCACCACCAAGACCGCCCGCCAACGCCGCACCATCCGCCAGCCGGCCACCATCAAGATTTGACCACCAAACTAAATCTTATTTTTAAAAATGTTGGTCAGATTTTGCAGAGGTATGAACATGTGTGTATCAAAATTTTGCAGAGGTATGAATTTGTGATTTTGGAAGCAATTTCCATACGGGTGTGTAAATGGGAGATGATGAAATCAGTTAAAATTAGATGACAGTGGCTGATGACTGATGTTAGTTGCAATTTCAATGTTGGAAGCAATTTCAATGTTAGTTGCATCAAATTAAATTGATAAAGGTTCTGTAAAAAAAAAAGGTTTTTTCTCGGTTAAAACCGAACAAACCGAATTTCTTGTTTGGTTCGATTTATTTCAGTTACTCACCATTTCGGTTCGGTTTCGGTTTAGATGTGCATATTTCGGTTTGTTCGGTTCGGTCAAAAAAGCCCCAAACCGACCGAACCGAACGAACGCCCACCCCTAGCTTCTGCTGCGATTGCATTCTGGGCCGCTTTCCAGAGGAAGATTTTTACTTTAGGCGGGATATTAAGTTTCCAAATTCTGGTCCATGTCCCGTGGGTTTCACTCGGCGAAGCCAAGTTTTCATTCCCAATATGTTGGTTAGACAGATGAGATTTCCAATATGCGGATTTGACTTTGTAAAGTCCTTTCTTAGAATATTGCCAGAACCGTGCATCGGAGTTGCCAGTGTGGTCAATCGGTGTTCTCATGATTGCTTCAGCCTCATACAGAGGGAATTGGGCTTTTATTTTGACAATATCCCACTGATTTGAGTTTGTGATGAGACTGTGGACCCTAGTGTTGTCTTCATCGTCAGAGGTTGGGTTAACTTTCCCGGAAGTCAGGCTAGGGACCCAACGGTCGGTTCTCACTCGAACTTTCGTTCCGTCGCGGATTTTCCAAAGTAGTCCTTCTGATATAATCGTTCTGCTCCATAAAATTGAGCGCTAAATATACGAGGGGATGGATCCCTTAGTGGCCTCCAAGATATCAGAATGTTTGAAGTATCTAGCTTTCAACACTTTTGCCACAAGTGAGTCGGGGAAAAGGATGATTCTCCATATTTGCTTTGCCAGGAGAGCCTTATTGAAAGTGATAAGATCTCTGAATCCCACACCACCCTCCTTTTTGGATTTGGTGAGGGATTTCCAATCCTTCCAGTGTGTCTTTTTACCATCCGGATCCCCTCCCCACCAGAATCTGGCGCACATGGACTCAATCTCCCCACAGATGGTGGTGGGGATCCTAAAACAGGACATAACATAAGTTGGGATGGCTTGAATGACGGATTTGATCAGGGTTTCACGACCTCCTTCCGTTAAAAATTTATTCTTCCAACAACTCAGTTTCTTGGAGACTCTATCTCTTATATACCCGAATTGTAGACGCTTGCTATGGGCCGAGAAAGTGGGAAGTCCCAGATATAAGTCAAGGCCTTGGCAAGTCCTGATCTATAGAGTAGCCTTAACAAAGTCGATGTTCATTCGAGAAGTATTTTTGCAAAAGGTAATAGCAGACTTTTCAAAATTTATTAATTGTCCCGAAGCCTTTTCATAAAGGTTCATGCACTTTTTGATATTCAGAACATCCTCTTTGCCGGTTTTAAAGAAGATAAGACTGTCATCAGCAAAGAAAAGGTGGGTGATCATAGGGCTTCCCCTAGCAATTTTAATTCCATTGATTTTACCATTTGAGGCTTGGGCGTTAATGATAGAAGAAAGCCCTTGGGCGGCTATCACAGATAAGTACGGGGAAAGAGAGTCCCCCTGCCGGAGCCCCCTAGATGGGATGACCTTACCATAAATACAGTTGTTGATCTTGAAAACGTAACTAGGTGTGGTTACGCAGTTCATAACGAGGTTGACCCAGTTGGGATGAAAACCCATGCAAAGCATGACCTTTTCCAGATAGGTCCATTCCACCCTGTCATACACCTTACTCATATCCAATTTGAGGGAAGCATAGCCCTGCTTACTTTTGTTGTGCCTTAACCAGTGCATACACTCGTATCCCAGGATAATGTTGTCTGAGATAAGCCATCTTGGAATAAAGGCGCTTTGGTTGGGGTCGATCAGACTCCCCAGTACTTTTCTGAATCGGTTCGTGATTGTTCTGACGACTATTTTGTAGGAGACATTACAGAGGCTGATTGGCCGGTAGTCCCTAAGTGTTCTAGGATCTTTGACCTTAGGGATTAGGGTTATATTTGTGGGATTGTGACCTTTCAAGCTCTTAAAGCCGTTAAGAATTTGAAGGCTTTCCCGTATAACGTCCTCCCCCACAGTCTCCCAGGAGTTCTGGAAAAAGAGGGTTGTAAAGCCATCGGGGCCCGGTGCTTTGTTGGGATTCAGGTCGGTCAACGCCTTTCTCACTTCCTCCCCTGTAAAGGGTTTGGAGAGGAGACTGTTCATGTCTTCCTTTACCGACGGTTGAATGTACTTAGTAATCTCGTTAATATCCCCTGGAGTGGGGCTTTGTGAAGTAAAGAGTGACTGGTAATAATCCTCGATCGTCCTCTCGATATCCTTTTGGTCTGTCAGGCGGTCACCCACATCATTAAAGAGCATATTAATGGAATTCCTTTTATTCCTAGCCAAGGCCGTCTTGTGAAAAAAGACGGTATTCCTGTCCCCAGAGTTGAGCCAAGTAACTCTAGATCGTTGCTTCCAATGAGTTTCCTCTTGGCACGTCAATCTTTCTAGTTTACCTCGAACGGAACTCAACTTAGTTAGATCAAAATAGGAATCCTCATCATTGAGAAGATTGTTTAGAGTAGCTCTGGTGGCTTTAATTTGCCTACCCAAGTTACCTAAGGAGACCTTTGACCAACGGTTGAGGGAGTTGGCCATGCTATTAAGCCGCTTGTCCAACCCGATCAAGTGTTTCGATTTTTTCCAGGTGCTTGACACCATTTCATTGTATTCCTCCTCATAAATCCATTTGTGTTCGAATTGAAAGCTCGCAGATTTGGAGGAGGACATTTGAGTGGTATTATGCTCAAGTTTGATAAGAATCGGGCGATGATCCGATCCATAAAAGTCAAGGTTCACGGACTTGGCGTCCGGAAAGGAAGACAGCTACAAGTTGTTGGCCGTGTAACGGTCCAGCCGGGCCATGATTTTACATCCCCCCGTTCTCATATTGTTCCACGTTAAATTCGGACCAGAATGCTTTACATCATAAAGATCGAGTTGCTCTAAACACTCATTGAAAGCCCTCATGGCGGTGAATGTTCGTTTATTACCGCCTAACTTTTCATTATCGAACCGAATCTCATTGAAGTCTCCACCCACCAGCCACCCAATTGAGGTGTTGTGATGAGTTTTGGAGATTTTATCGAGTACATTCCATGACAGATGTCTCAGGTTAGCATTAGGGTTGCCGTAAAAACCGGTGAAGAACCACCTAACGTTATTAAGAGTAATAGAGCAATCTATTTGACCATGTGAATAGGACAAAACAAAAAACAACCAGATTTTCATTCCAGAGCATAGCAAGACTGCCACTCTTGCCGATCGGTTCAATACAAAAACACCCACTGAAATTGAAAATAGAACGGAATTTAACAACACTAGATTTAGATAATTTGGCTTCAGAGATAAACACCAGGTCGGGGGAATAATCGGAAACAAGTTGCTTAAAATTATCGAACACTCGTTGTTCCCCAAGGTCGCGAGCGTTTCAGCATATAAGACTCATTTATGTTGGCGGGGTTGATCCGAGTCAACCACCGCCATTTCATCATAGGAATTAAGAGCTGGAGCAAGGCCCGAAGTGTCCTCGAGCTTCTGTTTCTTGGTGTGGAATAGGGGGACCTCCTGAATGACCGTTCACTTAGAGCCTGGTTTTGGATTATGGGTCATTTTGTCAGATTGTGAAGGGAGCTTCGCCTTGCTCTTTCCTTTCTTTGCGTTCTGTATGGGGTCGACTTTGCTGATAGGTGGGGATGTAAAGGAGAACGGCACATCATTAAACCCTGCAAACAAAACCAAAAGCTCGTTAGTAGGCATAAGCTCGGCTTCAGCCGCTGAGACAGAGAGGGCTCCATTCGGGTCATTCGGCCGCTCGAGCAAACAGTTGGCCGGGAGGTACATTGATGGCGCCGCGACATCCCCCAATTTGAGATCACATTGTTCCATTTCAGCGGCGAGTTCGATGGCCAGCAGTTCGGTCCAACGTGTAGCTGAGGCTCTGGCCACCTTTCCATCGTTGCTGCGGTCGCAAAACTCATGGGGTTTATATTTTAGAAGGGGTTTTTTCCAGACAGGGGCACTCGCAGCAGGGTTGAAAGAAGAGGACTTCTTCTTCCCTAAACTATCCTCCTTTGGAGCCGTTTGCACAGTGGTAGCAGAGGATTAACTCTTCATCTTTCTCGCAGACCATTCCGGGACAGAGACAGGGGATCTGGTACTGGACGGTGGAGTTGTAGCGTTAGGCGAGTGAGTGAGTTGGAGCGTAGCTTTCTTAGTATTCAGTTTCTCAAGCTCGGCAACAATGGTTTCAATGGTGACCGATTGTTGGCCATTTGCCCTCATCCATGGCCCATAATGCTTCTTACCATCCGGCAATATGTCCTCACAATCCCTCTCATGGTGGTTTAACCTTCCACAGTAGTAGCAGAAATTCGACAACTTCTCATAACGGAAAATGACTCGGCACATGGATTCCTCGATATTGATAGTTGCCCATCGGTGGAGAGGCTTCCGAGTATCGACCATTGTGCGGACCCGAACGCATTCGCCTAGGGCCACACCGTCATAGTCGCTTTTCACGTCTAGTATTTCTCCTAGCAAGCTTGTAAGATCACCCGCCGCGCCTCTCGTCATGGCTCTAATCTGGAGTCCATGCACTTGTATCCAAAAGGGAACCTCCGTGAGTATAATATCCGAAGGGCGCTCGTCCCCTTTCATCAGAGTGAGTAGCAGGACCGATCCCCTGAAGTTCCAGGGTTGTCGATTAAGAACCTTCTCACATTCACCTCTATCGGCAAATTCAAAAATGTAGAGGCCGCCCCCAAGAGGCTTGATATCGATCGGAAGCTTCAGGTTCCAAATCTTTGGGAGGCTCATTTGGAGATCGTGAATCCCTACATACTTCTTCATGGCAAGTTTTCCCACCAAAGCAATGATCGGGGTAGCAAGGTTTTCCGGTTTGATGACTATTGGTGTTTTTTCTTCTTCGAAGATGGTGAGTTTGTCCCACATAGTCATAATATTCGCATCCATAGAAGTGGATCCTGTGAAGACAAAGAAAGAAAATCTAATTTTTGTGGAATAACTAGGGCAAATAAAGAAGGATCCGAGAATTGAAAGAGGGGAATTAATGTGCCTACAAGGAATGTTTGTTGTGTGTTGTTTACAAACCCAATCGTCGGATATATAATGCCTAGAGAAATCAAGGGCGCCGCCTTGGAAGGGCAAACGTCGTTCCGGGAATAGCGAAACATCTCGGACTTGCCGCGGAGTTGGAGCACGATGGACGGCTCTAGGTTCCTCAATAAATCCACCCAATGATTTCGTTACGGCTAATTGGTCTGTTGGGTTGGCTATCCAATCCTGCCACGACGCTAGGATGGAGGTGTAATCAGACAGTTTGATCTCAAGCAAATCACGCAATGATGCCGAATCGCATGGGCGATTTGCTGAGCGGAGAGAAGATACAGTGAGATCAGAAGGAGAGAGAATTTTTGAGGGAGTCATGGAGTCATTTACACGTTTCTTTTCTGTGTACGACAAAATCGTACAACTATGCAGCGATGTACAGGAAATAAATTAGAGCCGATGGATCATGTTAAATGTGCATTGGATAATATTCTTTTGTTATATTGCTAATAAATTTGATGCATTTAGGAATAAATATAATTAAACTCTATATACTACTGTATATTAAAAAATGGCCCACCAATCATTAAGAAAGCAGAATTTTCTTGTTGGAAAAAAGGGAGCTAGTAACACTTCAACTACCTGCACCTTGCAACTGTTATGATTTTGATCCAGTTAAATGATCACGATTTTTTGACAAAACTATTTTTCATATTTTTTCGCAAATTTTATAAAAACGGTAAAAAAAAAAAATAGTTCTTATGATACCAAGCATCCACTCATATAATAAAAAATATAAAAATTAATTAGTTATAAGTACTAATATTGTTCAACTTATATAGTAATACTTTTATTTATTAAACTTAATATTTTTCTTCGTACAAGCTAACACTTCTCATTACATATATTTCAACATTTTCTCGTGAATGAATTAAACTTTTGTGAAAATGAATCAAAATTGGTGCATAGTATTCTTACCGTCATTAAATATTTAGTTCTTTCCCATTAAATGAATCTTAAATATGATTGGATCGCATACGTGCACGTGAAGAAAAAGAACCACAAAAAGGAAATTGCGTACCGTAGGTGAATAACTCAACTTTAATCATGTACGTACAATGGATTAAACTTGAGTTATTCATTTAAATAGAATTCATTTCGAACGTGGTTTATTTAATTTACATGTTAGCATGATAAAATAGAATTAGAATGTTAGCATGATAAAATAGAATAAAAAATTCAAACATTTGGACTAGTTTCAATTTTTGATTGAAAAGTGAAGAGTACATGAATAATGGAATCAAATGGTACAGTTTTTTAGCATGTGGAATATGAACATATATATCCTCATTTACTTAAATTAATAAAAGGAAATTAGCATCTAGTAGATCCATCATATATGTAATCAAGAACAGCAATCACTCCGAAAACAAAAGCTTGAGCGAATCCAGCTTTTATTTCTACATGGTTCAAATCTCTGCTTCTCATTACTTGCTGCAACTCCATCGTCACACCAATCTGCACCTCAATTAATTAGTAAAACAACTAATACTGTTTAATAAAACAACTAATACTTTTCAATGAAACAACTGATACTGTTCGGAAATATGCACGAAATGTATTACCAGGGCTACAACATCTCCTCTGGAGGTGACAATGCTGCAAGATCGGCCCGGGAAGTCGCCTCGAACCACTCCTTCGATTCGATCGAGATTCTGATCGGAGTTCTGTCAGAAAAACACGAATTCGGCTGTTTTATGGTGAAGACAAGCTTGTTATGAGATCCCAAGAAGTCATATGTGAACCCTTTCCATTGTCTTGTTAGGCTTAGTGCTTCAACTATTGCTCCCTGAAAATAATTAAAGCAATCATGCATGTTATGATTAAGCCTTAATTGCAACCAAAAAAAAAATCGTTATGAACTTTCAATTAAAACTTCAACAATTAATTAAAATTTGTTGGGTTATGGAGCCCGAGTGAAATGGGGATGCAGGGCGCGGGAGGCGCTCGACCAGTGCTCGAGGTCGAGCAGGTGTGCTCGGTCGAGCGCTCCCTTTCTTGGCCGTGAGAAGGCGCCGAGCAAGGTTCTTGTCGAGCGAAACCGCCGACGACCTAGGGGCCGAGGTCGAGCGGTTCCGAGGCCTGTACGCGGAGGCCCAGTTTCATCTTTTAGGATTTCGGCAAGGATGGGCCAAACCTAGGTTTTTTGTATAAATAACCCCCTAAATCCCTCATTGTATCTTGCACTACTTGCATTATCTTATACGATATAGTAGATCTCTCCTAGCTTGGTAGTGCCCCCAGATGTAGCCAGTTTGACGAACTGGGTAACCAAATTGTTTTGTCTCTAAATTCCGTAGTTCCATTATTTTCTCCCATAATTGATTGCTTAAATTCCTAACAACTGGTATCACAACATCGGGTTAAAGGGATCTGTGGAGAGCAATTATGGTGGCTGAAGGGAAATCGCCTGTTGAGAAGTTTGATTGGAACAAATTTTGGATTCTGGTTCTTGCAAGATCAAGAAGGTCGTTGAAACGTGCCTGAGATCGTGCGGGAATTGGTGGACGAAGAGCATTGAATCTGGGTGCGGTATGGGACGTGCTTGGGTTATGCTTGAGTCGGAGAGGGGATGCCAATGAGAGATGGGGAAGACGAGTTACGTCTTGGAGTCAGTCTCCAGGTGGGAGATTGTTGGGATTGTTGGAGTCTGAGTTGCGGAATGAGTACAGGGAGGACAAGACGTTCGAAATGAGTCCAGGGAGGACAAGACGTTCGGAATGAGTCCAGGGAGGACAAGACGTTCGACCTAGTTGAGGTCGTGAACTTCCGCTCCAGTGTCAGTCTCCAGGTGGGAGATTGTTGGGTTATGGAGCCTGAGTGAAACGGGATGGGATCTGGGAGGCGCTCGACCGGTCTTTCGAGGTCGGCAGGTGTGCTTTCGGTCGGCGCCCCCTTTGCAAAAGTGAGAAGGCTCGAGCAAGGTTGCTGATCGAGCATAACCGCTCGACCTAGGGCTGAGGTCGAGCGGTTCCGAGGCCTGTACGCGGAGGCCCAATTTCATCTTTTAGGATTTCGGTCAGGATGGGCCAAACCTAGGTTTTTTGTATAAATAACCCCCTAACTCCCCCATCAGATCTTTAGACTACTTTTACACTATCTTATATGATATAGTAGATCTCTCTCACTTGCTTGAAGTGCCCCTCTGCATGTAGTCGGGTTTTACTTAACCCAGTAACCAAATTGTTTTGTCTCTAAATTCCGTAGTTCCATTATTTTCTCTCATAATTGCTTGCTTAAATTCCTAATGAAATTTTCTATTTTTAAAAGAGCAAATTATATCGTCAAAAAAGTTTAGGTGAATTTTCAATTACAAAAAGAACTTTTAGAGTTAAATAAATATTTTTTTTATCAATTACAACATCAAAAATTCATCCAAGACAAAATAAACTTTAAAAATAATTATTTTTTATCAATTAAAAAAAAGCATAAAAATTTCATCCAACATTGGTATATATGTTCTATTTTTTGTCAATTAAATGTATAAAATTAAAGTCATGATAATGGTAGGAAAGTAAATTAGAAAATGTGCTTGCCTTTCGGCGGATGAGCAACAAAGGATTTCCTTCGGCGTCCCTAAGAATCATCTCTTCTTTCCGGCCAATTATTCCGCAGCCGTCGAAGCTAAATAGGACGTCGCCTTGGCTAAAATCCGCCACCGCAAAGCCGCCGCCATTGGCCACGTTGGGCCGCATCCTCACGGCCAGGACCACCGGAGACGGTGAACAGTACACTTTGCTTACATTTGGAAGGAGTTTTGTAGCCATTTTGGCTTTCTGCTTTTAAAGATTCTGTAATTTTCAACACAATTAGTCCAATTTATAGAAGAAATAATTTGGTGCAAGGGGAATCGAGGTACTATGTTGATATGTGTACTCAAAAAGTTTGGCAAGGTTTTCTTTTTGCTATTTATGCAATAATTAAAAAAATCATGTTGAGTGTAATTATGCAATAGGAGGCCGATTATTTGCAGCAATTAAATGTCGGATGCACTTTTTTTTTTTTTTTTGGGAAACATTTGAATTGACTATTGAGGTGTCAGTCAATGTTGACCAAACACTTGAGATCTTATCATGGACGTATTCAGAAACTAATAATGGAATGAGATACTCTTTTTTTTTTTTTAAGTTGCAGCCGAATTTCACAAATCAATATATGGCAATACACGCTTTTATGAGTTTAAGAAAATTGAGAAAATTGTATGGGTAGGAGTTGGAGGATAATTTTGTAAATTTTTATGTATAAAATAAGGGTCCGTGTAATGAAAGTGGGTAATGTGAAAATAGAGTAAGTAATTAATTACCTCCACTCACTCGATTCACCTCACATGATACCTATTGTTGATATTTTAATTAAACAATAACAATGCAATCAATAACACTTGATTGACCCCTCAATGATACCAATTATCATTATCATTTCCAAGACATACTAAATCGCCCCTAAATAAAATAGTTTAATTGAGTGGTATATGTGTGGGTCCCCACAAAAATAATCACATTTTGTGTAAATATGTAAATATTGTGTGATGAGAGTTTATAAGGAGTTTCCTTTCTTTAGTATGCAAAAATATTTTGGAACGTCCCAATTAGAAAAGTATGTAATGTGTTGCGGGACAATGGAAGTAATATAGAGTAGGTCTCAAATGCATTTTTTAAACATGTAAATTTATTCACTGTAAAATGGTAGCTCGTTTTCACTGTAACATGCAACAATGAATTAAGGTTGCATGTTTTAGTAAAATAAGATGCATGTTACAAAAATGCACTTAAATTGTATAGTGCATTTGGTGCATACAAAACTTTGTCTAAAATATATTTACTATATTATTTTACTATAAAATAATATAGTTACAAATAAATAGCTTGGTAAAATTATATTTCGTAAGACTAATCCAGAGAGGAAATTATTTTGGGTTTCATAACTTATCTACTGTTAATTTTTTGTCCCAAAATTTAAATGTCCAATTTTAATCTCATTACTAAATTGATTGTTCAATTTAGGTCCAATTTTCATCGAAAAATCGCGAAAAATGTCATTTTCAATCACACGCAAATCACTTGCCGGTAAAATTTAGTTGTTTCTAAAATTCTAGATTTTAAACTTTTAGTTTTAATTTAATTTATTGAATTACTTACATTTTTAATTGTAAAAAATAAAAATATAAAAATAGTCAATGTCCACTCCAGTGAGGGTATCAGGAACCCTCAAAGTTTACTGGCATGTGACCCAAATTTGAGGAATCAATTTAATTATGGAATTAAAAGATGAATAGTTAAAATTAAATATGAACGGTTAAAACTTTTAAGATGAAAAAATGAATAATGGATAAGTCATTAGAAAAAAAATATTTATTCTTCACTAATTCATAAGTTAATACATACACTGCCCGTGTATCTGATGTTTTTGCACTAATTTCACGTGGGCCATTTCTTTCTAGTTTTATCTAAAGTGTTTACTTTTTCTTTTTCTTTTTTTTTAGAGGAAGTTTTTTCTAAAGTTAAATTTCAAATAAAGCTAAGTTTTGATTTTGGAATCCATAAGAATTATAAAATTGCCTTTTGGAGCAATTTTCTGATCGCTATGCTTGCTTTATTGAAATTTGGTAGCCAAATAGCTTTATAAAGGAATCGTTTGAACAAATTGTCTTCAATTGCCAGAAGCATGCATGAATTTTATTTATGACTATACATTGCAGTTGACCCTTTAATTAACTTGATTTGGTTTATAGCTTCTTAGGCTGGCTTTTGTGAGATGCTACAAATAATTATTGCAAGTGAATAAAATTTAAAAAAAAAAAAATCAACGGGTTTGTATTCATATTGCGTTACGCCACGTACCCTACAAATGTATAATTGGACACCATTATCGCAAATATTGTTGTTTTATTTTATATTTAAATACATACTTAGTACGTATAATGTGTGTCAACAGAAGATGAAGCAAAGATTACAACATTACTGATCTTGCGTGACCAAATCATTAAGACATTAATGTTAAGCAAAGCTTGTTATTGGTCTCTTTTATTTTGACTATAATTATGTCTTATTGTATTAAGATGATTGATACTAATTAAATGACGTGGCACATAATTCAAATTCTCCGATGGAAATTTTCGAATAGAATTTGATAATGATAGAAGAGAATAATTATAAAGTACGTTTTCTATGAACACGTATGAATTCATGTGAACTTTTTTTTCAAATATCATTATTATTTTATAATTCTTATTATGTTATATGTATTATCATCATTGTGCATACGAAATTTTACTTTTTAAAAAATGCTTGTTTTTTAAATGCAGAGAAAAATTAAATAAACGAATTAATTATGCACTTCTCTACAATTTCGAGCTTTTAAATGAGACAAAATTCTTTCATGGTATTAGCTAGCTCAGCCCAAATCCTGGGTTCGATTCCCGTGGAAAACATTCTACCCATTTAAAATTGTAGCACATGACACAGAATTCTTTCAAGTGACACTTCATATGCACTGATACTTTAATAAAAATAGTTCACGTGAACCCGGGTTCACATAAAATTTTGCCACAATTATAAAGGTGGGGTTGTAATTAATAATGTAATGATAAATTTAGGGGTCACTTGATTTTTTTTTTTTTAAAGATAAAGATGAAATATATAATATGAGCACAAGGGTACTCAAATCCCGAGGTGTACAACAATAGATAGTGCAAGAGAATAACTCACAACTTGGCGGGAATGCATGCTAACGGATCACACTCCCAGCTATGAAACGGATAAACAAAAGATAGTGGATAATTTAATCGAATCCACTTCCAAGAACAATATTTGATGACGTCGATGAGTTCATTTAAAGAATATGAACTCTCCTTGAAGATCAGATTATTTCGAACTTTCCAGTTTTTTCACAAAGTAGCTTGCCAAATCAAACCAAAGACTTTCTTTCTAGTCTTGCCCCTTTCAGATTCAACAAACTCAACATAATGATCACGAGCTGACGAAGCGAATGGAATTGACTTACAGAGCTAAATCGAGAGGGCTTGCCAAATGAGCAAAGCAATCGGACATGAGAATAACAAGTGATTGGAGGATTCCATCGGTCCAAGACACAACGAGCAAGATCCATCCCCCAAACCAGTAGATAGGCCACGAAGCAAGAGATTATCCTTAGTCGGGAGTCTTTCGCGAACAGCCTTCCATGTGAAACCTGAGATTTTTGACGGGATCACCTTCCACCATAACTTCCACCAAGGGAACTGCACCTCTTCACTTGATTTAATGATTTAGGGGTCACTTGATTCAGATTTTTTCCAATTGGAGTAATAAAGAAATTGAAAATAAGGTAAGTGTGGTAATTAATGAGAATAAAAGACAATTAGTTCACCTTTATATTTTGGGGTGTGGTAATTAATGAGAATAAAAGACAATCAGTTCACCTTCATATTTTGTACGATGTAATGAGACTTAAAATAACCAATAATCACCAAAACTGGAATTCGAACAAATGCCACAATATTAGACAATACATTAGGAATAGAAATTCAAAATTTCACCAATTCCAATTTAAAGGATTCATCTCCTTTACATGCACCCTCTCCTTTACCTCAGAGGATTCATCTTCAAATGGACGATGGTACGGCTATATCTGATCCTGAGAGATATCGTCGACTTATTGGGAGGTTCCTTTATTTTAATCTCACTCGTCATGATGTTGCGTATGCTACGCAACAATTAATTTATACGTGAATTCTCCGTGTACATCTCATTGAGATGTTGCTCTTCACATCTTACGTTGTCTAAAAGGTACGTCTTCTCTTGATTTACTTTATACACCCTCAGTTTCTTTGAATCTTGTAGCATTTAGTGATGCTAATTAGACGACCCGTAACGACACACGACGCTCTATCATGGGCTTTTGTGATATTTTCAGAGCGATTGTTTAATTTCTTGGAAGAGCAAGAAACAATCAATTGTTTCTTGTTCTTCGGTTGAGGTGGAGTATCGTGCCTTGGGGTTTACTGCGTGTGAATTATCGTGGTTATATTCACTTTCCGGTGATTTTCTGTCTTTCGGTTTCTTTGCATATTCCTTTAGGTGGCGTTTGGTTCATGGGACCGGATTGATTTGGTGTGATAGGATTGCGTGGGATTGAGTAAGATTTGATTGATTTGACTGAATTTGTTTGAATCAAGATATGTGTTTGGATTGTAGGATTTGATTGAGAGATTACCGAATTAGATGAGATACCTGTTGAAATGTCATAAATACATTTAAATTGAATTGAAACAACCACACTTTATTCTTGTGAATCTATTCAAACAATTGAAGAACAATATTGTATTATTGCATTTGGGATATGTTCTATCCCACTTTTCACATGAGGTTAGCATATCCCTCCATGGAGGGATTTAATACTCCCTCCGTCCACCTATAAGTTTCTCCCTTTCCTTTTTCATCCGTCCAACAATAAGTTTTCTGTTTCTATAAATAGAATAAGTAACACTCCAATATCAATATATTTATTCTCACTTTTTACACTATATTACAAAATTGTCATTATTCCCTTTTACTTTTCATCCCAAATTCACCATCTTGGCCCACCATTTATTATTTTATTATTTTTTCTTAATCTTAGTGTCCAAAAGAAACAAGAAAGTTATTCATGGACAGAGGGAGTACATTTTATACCCGGGCATGAAGTATACCATGGACCCTCATCCCACAAACTAAACGGTAGATTAGTTGAGATTAAAATTCTAATTCTAGCCTATCCCGATCAATCCCGCGAATCAAATGGGCCCTTATGGTATGACAATAAGGCCGCGATCCACATTAGGTCAAATCTAGTCTTCCATGAGCGTACCAAACACCTTGAAATTGATTTCTATCTTGTTCGTGATAAATATAAGTTGGGTTTTGTTCTTCCTTCTCACATGTCTACTCGACTGCAACTTTCAGATATTTTTACCAAGGCTCTCTGCTTAATTTAAAACTTCATGTGTTCCAAGTTTAAGAGGTTGAATGCTTACAGCTCTTCAACTTGAGGGGGGTGGGTGGGGGGGGAGGTGAAGAAGTATCAGTTTGCACACGTTATGGTATTATTTGGGAAAAATAACATTTGGGCGACGACTGGTCCAAGGAGGTGGCTTCTACTAATAAACACGTGTTTTAGACCCGTCATTAGAAGAATAAATTTATGAGAAAAAAACGTTCCACTACAAAGTGAAAGAGTTCTAAACAATTTAATACAATTGTTTTTTCCAATTACATTCAACTAGAAAAAAGACAACAAATTAACTCAATTGCCCTTATTCTCACTCTCCTTTGTAGTGATGTGATATATCTGTCGTGAACAGTGCCCGTCTATGAACATTGGACCCGCTACCTATGATCAATTGCATTTCCGTAGATAATATATTTGTAGATAATTTGAGAAACAAAGATGCCTATAGAAAAGTCGTAAGAAATCTCACTATTTAAAATATTATTTATTTATTTTTTTGACAACTCGGTATTCAACACAAGAACCGATTAATGCTGGGATTATATATAACTCACCGCTCACTATTTAAAATATAATTATTTTTATTTTAAAATTCTATAGTTGAAAAAATTCGTAGTCAGTTCATTATTTTTACTGTAGTTTTGGGTACAATAAATTTCAAGATGATTAATTAAGACCCAATTGATCTTCACATGTAAGAAATATATAGCACTAATGTTAATGCTAACATGTATAAATATGTCAAAACCGTAAAGCAATTTGAAGAAAAAATCGAGATTAATTTCCTTGCCCGATCTTTTCTATATAAATTAAGAGTGGCAATCTCGCGGGAAGTAGTTGCAAGAAATTCTCGTTTCAAAAAGTTGATTAACCAACTTTGTCTCCTTCAATGTCAGTGCGAGGTGAACGCCTGGAAATATAAAGAAAATAAATTATCAAGAAAACGAAAATATATGAGCTATGAGAAAAATTCGGGAGGCTTAGTGGTATGTACATTTCAGAAATATTGTAATTTACTAATAAGTATAAAATGGATTGTGCAATTTTTTTGACTATGTATGTTATTCATTTTGTACCTATTAGTAAAATGATCCCAAATTTTATACTTAATCAATAATTTTTCAAAAAAAAAAAAAAAAAGCTCAACATTTTGATATTTCTACAATTCGATCACCAGTCACTACTACTTAACTTTTACTATATCAACATTTGATTTTTCACAATTCAATACACGAACCTATTTTGAGCAACTAATTAAGCAGACGTAACTCTTTGTCACGTCAACTGTAAATTATCGGAAAATAGGACTACATATTTATCGAATTGAAAAAAAAGAAATATATATATATATATATAGTGCTTGACATTATAAAAACTAAATTGCCTCGACTAATTTAAAAATGTAAAAAATCGTAAATTTATGGGAGACTTACTGATATGTATATTTAAGGATTACAACTTACTAATAGGTGCAAAATTGTTGCATATACGTAGATACATTTGCACTTTTACGTGCAACTTTGAATATATATACAATTCCATTTATACCTTTTAGTAGTTTGCATAAAAAAATTATATCTATTAGTAATTTTCCTTAAACTTATTTGCAATTTGAGATTATTACTAAATTGAGACATCAAATCATACCGAAAAAATGTTGCAATGGCCAGGATCAGCAAGATGAGCCATCAAATTCTCAATGGGGCCTTGTCCAGTATAAATAGCTTGAAAACAAAAACCAACAAAGGCTAGCATTGCAAGTCTCCCGTTCTTGATTTCTTTAGTCCTTAACACCATCACAGGCTCGGGCGATCCCCGACCCCACATCATCGGGTCGAACCATAGCCCGCCCGGGTACCCCACATCGGGCTTCGGATTCTTCCTATTGGGAAATTTGGGCTCAATGTCGACTGATCCAGGGTTAAGGAAATCGGCCCATCTCCGGCCCTCGACCCAGCCCATTAGGGCTAATTGGACCACGAATAGGGTCGTTGGGTCTGCGAAGTATTCTCTGGAACCCGCATCATACCATGAGAAATTTTCGATGAATCCGAGGCTTTCTAGCCATTCTGGGATGAGGATTCCCGCAACGGCTAGCATTGCCCATCTGGCGTGCATTAGCTCGGCTTGCGCGAACCATCTTAGAAGTTCCGGGTCGGATCCTAGGTCCAATTTAAGTTTATTAATTTAGTTTGGGACATTAGAGTGAAAGACTCTTTGATTTATATGAAATTCTTACCTAGTCCAAGGGGGTCAAAACCAAAATCTCCAGGAAGACTACAAAAATGAAAATCATGAATAAAATATTTAAAAAAATGTGGTAAAAATTTATTTGAGATCGTCTCACCGTGCGACTATTTATAAATTAATAAAAATTAATATTCACTCTTTCTAAAATATTCAAACGTCATTCTCAAATTATACTTCGTCTCAAATTAATTAGGCGATATGAAGACATGACAATAATTCTGGCTCATTCTCGTTAACTTTTCAATTGATCATGTCATTGGGTCCTAGCTGATACATTTATTTTAGCAATTTATAATCTGCTTTTTAAACAACGACAATAGCCTAATGATTGATTCTGAACATATAATAACTTTAGATCATATCCACTGGGAAAAAAAAGTTATTTATTGATAATGAAAAGTTCCCCAAAATTGTACATCGGTTTCAAAAGTTAAATTTGTTGCACAATGTCATCAATTCATTACACTACGTCAATAGCATGTGTTAAAGTGATTAGAACTAGCTAGCTTTTTTATTTTTTTTAAAGTGAAATACGAGAAACTCCCCCATTCATACTATCAAAAAGTTAAATTACCTGCCATCAAGCCAATCTGGCGGCGAACTACCAGGGAACCAAATAGGCCTATCAGGAGGAAGTGGCTTGCAGACGCTCGACGGCCCTTTCGTCGCATTCAAACCGCCCTTTCGGCTCAACGGCCATGTTGCTAATTTCCCGGGAAAAGATATTTTCCCGGGAATTATTTCCCTGAAAGTAATAAACTATGTAACATTAACAATTGAGTAGACAATGAGGTTACATTTAACTAGTGTAACAAAATTTGGTAACTTAATTAATTATGTTGTGACCTGGTGGGGAAGCTTGAAAATGCAGCTGTTGCAGCAATGGCTAAAGCCATAGATATGAATGACAAAATTGATTTAATTTATTGAAGGTGGCAATGTATACCATAAAGCTAGTGAAGTGGCTTATCTAGAAAAGGAGTGGATGGCTCATGTAACATATCTCAATGGGCCAATGAGATCCCAACTTGGCACGTGCCTGGATATGCTCCAGCTTGCAGTTTAATGGGTTGGGTCAAGGGGTCCGAACCCAATTGAATTTTGTGGGAGCCCAAATTGGAGTTGTGACATTTCACACAGGTAGTAAAGTTGGAAAATGGGCCTTTTTCTTAATACTAATAATTAATAAATGTAAGAATGAAAACAAATAGTGAGAGAATGAAAATTTTCCCACCAAGTTTGTCCTGATTACATACTAAAGTGAACCTTGTTGGAGTTCGAATAATTATCAAATGCTTCAAGTCGAAACAAGCAGATATTTCCTAAGAATTCATTGCAAAGGAAGAACAATAAAATTCGCTCCGAAATCTATATTACTATAAAAGTAAATTTGTGTTACTGCAGTGAAGGATTCTTGAAACATGATAAGTGGATCACAAGAAAAAACGTATAAACACATAGGGAGAAAAATTCGCAAATTTTGCGGGTCGAATTGGGTCAAACAAATTTTTTTATAAACTTTGCGCAAAGGCAAAACAACAGAATTTGCTTTGAGATCTATGTTACTAAAATGACAAACATGTGTTACTGCAAAGAAAAATAACACATATTTATTTTTCATTACACATATATATATTTAAGATATTGAAAATTGTGTTACTATATGCTCAAAATGTGTTACTGTGAAGAGAAGATAAAGGAATAGTCATTCCCAAAAAATAAAAGAATTATGATTCCTTACCTACCCCATGAGTTTATGTATTCCATATTTTGAGAAATTAATTTTTTTTCCACAAAAAATATTATCATTCATTTAATAATATTACCTTCTTCCCAACAACAACAACAATAATTTAATAATAATGTTATTTTATTTAAAAATTTATTTAATAAAAATAATAACCAACTCCAATAATAATAATAATAATAATAATAATCATATTAAATATAATAATATTAAAATATATAAATAATATATTTTTTTAATAATAATACTATATCTCGAGAAATATAAATTAAAGTGAATTCTTAATATTATTTTAATGAAAATAAAATAAAAATATTATTATTTAATAATATATTATTAAGAATAAAAATATTAAAAATATATATAACATTATTATTAACTCATATACTTTCAACAATAATTAAAATCATATTAATATACATATATATGTTTACTAAAATTATATATTATTAGTATTTGAACCCGTGCGTTGCATGATTTTGATTGCACAATTAATTTGTATTAACTTTTTTTTAAGTATTTGTAATAAAGTGTTTTTCAGTTTAAAAAGACGATATATCAATATAAACTATAAGATTAATGAGAAGATCTCATATACACCAAGTGCGCAGAATTTAGATCCGTGCAACTGCCCCGCCCCTGTCCAATTAATCAATTTCGGGTCATATAAAATATGTCAGGATTTTTAATTCATTTTGGAATACGGGTCTTTCTCTTCTCTTTGTGAACACTCCGTCTTCCCCAAATCTCTCATCCCGCCCCCACCACGGCCGCCGCCTGACCTTCGCGGAGATATCGACGTCGTCTCCGCTTCCCTTAATTTAATCTTTTGATATTGATTTATATTTTGCCCTAATTTCATTCTTTTTGCTCGTATTTTCTTTTTATTTGGCTACAGATGGTTGTTGAAGTTTTTCGTTAGCTGATATTGATTTTTTATTTAAATTTTATTCCTTTCGAAAATAGAATTAGTTTTTTTGTATCTGAGTAATTGTGGTATTGGACAGTTGCAGTAGGCTAAGAATGAGACGAGGGGGGAGTTTGACGATGAGAAGGAAAATGGGAGATTGGATCATCCTAAGATTGGGAGAAGGAATTATGGGTGTTTGGTATCATCTGATGATGATGATAGTGGCATAAAACCGGAACTGATGGGATTGGATGAGGAGAACATGAGTATTTCTATTTCTAAGAGTTTGCAACGTAAATTAAGTTGAATCTATTAAATTTATTGTTGGGAATTTTTTTCAGTTGTTTTCGACGTATATGATGATGACATCGACACGCTTCAGTTATAAGTTGCACGTTTGGTTATAAAAAAATTGCATGATTTAGTAATAGTAAGTTGCATGTTTCTGTTATCGGTAGTTGCATGCTTCAATTATAAGTAGTTGCACGATTCTCATAATAGTAGTTGCACGTTACTGTGATTGTAAGTTGCACGATTCTACTATAGGTAGTTGCACGTTTTTGTTATAAATAGTTGCATGTTTCTGTTATTTGTAGTTGCACGCTTCAGCTATAGTAGTTGCATGTGTTTTATTTAGGTAGTCGCACGATTCTCTTAATAGTAGTTGCATATTTCAGTGATTGTAAGTTGCTTGATTCTACTATAGGTAGTTGCACGTTTTTATTATAAATAGTTGCATGTTTTTGTTATAAGTACTTTCACAGTTTCACGTTTCAGTGATAGAAAGTTGTACATTTACAAAAAGATGTTCAGTACAAAAATCAAGATTGATAATTATTTTAAAAGAAAATAAAATTAAAAAGAAGGATTGGCAATTATTTTGAAAAAAAATAAAATTAATTAAGCAGACCTATGAATATGTAAAAAAACAAGCCCATAAACTGAATTACGAAAATAAAAGCAGGCCCATAAAATGAATTACAAAAAATAAAAATAAGGGGGTACAGCCGAATGGTGCAAGCATTTCGACACAATAACTGGTTTACTATAGGTAAGACCCGGCTTTTCAAGTAGGTCATTTTTGTTTAAGTGGGTCATTTTTAGTGGGTGCACCGTGCACCCTAACGCACAGAAGACCCACTCAAGATTAATATAAAGTGAAGAATTGAAAAATAAAATAGTTAGTTATGAATAGATTAGAAGAATTCCCCCACAATTAATTCAACACTCAAATTATGTATCTCAATACTTCGTGCAATATAAGAAGAAATTTTCTACAATATACAAAATAATTACACAATTACAATAAATATATAACAAATTCATAACTCAAATTACTTACCTTAATACTCCTTATAATGTAAATTAAAAAATTAAAATCAAATTAAGAAAAAAAACAAATCTTATGTTAAACATAACGAAATTGGGTGTGAATATATATATATATATATATCGTGCAAACTTGCCGGCAAATATATCAAATCTTTTTTCTTGAATATATTTATATATATATTTATAATTAATTTAATTAGATAGATTAAGTAAAAAAAAAATCTGTTAAGCATAAGACAATTGGTCGTGGATAACTTGTCTTTTTATAAATAAATTATTAATAAATATATCAAATCTTTTTCTAAATTTCTTGAATCTATTTATATATATCTTTAAATTAATTTAATTAGATAAGATTATGTAAAAAAAAATCTTGTGTTAAGCATAAGAAAATTAGGCGTGAATATATATAAGTGCATATCATCAATGATTTTAAAATTTGTGATGGTTTCTGCTTTTATATATATATATATATATATTCTAAAAATTCGTTTCTCAATTTAATATTATAATTTTTTTTAATATTTTATAATTTGCTAATATGAATCAAATTTATGTCTACCTTACTATAAGAATTTTATCTTCTTTTTTTTAAAATTTTTTTTTCTGGAGAAACATAGTTTTTCATTAAAGTTCCCTAATATCGGATTTTGGAAAAAGAAAAAAAAAATTGTTATCAATGGAACATCTAAATCCTGAACCCTAAATCGCCTAAATTCTAAATCTCGGACCCTAAACCCTTAATCCTAACCCAAGAATCCAAAAAAATCATTAAATCGATTTTAATTCATTAAAAAAAAGATGAAATTGTTAATATATGGTTGACGTGAAACTATTGTGATTAAAAGTTGTTTGCGTCAGGATTTGGAGGTGAAAAAATATGACAGAAAATATTATTTTTAATCTTTAATATTTATTCATAAGATCTTATTCCTTAATCTTAATTTTTTTTAAATATATATAGATATATATATATATATATATATAGATTATTATTTGTTATATATATTTTTTAAAGATTTGTCTCCCAATTTAGCAATAATTTTTTGTGGGAAAATCCAATGATTTCCAAATTTTGGGCGATTTCTACTTTTATATATATAATATATATCCCCTTTCTACTAATTCAGAGTTTTCCTATTCCCACGGGGCACTACTCAAAAGTCATGTTTTAATTTTTCTAATTTTTAAGAAAATTGGATTTTTTTTATCCACTCATTGGAAGTTATATATTAGTTCTAAAAATAAGGAGAAGTTGCATTTATTTTAAATTTATACTTATCCTATATTTTAAAATAATTTAAACCTATATCATTTTATATTTATTAGTTCTTTTTTTTTTCAAATCCGTTACCACATCTAATCGCTCTCTACATTCTTTCTTCCACTTTCACTGCATATTTCTACAGTTTGCGTTTCTGATCGCCGCTGGATTTGATAAAAGTAAGAATCTCATATAAAATTGAATTGTCGTCCTTTTGGACGACAATTTATATATTTTTTTGGTTGTTTATATTTGATGGTTATCATATTTTTCTTTTTTATGTTTTAATCTGTATATTTTTTCTCCTAATCTATTGTTTAATAGTTTTGACTAATCCTACATGGTTCAATGCTAATCACAATTACGTGCTCTCTCTCTCTCTCTAATTATTCAATAATAATTTTTTTAAGAATTTTTTTTATTTCGATTTCAATTATTTTTTTAAGATTTTTTTTATTCGGTTTCAATTGCGTCTTTTTCGTTGTTTTCTTTATTGTTGATTTTTTCGTTGTTTTCTTTATTGTTGATGTTTGCAGGTTTCAAATTGCGCTGGAAGATTTATGGTCTTTATTGATAGAAGCAGACTCCAAAACAAGTTTTGATAGGTTTAAATTTTTTGAATATAGATATTTGAATGTCATGCCTTTTAATTTTTTTGATTGAAAGTAAAATTCAGATGGTTGTTTGAATCCGTTCATTAATGTTCTCATTTTAAAATTGAATTTTGCTTTATTTTAGTAACATTGTATTAATCGATTGGATTTCTAGATCCAATTTATTTTATTTGGATTGATATTTTTTTTTTATATGAATTTTGATTTATGAGATTTCCGTGATTGTTTTGCTTTCTGGATTTGCTTTATGATTTTTTTTTACAGGAGATTTGCTTTATGAAATCACAAGTACAAACAATAACTAATAATCTTTCTAATTATTTTTTTTACTTAAACTGGGAGTTATTTTATAATAATCTAAGAGAATTAAATATTGTATTTCAATTGTGCTATTTTAACTTCTAAGTCATTATATTTGAAGAAATAATATATTGACAAAATTATATATGAACAGGATAATACATATATTAACTGATTTTTAATAGTGAATAAACTGATTAACTGGTTATAAATTGATTATAAGTTTTCTTTATAAATTTATGATAGCTTAATGAATAAATTTATGTATTAAGAACAATTTTTTTGTTTCCATAGCGTAGTCTGTTCTCATTGAGTTTGACCATATTTAAGGAAAATATTAAAGATTTGTTCTCAATGAGTTTGTTCCCGCGTGTTACGCGGGGTTTTACGCTAGTAGATTATAATAAACACAATAATAATATTAATATTAAAGTATAATTAATAATAATAATTTTAAAACTGATTTGCCAATACTTATATTTCATTCTTAGGTCATACCAATCATAAGAATGATCATTTATAAATTATTACATTTATTAATTCATTTCATTCAGCCGCAATTCCATTCAGTCACATAAATCATGCCTTAGAGTAGCATTTTTGTTTTAAATCATTTATTTTGGGTGATAATGTTGGATAATAATTAATTATTTAAGTTTGTCATTCATTTACTTTGTTTGACCAGAAAAATAATTAAATCTCGGAGCTTCGGGATATGGCCCAAAAATTGAAATTATGTTTGATATTAAATCTCATTCAAAGAGGTGTGATAAGTTATTTAACGGTTATATGATTAAATGTCAAAATTAGCCTAAAACAAGTTAGAGAACACTACGTCGGACCTTAATTACCAGATTCGAAAAAAGCAAGCAAAGATGCAAATGTCGAAAAAGCAAGCAAAGATGCAAATGTACAAATTGGGTTTTCCCCAATTTGTTCAGATGATTCAGTTTAGTTTTCTAGTGTATGGTTTTGCATTCAACGGCCATGGATTCTACAAATTGTTGCCGTCTGAGATGAATTCCAATTTCAACCATTTATTGCTTCCGAGTTTTTGTTTCATCAACAAGAAAGAAGACGCCATTGGTTTTTATTATTATTGCATTTGGTTTTGTTTTCCAAATTCCAAGTCAAACTGCTGATTTATTTTTATTTTTTTTGGATAATAATTGAACTATATATGCGCCTATATTTGCTTTTCAATCAACCTATCTTCAAAACAATCCACCTATCTTCTCCTATTTTGATGGAAATTGCTTCAAACTTTTCAATCTTAAATGGAAGAAATACAATGAGAAGAGGATATTTCAGTAAATTGGTGGGTTGAGTATCATCGCACTCATTCAAGTAAATAACTGATAAGATAGGAACAGAGACGGATTCAGGATTTAACAGTGTGATGGGCTGAAAATTATTAAAATTTCATCACATTTAAATTTTATATTTATATATCGTATTTTTTTTAATATTTAGTTGTGTCGTATGAGATTTTATAAAATAAAACTTATCAATAATTATATCTAAATTTATCTACATTTTTAACAAAATATCTTCGAAAAGATTAGGGTTCATTTGTAAAATACATTATTTTTTTTATAAATAAATTACTTAAATTCCAAAACCCTTTGATTACAACTTATGCTCAATATTAGTATTTAACCATTTCAAAAAACATTAAACAATTAAAGAAAAAAATTACATGTAACTCATATTAACATTTTATTACATTTTTACTTTCTTTTTTATAGTATTAAAGTGACCAACAAATTATCATTGTCAGATGAATTGAACTCTGAATGTTAGTGTGAGAGGGTTGTCTCAAGCAAGCACATCCAAAATTACAATAAAGTAAAATCTTTGTTGTGATGAAGTTCTTGAATTTCAATACTTTAATTAAATTTTGATAAGAAAAAGAAAAAAAAAATATGAAAAAAAATAGAAGGGGCACAAAAGAATTAGGGAAATAAAATTATATTAAGTTGAAGCTACATATTGTATCTTAATTACAATATATTAGAGTTTACTCACATATTACATATAGATATATAACAAATTAGTTGTGACTTACACTGGGCTGGAGCCCGGTGCAGCCTAACCATAGATCCGTCCATGGATAGGAGAATTCAATTTATATCCTCTATTTCATCTCACCTTATCATATCAAAACGTAATAATTCTTATTTTTGATGTAAACGTGGCCTTAATGTTTTAAATGTTTTTCTCTTTTTTCTACATTTTACACATATGTCAATTTATTTTTTCATAACTTACCTCTGTTAATTGACGTAGAAGGAAAGAGATGTGGGGAGAGAGAAATAAAAAAGTTGTAAACTAAAATTAAGGGATGTGGTGCGAAAGAAAACAATTAATAAAAGGTAAATTTGCCATTATTCATTCATCTTTAATTTTACAAATACATTTTGAAACATTAAATAATAAAAATGGAGGTGAAAAGTATAGTGTGAACAAGTTTCACAGTGAAACTGGTTAAAGAGTGTGACTTATATTACTAAAGAGTGTTTACTAGTTAAGGAGTGTGACTTTTTACTGTAAAGGGTGTGACTTTAATCATAAAAATGAAATATGTGACTTATATTATAGCAAAGAGTGTCGTAGTGATAACTAAGGGTGTGACTTATATTACTAAAGAGTCATGTGACTTATATTACTAAAGAGTATGTCTGTAAAAAAAAATCAATTTCACGATGAACAAGTTTCACAGCATACCAACTCAAATGGAGACAGTAAAACATTAAAGATTTTTTTTTTTTTGAAACGTACAACATTAAAGTTTGATAAGAGGCCAATACACCTTCGTCACTCGCTTGGCGAATTACTAGAAGTTTACACAAGAACTTACCAAATATTATTGTTTAGTGATTAGTATAGTATCATTTTTAAACATTAATTAATATTTCATTAAACATTAGTATTTCATATATTACATAGTTCCATTATATTGGATTATTTTTACAAGAAAGAGTACATACCTTTCTACAGGAATATTATTTTAGCGAAAGAATTGATAAAGTCTGGTTGAATTCTACGTCACACTGGATCCTCTTGGTCCGAAATACAATCACACAAACTACTTTTAATATTTACAATTTAAAAGCCTTTGTCGTATTGAGTTTAGTGATTTACGTGAGAATTTCTGCATGGGAATGATGAGGCGTGAAAGCCAGTGTTGAGAAATAAGAAGGAAAAACTCTTTTACCGTAACTGCGAAAGCAGATTTCTAATTTCTAATTGATTCAAATTTTGGGAGAGTTATTGGTAACCAACTCCACAAAATTTAATCCATTTCTTTTAATTTTCAAAATACATGGATGAATTATTTAATTATATTAATTAATTAATTATAATTAATTAAAACTTTTACATTGTTTATATTAAATTATGATATTTTAAAAAACAAATTCAAGTAAATTAAAGTTGACATGAGACCTACTCAAAAAGTTAATATACCTCACATTTTCCGGTGGGTGCATGTGGCCGGGCCGACCTGACCGGTGTCGCCCATTTTAAGATTTTCTAATAATAGCATTTGAGTGAATAAAAGAAAAGGGTCAATTAATTAGTTCACTAATCATCCCAAATATCAAAATAATTGTTGAATGTAGGTGTTCATAGTTGAGCTAATGTGATTGTAATGTCTACCAGTACCATACACATCAATTGATTATTGCTCTTTACCTATTTCACTAACCATTTTGTACCCCCCATGAACTAAAGCCATCTTCACTGCCAATCATTTTTCAGATGCAATTTTCTTGTTAATTTATTATTAAATATGTCTTAGTTTGGTATATGAACCATACGGCAACAACTTTTTATATAAATAAGGGAGACTGAGAAAAAAGGGGTTGACTTCCAAATAATTATAACCAATGTTTTAAAAACCGGAACAGGAAGTTGAGCCGGACGACCCCAAAAAAAGGTTGGACCGGGGTCGGACCGGTCAGACCGGATTGAGCCGATGTGACGTCATAATAAATATTATATATATATAATATGCATAATTTTTTTTAAAAATCAAAATATTGAGTATAATAAGTGAATATAAAGCATCTAAAGTCACTTCAAACTTATTATTATTATTATTATTTATTTCAATATAAAAAATATCAAACTAATTGTTAATTAATAAAGGCCCATAAACATTTAGCAATAAAATGCCCTAAACACTTCAGTAATAAAAGGCAAAGAAAAGTAGAAAACTTCAGTTGCGTCACTTGCGTGCAAACTTAGGAAGAGAGCAGAGAAGTGATAAAGGCCAAACACTCCAAACCCTAAATTCACCATTTCCGCCGCCGCCCACCACCGCACCCGCCACCGTGCCCGCTGCATCCGCGACCATCTCCCTCGCGCCACACAAGCGCACACCCTCTCCTGTAGATGCCGAGCGACGCAGCCCCAGCCGTCGTCTTCCCGCCGCCCGAAGGTGGCCGCCCGCCCAAGGCTTTTGCAACTACAGGTGAGGCCGTGAGAGACCGAGAGATCTGTTGGGATTATACTGGAAAATATGTTTTTACTTTGTATAATCGAAACTGAATTTTCAGACTTATTTACTGAAATAAATTGTTTATCACTGATGCTTTAAATATTATCGAATGTTACATATATTTACTGCATAACTGTTCAATAAGTCGTACGTGTTACATTGTAGTTAATTTAGTGATACCAGATCACAGAAGATTAAATTAACAGTCCCTTGTAACTAAAAGTACACCATTCACTACCTAGATGGAAATGAACAACCCATCGTGAAAGGTTGAAGTGTAAGGCTCAGATTGGTTTGTCTTGACCAAGAGATTACACTAGTGCATGACTGATGCACTAAATAGGACCTACAGGAGGATAAATTCTTCAGAACTGAACAAGGAAGAATTAGACCTCAGTGGTTCGTTATTTCTTAATCTTCGTCCCTTAAATAGGATCACGTGGAATTGGTAACTATTGCTTTGACTTATCATGGGTAGCGAATCAGAGAGATTCAATACTTTTTATCTTGGGCAATATTATTAGTCACATGTGATTGCTAAGATTTAATACGAAGAATCGTGTGCAAGTACACTTGTTCGATTTGCCCCCTTGGGAGGTTCATAAGCTTTATCATACCAAATCTTGCAAGTGGAATTAGTTTCCGGTATTGATAATAATGTTGAACCGTTCCTTGACCAAGGATATAAGATATTAATTAATAGAAAGCTATTTCAGTGGCTTGAATTAATTAATGGGCTAGATAATCTTAAACACGGGATATAATGACCGGGAGCCATATTGACTGTAATATGGGTTAAGATGGATAGTGCAATATTAATTATGTAGTGGGATTAATTAATATTTATGGGCTTGAATTATATTGTGGCTCAGTATTAGATATTCAAGGTCCATTAGAAGGTCCAATCTTAATTCTCCTAAAGGCCCCTTAAGTAGCCCAACATATAGTCCAATAACCGAAAATGTGATTAAAATAAAATAAATATTGTTGCTTATTTTTCCAACTAAAATTTCAAAATTTATAGATATAATGGGAGAAAGATTTTCTTTGAATTTTGTTATGGAATGAAGATATGTATTCTTGGAATACAAGATTATCTCATTAAATTCAAGAAATCTCCCACTTGGTTATCTATAATGATAATTTAGAAAATCTTGAAAATATAGTGGGCAAGAAAGATTTTCTTGAAAAGATATTATGGAAAATATGTATTTCTTGAAATACAAGAATATCTCATAAATTCAAGAAGATCCAAATCTTGGAATCTTGGACCCCAATATTTTCGAATTCCATAGCATATAGATAAGGTGGGATTTTTGTGGAATATTATAGTTATGGGAAAAAGAATATAGGAGATATATTCAAGATTTCTTGGAGATCAAGAAAAGATTTTCCCACATTGTTTTATCACAAAATTTTCGTCCACTTCATGCTCTATAAATAGGGGATGAATGTTTCATTCCCAGTAACACATGAAAATTTGTTTTTCGGAAAAATATCAGCGTCGATAAAATATCAAATATTTTGTAACGTCGACCGATTGTATTTTTCAAAAAACGACAATTGTGAGTAGTGTACAATTCCATGTGCTGGAAAAATTAGTAAATCCACAAAGGTGGTGCAACATATTTTATTTTCCTTTTGTTAAATCGTTCACAAGAATCCTTCCACCGGATAGTCGAACGAGGGCTAAGGGAATACTTGGGAAGGGCTAAGTGAATACTTGGGAAGTCCTTACGGTTAGTCTATTCAGCTACACCGTTGCCATCCCAAGAGGTACGTTCACGTAAACTCGTAGAATTCCGCATGGGTAGGTTTTACGTGAATTTTTATATGCATGATATGTTGTTGGATTATTATTTGAATTAATATAGGATTAATTCATGCTAGTAATAATTAAAGAATTAAATTTGTATTTAAATATTCACCCCGAATAGATATGTGCAAATTATTCCCCAACAAGATTGTGAATAGTGGCACCGATTTACCTTCCAAATCGAAGGCCAAGGACGGAATGGCGTCCCCCCTTTTTTTTTTTTTTTTTTTGGTTTTTGTTGAAAACCGGCCCATGGTTCAATTGCTTCGGTTTTCAAACGGTTTTTCCGGGTTTGAGGTGGACGGTCCAATAGCGGTTCTATACACCTCTATTGGGCCGCTTTGGGGCGGTTCACCGGTCCGACCGGCCGGTCGGACCCGATTTTTAAAACAGAGATTATAACCTTATTTATATCGCAAAATTTTGTAAATGTCTTTTAAACACTAAATTCGATGTTTCTTTCTTGTTTATTAATTTTTCTTAGGGATAATTACCCTAAGGTACAAGTTTGACTTAATATTACTAGGAGGTACACTCAAAACCCTTTAGTACTCTTAGGTACAAAACTCATCTAAAAAAACCCATAGTACCCTTATTATTTATTAAAATTAATAATAAATAGAAATAAAAGCCCACCCTGAAATACAAAACCCACGTTGGGTCTCTCTCACTCTGCCCACCTTTCTCTCTCACTCTCACTCTCACTCTCACTCTCACTCTGCCCACGTTTGTGTGGATGGATGTCAAGCATGGCGTCTTGTATCTCCTGATTGGAAACCAGAGATGGCACATGTACCGTAACTTGATGGATAGATTGATGAGTAGGCCTTGTAGATGTAAATAGTTGTAAATAAAACTCCCGTACAAGTGTCGACAACATGGATGGAGAAGTGCACCATCGGCCTTGGCTCTCATGAAGTCCAGTAATCGTATTCTTGCAAGTCAACCGCGATGCCAATGTTTGCAAAAAGTCGGGTTCCAGCCACCAATTAGACTCGAAGTGGAAAAGACTAGGGATTCTGGGAATGGAATGCACAAGTTGAAGAAACAGCGGTCGGCATCTGAATAACCCGTTCAGTTGAAAAGTGGGAGGAGGAGAGAGAAAGCAAGTAAATAGGGAGAGGAGTGGGACTGGGTGCTTGCAAACCTAGGTGGATGAGTGGAAAGATTAATAGAGGAAGGAAGGCGGAAGGCGGTCGTTGTAGGAAATCGGAAAAGATGGTGACTAGCGGGAGACGAAGGAGAGAAAGATTCATTTTTTTATATCATCGTTATTCCCTATCTAAAGTTACCAAAGGCAACAGCGGAGGGTCTACAGCGGCTTCGATCGGCGGAACCCGACACAGACTCCAACACCGCAGATCCGAATCGGGGCTCGGAACTCGACACGGACTCCAACACCGACGAAGGCTCTAGGAGATCGATTTATGTTTTTTGTTTTCATTTTTTTTCTGCATCTCAGGTTGGTGTTTTAATCTTGCAATTTTGATTTATTCTTTTTGTTGGATTAATGGATGGGAAGGGGCATGCTTTTGGTGGTTGTACAATTTTTTAGCCCATTAATGGATATTTTGGGGCGTTGATTAATGGATCGGAGGAGGCATGCATTTGGTGGTTGTACAATTTGTTTGGCCCATTAATGGAGATCTGCTCGTTGATGGTTGAGCAGATTTGAAGCAGTGTGGATAATGCTTTATACACAAAGAAATTGTGCTTTTCTTTTTTTTTTGCACAGATGAAATTTCTTTGTGTATAAAGTGAATTTTTTTTTGCACAGATGAAAATTTTGTGGTGTAAAACTTTAGCATTGAGATTTGTGTATAAATGAAGATGAAAAACGATGTGTTGGAAAATTTTCGGAGATTGAGCAGAGCTTTAATGGCGGGTGTTGGAAGATTTTCGGAGCTCGAGCAGAGCTTTAATGGCGGACAAGTCCGGTTTGGGGGAACTTTTTTTTTTTTTTTGCACAGACTTAATTTCTTTTTGTGTATAAAGTGTATTGTGCAAAAATACTTTTTTTTTTTCATTCATTATATTCTGGGGTTGTAGCAGCCATATATATATAGTCCTTATTTTCTGATTGAATCATTGCGGTTGAGCAAATATTTTTTTGCATTCGGGTTGGATTATTTTACATTTTGTGCAAAATAAAATTGTGTTCGTGCAAAATTAAATAAGAAGACGAATAAAAAATTGTATACAATTAAATTTTGTAAATTTCAAATTTGATAAACAGGTTAAAATAAAAAAATAGACAGGGTTTTGGAATTATTGTTTTGGAATTTTGTAGGAAAAATAGACCGGTCAAATTTGATAAACAGGTTAAAATTAAAAATTTTACACTCCCTTGGGAAGCCAAAATGACGTCCAAGCATGAATAGTACTATCTGAATTACTAGTATTGTTTTGGAATTTTGTAGGAAGAAGGGTTTTAGTAAGGGTAATATTGGGTTTTTACCTTATATTTTGTATCTAAGAGTAATAGGTTTTTATGGATGCACCTAAGAGTATTATATCCCCAATTTTGTACCTAAGAGTGAGCCCCCCTTTTTCTTATTCCCTTCTCCATGACTGATTTTCTCGCTCAATAAATTACTCAATGAATCTATTGATTTTATTTGCTTAATTATTTTTTCAATACCATGGATTAAGATTTTGAGTATCAAAATTTAATATATCTCACTTTTCTCATTTTTACTGTTTTTTTTTCTTTTCCATACAGTAACACATCTTTCATTTTCATACAATAACACAATTTTTCAATACCTTACATGTGGTACTATATGAGCAAGTACGCATTACTTTCAGAGCAAATATGTGTTATTTATTCTTACAGTAACAAATATTTGCCCTAACTAATGCAAAATTACTCTTATAGTAGCATAGACTTGCGAGCGCATTTTTTATTTGTCTTGAACGATTTTTTTAAAAAGATTTGTTTAACTCGAGGTCGACCCGCAAGTTAATAGTCCATTCCTTAAATACGAAGATATTGCATCGTGCAATATTTCAAAAGAGACCTACTTTATTTATATTACTAATGTCACTACGATCACCTCCATAAAATTCTGTATGCACCCCTATTTTATTATATTTTTTGACAACTAAAGTTGTATATATATTAGTAATGAAAACCAGTTATATTACGGCGAAGGTTGTGGGTATCTCATGCTCTACCCAAACACAGGGCCTAGAGAGAGTAAACAAAAAAAAAAAAAAACCTAACCTATCAGCTAATCTATTATCACCACGAGACAAATATTGTATTCCATTAAAAGCTGGATGCTCTTTGAGTCACCGCACCTCGTCAATCAATATTCCCTCATATGTGTTATTTAATCAGTACTGCTTCGTCACTGCTTGGACAACCAAGAATGAATCGGACAGAACTCGGACTCGATTATACCCTGTATCAACACAAAATAACATCCCGTGTTGCATTGCTAGAAGCTCTGCAGCCAATACCGAGATGATGTTCCATTACGGGGATAGAAGCTGCAGCACAAACTTGTCCCGAAGCATCTCGGATGGCAAAACCCATTCCATATTTACCTCTGGCCGGAGCGAACGCACCAGTTACTTCCAGCTGGAAATCCCATCCCATGTTGTTGTCTAATATGCCTAGTGAGTGATCTTCGAGGGAGTGCAGAGGTCCCTCTGTACATGTGTTAGATGTTCCTTGATATTCGGTTAGCCATGTCATTCCAGTTTCATGGTCCGACATACGCCACACTTCCCCATGTTTACGCTTGCAAATTGCGGACCACATCGTCCATGCGTGTAGGGCAAAGGTTTCCAGCATTTGTCTGTCATGTTTGTCCAAAATCGCATTACAACACTCCTGGAAAGACAACTGGTCACAGCGGCATAAAGTTCCCCAAAAGGTGGTTTCTTTCCAAAAAGAGCGAGTCCTCGGTCAATGGTTAAGAGTATTTGTTCCCCATGCTCCGCAGACCAAACATTGGCCAGTGTTTCTGCTGATGCTCTACGTTTTATGGGGGCGATTCAAAAAAACCCGTTGTCAGTTTATATGCAGAACCGACCGTGTAATTCCCAATTGGATGAAACCCCAAGATCGGGCATCCGGTATCGGCTTCGACGCCAGGGGGATTCGTAGGATGGCGTCAGCCTCATACACTACCGTCTCCTATTTTACCTTGTTGACATTCCAAATCTGCCCAGGCGAAATAAAATCTCTTACAGACAACATGTTGGTGTTATATTGTAAAGTATTCTTTTTACTTTATAAATAATCAGACTGAATTTCTTATTTATTTACTAAAATAAATTATTTATCACTGTTGCATTAAATATGATTGAATGTTATATATATTTGTTGTATACCTATTCATTAAACAGTACGTGTTAGATTATAGTTGATGTGGTGATACCAGATCACAGAAGATCACATTAACAAACCATTGTAACTAAGTACAAAATTCACAACTTAGATGGAAATGAACAATCCATCACGAAAGGTTGAAGTGCAAGGCTCAGATTGACTTGTCTTGACCAAGAGATTACACTAGTGCATTATGATGCGCAGAATAGGACCTACAGGAGGATAAGTTCTTCAGTACTGAACATGGAAGAATTAGACCTCAGTGGTTCGTTATTTCTTAATCTCCATTCCTTAAATAGGATTGTGTGAAATTAATAACTATTGCTTTGACTTATGTTGGTTAGAGAGTCATTGTAACTCGATACTTTATATCTTGGGCAATATTATTAGTTACACGACGATTGCTAAGATTTAATACGGAGAATCGTGTGCAAGTACGTCTTGCGTGATTTGTCCCCTTGGGAGGCTCAGAAGATTTTTCATACCAAATCTTGCAAGTGGAATTAATTTCCGGTATGGATAATAATGTTGAATTATTCTTAAACCAAGGATTAAAAGATATTAATTAATGTAAAGCTTTTCAGTGGCTTGAATTAATTAATGGACTAATATAATCTTAAACACGGGAAATAATAACCGGGATCCATATTACAATAATATGGGTTAAGATGGATAGTGCAATATTAATTATGTAGTGGGATTAATTAATATTTATGGGCTTGAATAAATAATGTGGCTCAATATTGAATATTCAAAGTTCATTGAAAGGTCCAATCTTAATTCTCCTAAAGGCCCCTTTAGTAGCCAAAGATAAAATCCAATAACTGAAAAAGGTGCTTTAATAAAAGAAATATTGTTGCCTTATTTTTTCAATAATTTCGAAAATCATGGGTAGGAAGAGAGAAAATATTTTCTTGGAAAGATTTTTATGGAATAAGTATTCTTGAGATACAAGTTTATCCCATAAATTCAAAAAAAATCAAAGATTATTTTTCTTCCTTTTATTAGCATAATTTTCGAAAATATAGAGTGTTGGGGAAAGAAAAGATATTTTGTGATTATTATAGAAATAGAATATATGAGATATATTCAAAATTGTATCTTGGGAAGATATAAAGAAATTTTCTAACCCTAATTAGTCACTAAATTTTCGCCCCCCATGTCCTCTATATACAGGGGATGAATTTTTTATCCCCAACACAATTCCATATGTTGGAAAAATTAGAAATCCACAAAGGTGGTGACAAATATTTTTCTTTTTCCTTTTCGTTAAATTGTTCGCGTGCTTCTAACCACCGGATTACCGAACGAGGACGTGGGAATACTAAAGAAGGACTTTGGGTGTGTTCGTTGAACCGTTGCTCATCCGTCTTCATTTGTCTCCGTTAGATTCGCCAAAAGGTACGCCTTACGTAACTCCTAGAAATCCGCATGTGTAGAATTTACGTGGCTTTATTATATGCATGATATATTGTTGCTATTTAATTGTTATTTGAATTAATATATGATTAATTCATGCTAGTAATAGTTAAATAATTTAAATTTGTATTTAAATTGCACCTCGAATAGATCCGAGCACCCTATTTACCAAAATAACACCCATTGGCCCCTCGACGACAGGCACCCCGATTTCGATCTTGGGATCCAGGGATCATCAAATGGCCTGATTGTAAGGCCATCCCCAACCCTCCATAATATCCCACGTCTCACCAACTGACTTGACCAACATAAAGATTGCCATATATAGGAGGAGTTCGACCCCAGATTTGTATCTAGAATGTATGTATGTTTAAAGTACCGTGCTTTCAGGACCCTTGCTACTAGTGAATCCGGTTTTTTGGCATAATTCGCCATACCTGTTATGCAAGAAGAGCCTAGTTGAACTGTGCAAGCTGACCAAATCCCATTCCCACTCGGCATTTGGGCCGTGAGAGGTCCTCCAAGGTCACCCAATGCATAGACGACTTTCCTTTATCTTCTCCTCACCAGAAATTGGCAAGGCAAGTATACTCTCCATCTTCCGGCATACACCCTGCAGTATTCGAAAGCAAGACATTGTGTATGTTGGTAGGGCTTGTAAAACTGATTGTATCAACACAACTCTGCCAATTTGGAAAACAACTTGGGTTACCAGGTAGCCATTGTATGCACCCCAATTATTATGCACATCAGGTTAAAATTTAAGAATTAACTTACACAACTTTGACCGCGCAATTTCTAATTACGGTTCATGGAGTGTTTTGGTAATTTGATGTGAACGAGGCCACGAACTCAAGAATGCATACAATCGTGCAAGACGGGCTAAGATGCTGGCGGGCCAAGAATGCCCGAGTGGATAAAGTACGTGCACGAAAGGAGAGTGGGCGGTAAGGCAAGGGAAAGATAGTGTCCAAGATTTGGCAAGAAGATCTCAAGAATTGGCAAGGTAGATTGCATCAGATTAGTATGAATTAGTTGTCGTCCAATATTGATCTTTATTTTATTGTTTTTGGTCTTTATGTTATTTAGTTTGATAAATTTGGCTAGATAAGGGTTTTTGAGTTGGTCCTTTTCAGGATAAATTGAGTCCTTTTTGTCCTATAAATAGTATAGGACGTCTTCTTTAGTTTTTCACGTCAATATTATTGATTGGGGTAGAGTTATAAGTAGTCCAATGTAAAAGTAAATATTCTTTTATGTCATTAAATTTTAATTTGTTCTTTTCCAGCCAAGAGAATTATTATATAGACTCTTATACCCCTATTTAATTAACCAAAAGATTTAAATAAAAAAAAATTTGCATTCTTAAGAAAATATCAGCGGTCTTTTCTCCTAAAAATTAGAACAACTTTCTCTCTCCCTCATCCGATCAACACTCTAATACTAAACCATATTCAAACATTAATTCATCCCGTACCATATTTTATTAAGCTCGTACTACCATTGATTCATCCCGTACCACACTTTATTAAGGGTGTATAACCATTAATTTACTCCGTACCACACATTATTGACGTCGTACCACCATTAATTCATCTCATACCACATTTTATTTAATCTCGTACCACTATTTTTTCACCCGTACCACACTTTATTGAAGCTCATATTATCATTAATTCACCATGTACCACATTTTGTTGAAGCTCGTACCACCATTTTTCATCTGTACCACACTTTATTAAAGCTCGTACCACCATTAATTCACCACGTAGCACATTTTATGAAAAATGACAGAAAGAAAATAAAAATAAAAGAACTGATTTTTTTTAAAAAAAAGGATGGAGGTATAGTTGGTAAAAAAATATTCTCTTGGCTAGAAAAGATTAAAATTAAAATTATTGATAAAAAAAATTAAAATAGAATTGGATAAAGCTTAGGGCTCCGTCTAATTGATTTTTCTCTTTGACAACTTTGTCAAACCCTAATTGTTTCTTGCCAACCTACGTTGGGGCAACAATTATTATCATTTTTTGCGTATTATTTGTGTTTTACGATCGCGGTTCTCATCAAATTGGTGCTTTCATTGAGAGTGTTCGAGAATCGCGAAAGGAATATGAGCAATGGCGGGAACTCACAAGGAGCGTATTGAATTATTGGAATCCTGTGTTTCCAATATCGACGTTAAACTCGAGATGGTGATCAAGACGATCACGCAGATGGAGCGCGACAACGAGAAATTCAGGCGTAACATCACCAAACTGGTGAAATGCGAGGGAGTCGGTTCTTCATCTGAGGAAACCGACTCAATCGAAATCGAATCAGAGAACAACAACTTCACGCGACGCGATGGAGCAGACGAGACAAAAACAAGGGATGATGGACATTCAAATAGGCAAAAACTCACGTGTCCTACCTTCAAATGGGACAACCCAGTATATGGTTAAGTCGAGCCAATTAGTACTTCGATTTGCATGATATCAAACGGGAAGATAAGGTACATTATGTTGCGTATTATATGGAAGGAGAAGATAATATTTGGTGGCAATGGATTAGCAGAGTATATCGCAAGAAAGGACGGATCGTTCGATGGAAGGATTTTGAGAAAGAACACATGGCGAAATTCAGACCCTCCGATTATACCGATTACGATGAGGCATTATCCCACATCAGGCAAACCGACAAATTACGTGAGTACCAAAAGGAGTTTGAGCGCATCACTAGTAGGGTGCGATATTGGCCCGAGAAGGCGCTCGTAGGCGCATTCATTTGCGGGCTAAAGACGAAATATGCGATAGAAGTACGAGTTTATCGACCTAAAACATACCTCGATGCGGTAGAAGTGGCACGATTATGCGACGATCACCTGAATGCAGCCAGACGCAACCCACGATACGAAGTGCGAAGGGCAGGAGCAAATTATATAGATTTTCGCAACAATGGAGCCAACGCAATTGGGGGCGCGGGAAAAAACCATAGATCGAACACATCAGGGGTAAAGAAAGACGCGTTATTATACTCATTGATAACGAGTCTTCGCATAACTTTATTAATCACAAAATCGTTGAACGTTTAAACTTGCAGGTTACACGAGTTGACGCTTTCAATGCCAGGGTCGCTAATGGAGAAAGTTTGAAGTGAGATATCTTGTACAAAAACGTGTTGGGGAATCGGTGCCCGGATCTATTCGAGGTGCAATTTAAATACAAATTTAGATTAATTTAATTATTACTAGCATGAAATAATCTTATATTAATTCAAATATCAATTAAATCACAACAACGTATCATGCGTACAAAAAGCCACGTAAATCCCACACATGCGGATTTCTAAGAGTTACGTAAGGCGTACCTTTTGGCGGATTAAACGCGGAGAAGATGAGTACCCATTCAACGAACAAACCCAAAGACCTTCTCAAGTATTCCCACTTCCTTGTCCGATAATCCGGTGGGAGGATGCTCACGAACAATTAACAAAAGGGAAATAGAAAATTATGTTGCACCACCTTTGTGGATTTATAATTTTTCTAACTCATGGAACTGTGTTGGGGATGAAAAATTCATCTCCTATTTATAAGTATAGAGGTGGTCGAAATTTTTGGCAAAAATTGGATATGGGAAGATCTTTAATTCTTGTGCAAGAAGTAATCTTGAATATATCCAATATATTCTCTTTCCCATAAATAAATTTTCCACAAAAATCTCCTCCCTTATAAATAGTAATTTTCAAAATTTACAAAGAAAGAAACAAGATTTGGGATTTCTTAAATTTATGAGATAATCTTGTATTCCAAGAATACTTATCTTTTTCCATAAAATCTTTTCAAGAAAATAAAGAAAATCTCTTCTTTCCTTTCTTACAAATTTTCGAAAATCTTGGGAAAAATAGCAACAATATTTTATTTTATTTTAATCACATTTTTCAGTTATTGAACTTTATATTGGGCTACTTGAGGTGCCTTTAGGAGAATTAAGATTGGACCTTCCAATGGACTCTGAATTATCAATATTGAGCCACAATATTATTCAGCCCATTAATATTAATTAATTCCACTATAAAATTAATATTGCATTATCCATGTTAACCCGTATTACTGTAATATGGCTCCCAGTTATTATTTCTCATGTTTAAGATTATCCAGTCCATTAATTAATGAAAAGCTTTATATTAATTAACATATTTTTCCTTGGAGTAAGAACAACTCAACATATTTATCCATACCGGAAACAAATTCCACTTGCAAGATTTAGTATGATAAAACTTCTGAGCCCACCAAGGGGACAAATCATGCAAGACATACTTGCACACGATTCTCCGTATTAAATCTTAGCAATCGCATGTAACCAATAATATTGCCCAAGATAAAAAGTATTGAATCTCGTTGATTCTCTACCCATGATAAGTCAAAGCAATAGTTACCAACTAGAGATGTTAAACGGGTAACTTAAACCCATTAGGGCCGAAATTACAGGCTACCCGCCTAAACGGTTAGGGGGTTAGCGGTTCACTTTTAAATCGGACCATTAAGAGTCAGAACCTAACCCTAACCCTAGCGAGGCCTCGGGCTAAACGGGCGGGCCACACCGTTTTTTATTTAAAATACAATCCAAATGCATATTAAATATATTACAACTATCACAAGTTCACAACTTAAGTACTTAACTCTAACCATAAATAAGTCCAATAGATATTATAGAACAAAATAAGTCCAAAGCATAAAATCATACAAATTGAAAGTCTAACAAACAAATTAAAAGTTTAAAGTTGCATAAGGTATGTGGGCTTCCACATGTACAAAAACAAAAGACTCATCATTCGACCCTTCCAACTTCCAACTCATCATCACTCTTCATCATTCGATCCTTCCTCGACAAAGACTCATCATCATCAACTTCCAACTCATCATCTTCTTCTTCTAAAATATGCATAGAAAACATTTAGTTACTAATAAACACGTTTATTTAATTATATGAAAATGAAATATATATATATATATATGAAATAATTAGAACATTACCAACATCAAATCCTTGTAGCCAACTACGAGTACAAATAAGGGCTTCCACGTGATGCCCAAGAAGTTTACTCCTATACTTGTTGAAAACACGAGCCCCAATGCTAAAAAGCGGATTCGTGTTTACGGTGGTGATTGGGATGCTAAGAATATCACAAGCCATAATTGATAATGTTGGATATCGGTGTTTATTAATTTTCCAACGCCCAACACATTCAAATTTGGATAGAATTTCAATTCAAGAGGTCGATCATCCAAATACCGATCCATTCGAGACTTTGTAATTTGGATATCACTTGTTTTACTTTGCCAGTCTTCCATAACCTTAATAAAATAATACAAATTAATAAGTGAAACATGCAATTAAGAACAATAAATAAATAATATATGAAGAAAAAACAATATATAAAGACTTACATAAAAAAACAACCACTTTCTCTTTTTCCCATTCCACCAAGTGTTGATGTAGTCCAATTTGATAAATTTGAAGAGCTTTCAAGAGAACTTCCACTTGGTTCATTCAAAGGCCCCGCTTTCACATAATCACTAAAAAGTGCTTGCAATTTACTTTTATATGATCAACCTTTTGCTTGAGCCGTATCACGATCAAGTTGAGAGTAATAATACTTGACCATTCCTAGTTTTTCTCGAGGGTCAAGCCAGCCCCAAATGCAAGCACAACACTATAGTCAATCGATACTTTTCAAATTTTGCTTGCATTCTCGTAGCCATATCCTTAATGACTTCGCTTCTTCACTCACCAAATTTGATTTCAAGAAACACTCTATCTTATATACTTGCATAAAATACAAGTTGGATGTGGGATAAGAAGAACCAGAAATCAAATTTGTGATCACAAAGAATGGACGCAAGAACCCACACATTTTGTCCGCCCTCTCCCACTCTTCATTCGTTGGAGCAAACGTAAACCCTCGATCATTCAATTGAAGCAAACCAAAAGCACGATTATATCTAAGTGCACTTTCAAGCATAATGTAAGTAGAATTCCATCTAGTGCATACATCCATGCGTAAACCAATTTTAGTATCAATTCCACCAACTTGAATCACACAATCATTAAAACTTTTCATTCTTGCTTCCGAACTCTTGACATACTTAACACTTTGTCTGATCTTTTTCAAAGCATCATCAGCTACTTTCAAGCCTTCTTTAACGATAAGATTTAAAATGTGAGCACAACATCTCACATGAAAAAACTCACCATTGGATAAAAGATTATTTTGTAAACAAAACATTTGTTTCAAGGTATCTTGCATATTATCATTGGCAGAAACATTATCCAAAGTAAGAGAAAACACATTTTTCTCAATTCCCCATTCTTTCAAACAATCAAACACTTTATTTGCCAATACAAATCCAAAGATGTGGAGGCTCCAATCTACGTAAATTAAGTATCTTCTTGCTCAACTTCCAATCACGATCTACAAAGTGAAATTTGTCAAACTTATGAAACCCACACCCGCATAAAAGCAAATCCAACAATCGGTTTAAACAAATTCTCCCATAACAATCAATCATCAAACGTTTCAATTTATCCTTTTCAAGACAACTTCAACACATCAGTAGTAGTTGTTAATCTACCATAACATTTGTATTCAGGATTCAAATACTTCAGCAATTCCCTAACCCATTTGTAACCAACAAAGGAGAGTGGAAGATCATGTGAAACAATAATCTTACTAATCAATTCACGCACATGATTATGATCAATTTTCCTAGATCTTAATTTCCCTCCACCATCTAACATCAAACCAACATTTCCATCTTTTGCACTTTTCAAGCAATTTTTCAAATGACGGGTAAGAGTAGAAGTTCCATAATTTGAACCATTCCAAACATATTGAGTATTACACTTAGTGCATTTTACCTTGCCATTATCGAGTTTAACAAAATAATTCCAAGCTTCAGAAGTGGTGACTCTTGCTTTCTTTGCATCTTTTTCACTATCTGTGACAATAGCCTCTGTGGGAGTTGAATCCAAGATCTCTACATCATCATCAGTTGCTTGAGCTTGACTTTCAAAATCCATTGAATCCCCAAAATGAAAAACTGCAATTACACACATACATTGGGTCATTATAAAACTAAAGTGACTCTTTGATTAAATAAAACAATCACTTTTGATTTTGCTTATCTTTATATATATTTTTCTAACAAATATTATCCAATGGACTCCCAAACAAGCCCAACGTAAATATTTTTTGAGATAATTTCCTAATAGTTGAAATATGTTTACAGAAAAGAATCTACTGGTAGAGAAATGGTGTGGATATGGAGAAAGGGCATATTTCCTCCCCTATCTGTGTACAGTAAATATATGTATTAAAAACACACACAACATATAGTGAGATGCCTTAAAACACGCACCTATGTACATAATATCCATAATATCAATTGCATCCCCAAAATGAAATAAACAGAGCAATGCATCTGCTCTTGTTTTCCCCAATATTGTATTTATATTTCAACATTGTATTTCTGAGATGAAATGAAATAAACAAAGCAATGCATCTACTCTTGTTTTCCCCAATATTGGATGTACACAAATTCAATATAACAAATTTTGATTCTTGCGTTAAACAAAAAAGGGGAGAGTAACTTTACCAGAGGCGTGAGGAAGAACAGAAATTAAATTGGAAAAGGGCGGGCAAATGTTGGGTTTACACACGGGCGGGTTGGCGAGTGGCGGCCAGGTGGCCTGGTGTCGTGGAGAGCGGCCGATTGAAGAGGAAAATGGAGGAAGAGAGCGGCCGATTGAAGAGGAAAATGGATGAAGAGGGTTGGCGATTGAAGAGGAAAATGTCTTTTTTTGGTCTGGACGTCTGGTGGGAGTAGGGCTGGTTTTGGTCTGATGGAAGAAATGGATGAAGAGGGCCCAAAGAAAAGAACCCATTTATCTTTCTTTTCTTACTTTGGGTTTGGGCAATTGGGCTTGTTATAAAAATTAACCTTAAAAAATTAATAATAATAATAAATAAATAAATATCCGGCCACTGAAGCCCGCTTCTGCCAGCCGATAAGCCCGCCGAGCCAAAGGTTACGGGCCAAAAAGCCCGGTGTTAAACGGGCCATAGATACCTAAGCCCTAACCCTGGAAAAACCCGGTTAGCCCGGCCCAGCCCGTTGGCCCGCGGCCCGTTTAACATCTCTATTACCAACCACACGTGATCCTATTTAAGGAACGAAGATTAAGAAATAACGAACCACTGAGGTCTAATTCTTCCTTGTTCAGTTCTGAAGAATTTGTCCTCCTGTAGGTCCTATTCAGTGCATCAGTCATGCACTAGTGTAATTTCTTGGTCAAGACAAGTCAATCTGAGCCTTACACTTCAACCTTTCACGATGGGTTGTTCATTTCCATCTAGGTTGTGAATTTGTACTTGTTTACAAGGAATTGTTAATGTGATCTTCTGTGATCTGGTATCACCACATTAACTACAATGTATCACTTACTATTATTTGAACAATTATGCAGTAAATATATATAACATTCATTCATATTTAAAGCAACAATGATAAATAATTTAATTTCAGTAAATAAGATGAAATTCAGTTTGGTTATACAAAGTAAAAGCATACTTTTCAGTATAACCCCAACAATCTCCTTATACTCAAAGTCTGCTTTTAAGTATACTACATCATATCTCATGTTGTGCGTGACATCTAACGTCACCAATATGAACCTAATAATATTTCTCCCACTTGATAATCATTCCTTCCACACGTCTCTCGAATGTATTCTGAGAGGCAGACACTTTATGAAAGGATTAACTAGGTTATTCTCCAATGCGGTCTTCGCCACCTCTTCATCTCCTCTCTTAACGATTTTTCGTCTAAGATTTATTTTCTTCAATGTGCTTGTTTGACTCGTGGACTCTTGGTTCCCTTGAATTTGCAATTGGCCCTAACAAATATTGTTGGAATTTATAGGCACGTAAACACGTAATACATGCGCAGCGAAAATAAACTGTTCACCAACAACGAACACGTAATTGCATAATTGAATATGTATAAACATAAAGAGAAACCTTACAGTAAATCATATGCATATTTCTCTACTATGGTATCCACGTAATCCCCATTCACGGACTTGCACATATTTACCAGCGTTGAATCTGAGACGGAATTTGCTAGAAAAATTCCTATTCTAGATTTTATGGAGAAAATATGAATTAACGTTGTTTGTGAATTCCCAAGAGCTCATATATATAGGAGAGGTCCAGCTTAAATCTTAAGCTAACCTGATTGGGAAATAATATCTCTAATCTTATAAAATAATCTCTAAGATTTATTTCCCATATATAAAATCTCTACGGATTTAATTCCCATGTATATCAAATCTCTACGGATTTGATTCCATATATATATATATATATTAAATCCTATAATAATATTCCATATATTATTATTGGGAATCCTATTTAATTAAATCCAATTTAATTAAAAATTAATAATAATTAATTCCAAATTAATCTATTATTAATTAATTCTCCATAAATTAAATATTAAATCCAATTTAACATTTAATCAACCAACTATAATTAAATAAAAGGAACTACTTGTTGTGTGACCCATAGACCCTCATATATCGAGCGATTAGTCAAACTAACGGTCTTAATTGAACCCTAGACAATAAATTAGACATTCTCAATATATGAGGTACGTTGCGAGAAACGTGCAACTACTTGTAACTGAAACATGGGTTATTACGATTTCCTCCTTTCATTCGCGAATACTCGATTAAGTCTTGAACATGATGAAGTGTCTATTCAAATAACTTAATCATATTATCTCTAATCACCAATTGATCATGTATGTCACACTTAGCCACAAAGTCTAAGTTGACGTGCATCGGCCGATGACTTTGATCCAATTATGATGAGAAGATGAGTATTCTCTCTAAATTCACATTGAGGAATGAATCTTATTCTTGGCTCAACTACCACACAGATGCACTTCGTGATGAACCCAATCCAAGCCATATCTACACATAGACGGGTGCAAGCGTCGGTCGTGGTCAAAGTTCATCACTCCACACATGTCGTGCGTATTGACCTCAAGTCAAAGGAGTATCGCATCGCTCCCAGTAACTGAGACACCCGTAGACACATATAGTGAAAATATATTAAACGGTTTCTCGGATGGGTATACCAATACCCTCTAAGGTATTTGTGAATCCATCATGAGATACCTAGTATCTCGTAGTAAGTGAGATCTTACTACACTCTCTAAGAGTATGATGCAAATCGCACACTAATCTCCATTGCTTCATCAATATCCCATTCTTGATGATCCTTGATCGGGGCTATTTGAGAATCATGCTTAAGTCATCTTAGTTCTCACAACCTCAACGTCAGCAATGACTCATGGGAACACTTGTATGAATAAATGCAAACAATCAAACATAATATTCAAACAAGTGTATTGTCATACATTAATATTAAGTGAACTATAATATTAAGTCTAACTGAATATCATCTAGTATTATGTCCTTACAATAGATTGTCTCTAGGACACTAACACTAACAAATATTACTAGACAAATTCAGAACTCTATCCAAGTCCACTAAGAATGTCTAGAGCCAAACTGGTTCCTTCACTACTTCACAAGCAGCTACTTACCCCGCTTCCATGGTTGAGTCAGTGATGCATTGCTGCTTCACACTCGTCCATTTCATGGCTACACTTCCCAAATGAAAACACACTAACTGAGGTAGATAGTTTCTGGAATCTATGTCTGATTTGAAATCCGAGTCCGCGTAACCGATGAGAATTAGACTGTCTGATTGATAAACTAACATTCTATTCCGAGTTCTTTTCAGATACTTCAGAATGTTTTTAACTGCAGTCCAATGCTCTTTCCCTGGGTTACTCTGATATCTTGCTACTATACCAACGACAAAGCAGATATCCGATCTCGTGCACAGCATTGCATACATAAGGCTTCCGACAGCCGAAGCATAAGGAATGTCTTTTCATGTCATTTATCTCCTTTTGTGTCTTAGGACACATTTCTTTGAATAGATGAATTCCATGTCTGAAAAGTACAAAACTTTTCTTGGAATCTTGCATGCTGAATTGCTACAAAACAGTGTCTATGTATGAAGCTTGCGATAAGCCTACCATCATTTTCTTGCGATCTCGAGTGATCTTGATCCCAAGGATTTGCCCGACTTCCCCAAAGTCCTTCATATCAAACTATTTTGACAGACATGCCCTTACGTCTGACAACACATTTACATCGTTCCCGATGAGTAGAATGTCATCCACGTCTAGTACTAAGAATACCAAAGCAGTTCCAACACACTTTCTATACACACAACTCTCGAACTCGTTTTGATCAAAATAGTTACACTTTATAACCTGATCAAAACATTGATTTCAAGCACGGGATGCTTGCTTCAGTCCATAAATGGACTTCTTGAGCTTGCAAACTGGATGCTCTTTGACCTTTCGTAATGAAACCTTCGGGTTGACGCATATGGATTCCTTTTCAAGACTCTTATTAAGGAAAGTTGTCTTGACATCCATTTTCCAGATCTCAAACTTAGATGTGCAGCTATCGACAAGAGAATACGGATAGACTGAAGCATAACTACATGCAAAAAGGTCTCCTCATAATCGATCCCCTTCTTTTTGAATATATCCTTTTGCCACAAGTCTAGACTTGAAGGTCTAAACCTTCCTGTCTAATCCTCATTTTCTCTTGTATACCCACTTTCATCAAATGGGTTTTACCCCATTAAGTGGTTCGACTAGCTCCCACACTTTATTATGATCCATAGAACCCATCTCAGCTTTCATTGTTGTTTGTCAAGAATCTACATCGTTGTCTTGGATCGCCTCGTTGTATGACCAAGGGTCTAATTCAATATCACTGGGGACCAAGTATGAGGACTCTCCCATCCCGACGAATCGCTCAGGCCGCCTAACAACCCTTCCACTACGACGAGGTTCCGGTTGTGTAAGTGTGTTGCTTGGTATGTCAACTTGTACAGTTGGCACTGGAGTTGGCCCTGTTGGCTCGTCTAAGGTAATCTCACTTCTGGGCTTTCTATCGTTCATATAGTCTTCTTCCAAAAATCTAAAGTTCGTACTAATTATGACTTTTTGATCTTCGGGACCATAGAACATGCACCATTTTGTTCCCTCGGGATACACTATAAACAACCTTAATTCTGAACGTGGATCCAATTTACCGGCTTCCTTGTCCGACACATATGCCGGATACCCCCAGATTCTCATGTGTCTCAAACTGGACTTGCGCCTGATCCACAACTCTTTAGGGGTTTTGGGAACTGATTTGAATGGCACCAAATTTAGAATATAAGCCGATGTTTCCAAGGCGTGGCCCCAAAACAATTTGGGTAGATCCGCATAACTTATCATTGATCTTGACTATTTCTAAAAGTATTTTGTTTTTTCGTTCTGCAACCCTGTTTTATTGAGGGGTTCCAGGTGCAGTCAACTGGGATACAATCCCTTTGTCTGACAAGTAGTTCAAAATTTCATTGTTGAGGTGTTCGCCTCCACGATCGGATCATGAAAACTTTATACTCTTTTCTCTGTTTGAGCCTTAAATTCTTTGAATTTATCAAAGGGTCTCAGATTTATGCTTCATAAGGAAAAATATATCCATATTTTGAGTAATAATCGATAAAAGTAACGAAATACTCATAACCTCCTCTTGCTTTGATTTTTATTTGACTACATACGCCAGTCTGAACGACTTCTTTGACTCTAGATCCCCTTAGCTCCAAATGCCCTCTTGGTCATTTTACCCTCCAAACATGATTCACAAGTTGGAAATGGTTCAACCCGGAGAGCTTCCAATGAACCATCTTGAACCAACCTTTGGATTCTCTTTGGATTAATATGACCTAGTGTTAGATACCATAGAAGTATTTCGTTCACGTTTGCTGAACGTTTCCTTTTATTACTTGAAATAATCAATATGTTATAGGACATTTTTTGCAAGTGGTGTACACAGTTAATAGTATAGAGATTGTTCGACAATGTTCCATGACAGATAAACTCATTACTTAGAGCAATGGTAACAACTTTATTAAAAGTAACCGAATATCCATCATTAAAGAGTTTAGAAACTGAAAACGAATTCTTTCTAAAAACTTGGAACGTAAAGAACATCTCTAAAATTCTATCACTAAAAGATAGGTGCACTTCTCCCACTGCTTCAACCACTACTCATGTAGTACTGCAATGACTGCTACTCACGTAGTATTGCAATAACCGTTACTTACGTAGCATTGCAGTAATTGCTACTTCTCGTAACATTGCCTATGGTGATGATGGTCTCACTCCTACTAAATTGCTGGATTATCTAAAATCCTTGGCACAAACATGATTAGTGATTTTTTGTATCCACTACTAACGAATGGGAGCATACGCCGCTAAATAAGTTTCAGCTGTTGTGTTATACTGAAAAGTATGCTTTTACTTTGTATAACCAAACTGAAGTTTCTTATTTATTTGCTGAAATAAATATTTAATCACTGTTGCATTAAATATGAATGAATGTTATATATGTTTATTGCAAACCCGTTCAATAAGACAGTACGTATTACGTTGTAGTTAATTTGGTGATACCCGATCACTGAAGATCAAATTAACATCCCTCGTAATTAAGTACAAATTCACAACCCAGATGGAAATGAACGAACCATCATGAACGGTTGAAGTGTGAGACCCAGATTGACCTGTCTTGACCACGGGATCACACTAGCGCATTTAGGTGCGCTGAATGAGGACCTACAGGAGGACAAATTCTTCGGTACTGAATATACAAGAATTAGACCTCAGTGGTGCGTTATTTCTTAATCTCCGTCCCTTAAATAGGATCATGTGAAATTAATAACTATTGCTTTGACTTATGATGGGAAGAGAGTCAATGCGATTCAATACCTTATATCTTGGGCAATATTATTAATTACATGACGATTGCTGACATTTAATACGGAGAATCGCGTGCAAGCACGTCTTGCTTGATTTGTCCCCTTGTTGGGCGCATATCCTTTATCATGCCAAATCTTGCAAGTGGAAATTTATTTCCGGCATGGATAATAATGTTGAGCTGTCTTTACTCCAAGGACAAAGATATTAATTAATATAAAGCTTGTTCAGTGACTTAATTAATCTTAAACGCGGGAAATAATTACCGGGAGCCATGTTACATGTGAAATCGTAATATGGGTTAAAATGGATAGTTCAATATTAATTTTATAGTGGAGTAAATTAATATTAATGGACTTGAATAATATTTGGCCCAAAATATTATAGCTTCATAGTCCATTGGAGGTCCAATCTTAATTCTCCTAAAGGCCCCCCATATAGCCCAAAATAAAGTCCAATTAATGAGAGAGAGAAGGAAATATTCTTGCTATATTTTTAAGTCATAATTTTCGAAAATATAGTCTATAAAAGGAAGAAAAGATTGTCTTGATTTTCTTGTAGATATTTTATGGAAAGAGATAATTATTGTAGGAATACATAATTATCCCATAAATTCAAGAGGTCAAATCTTGACTCCTTTATTAGTGTATTTTTCGTAAAAGATAAGGTAGAAGAGGGGAAGGAGATTTTTATGGAAAATTTAATTAAGGAGAAAAGAATATAGAAAATATATTCAAGATTTCTTGGAGACCAAGAAAAGATTTTCTTCCTTATTTCCTAAGCCCTAATTTTCGCCCCCCTCTCCCTATTTATAGGGGATGAGCTCTTCATTCCCAAGTGCAATTCCATGTGTTGGAAATATTAGAAATCCACAAAGGTGGTAGCAAAATATTTTATTTTCTCTCCATTAAAATCGTTCGTTGAAATCTTCCCACCGGATAACGCACGTGGACTTTGGGGATATATTTGGGAAGGCTCTTGGGTTGATTCATCTGTTTGATTCTTCAAGAGGTTAGTAATTCCGTAACTCCTAGTTCCGCATGTTTAGGATTTACGTGAATTATGTGTACGCATGTTGTTTATTATTATGTTGAATTAATTTAGGATTAATTCATGCTATTAATTAACTGTTTAATTTAAATATGTATTTAAATAATCACCTCGAATAGATCCGGGCACCCCGTTTTCCCCAACATCAGCAACTAGTGTTTAAGAATTACCTTTCTTCCCAATGGTTTCCAATGTCCTGGTGTTGGTGTTGCAACACATCTGACGTTGAAGTCAAGATGGTACACTTAGCCATTTCATTGAATCTCAACCACTGCTTATAATGTTTCTTATCTTCCTCACATTCGTAGTCTTAACGAGTCTAGGTTAGTCAAGGATGGACTTTATGCGATTGCATGGTCAAGACAATATATAATTTCCAATCAACATATTTTCCTATATAATTCTATTGACTTAAAGTATATTAAACAGTGGATTAAAAGGTTGCGACATGCTGAACTGAAATAAATAACAATTGTATAAGCACAAATTATCACATATTCGATCACATGAATCATATTAAAATCTCAAAAAATATGAACATGTATCAGCCAACTTCTCAAAACAGTTTAAATGAGCCACGTGGGGTGGGTCATCATTTAAACACATTCAAGCAGGTCACAAACAAGAACAATTACAAACCTTTAATTCAAAATTAATAGGTGGTCCCACTTGACTTGACCAATATAAAATTGACAGGGACTTCGGAGAAGTATATGCATATCAATTTTATACCTAAGTAATAACCATGATTAAATACAAAATTATTATTTCGTTTTGAACGAGCCTCATGGGGAGGGTCATCGCCGCCACTAATAATAACCCACAATCATCCTATGGAATTCATTCATGTGAAAGCTAACTTTTGGCCGTCATGTGGGCAGAATTTCTCCAAAAGAATTCTCAAATAAATAAATCATGGAGGTCAAAGATTAATTCAATTTTATTATCCAGAATAAAATTGTCAATTAATCATTCAAGCATACTTAGTAATTTTTCAATTTGAGATTTTTCATTGAACAATTCTCATGCAAACATATTTAAACAAATTAAATAAATCATAAAAAATAAACAATTAAACATCAAAATAAAATTAAACACATATTGGGCACATATATCCAATTGTCACGGTTTAATTTCTTTCTTGTCTTGAACTTGAGAAATCGTCCGTCTTCCAATTTCTCCCACTCGAACGCCTCGAAAAAAAATCCATCACGTCGAAACCCATACTCTCGTGCATCGACGGCTCGTCAGAGTCCGGGATCTCTGTGTACATACAACTCAGTACATGTCGTCGGCGTATTTATCTTGGCATACGCCAATCTCGCACATCGTCGACCTCGCTCGATGAGTGTCGCTTGCGCGTCTGTGATAAATGCGAATCTGTAGCGCGTTGCATGTCTACTTCGCGATGGCGCGTCGTTAAGCCCGTTGAGCAATAGCGCGACCATGATGCATAGCGTCTGGCCGTTAAGTCTCGACCCGGTACCGGCCCGTCTTGGCGTCCCTCTGTGCCCGCCCGAAGCTGCCGTCTTGTCGTCACTTTGATCCGCTCGCCGGTCGGCGCGTGCGGGGCGCTAACCCCGTCTTCGCGACCATTCGCCCGTATCCAGCGTGTCGTTGTGTCGCATTCTTGTGTGATGCCTTGCCTCGTAATCGTCTGTGCGCGATGCACACCGCCCACGCTACGGTTTCAGATTCGTCTTCAATTCCCCACCTCCGTCTTCGATCCGATTACAATTTATTTGACAAAAATAAATAAACCTATGATCTAGAGTAGTCTATTACATTGAACAAATCAAATAGCCTAATCTGTTCGTGGATTTTCTCACGAGAAAAAAGAATCAGAACGAGTCAAATTAAAACCAATTAATTATACGCATGAATTAAATAAACATTAAATTACCAAGACATTGGATACCTACAAAAAAGATCTAGCAATTCTACTATCCAATTTTCAAAATTTAATGAACAACAATTTAAATTACAATCTAAATCACAAAGCTCGAAATCGAAGTTCTGATACCAGTTGTTGGGAATTGGTGCCCGGATCTATTCAAGGTGCAATTTAAATACAAATTTAAATTAATTTAATTATTACTAGCATGAATTAATCCTATATTAATTCAAATATCAATTAAATCACAACAACGTATCATGCGTAAAAAAAGCCACATAAATCCTACACATGCGGATTTCTAGGAGTTACGTAAAGCGTACCTTTTGGCGGATTAAACGTGAAGAAGATGAGTACCCGTTCAACGAACAAACCCAAAGACCTTCTCAAGTATTCCCATGTCCTTGTCCGATAATCCGATGGGAGGATGCTCACGAACAATTAACAGAAGGGGATGGGAATAATGGAACGAGGGTCACAAACTCAAGAATGCATACAATCATGCAAGACGGGCTAAGATGCGGGCGGGCCAAGAAGGTCCGAGTGGATAAAGCACGTGCAAGAAAGGAGAGTGGGCGGCAAGGCAAGGGAAATATAGTGTCCAAAATTTGACATGAAGATCTCAAGAATTGACAAGATAGATTGCATCAGATTAGTATGAATTAGTTGCCTTCCAATATTAATCTTTATTTTATTGTTTGGTCTTTATGTTAATAGATTTAGTCCTTTATTTTATTCCTTTATTTTATTTGATAGATTTGGCTAGATAGGGGTTTTTGAGTCGGTCCTTTTCAGGACAAATTGAGTCCTATGTTGCATATGTGCGAGTGCGAGTGCGGGGTGCGGGGTGCGGGGGCGATAAGATACAGGTGCGGAGATACGAATTTAAAAAAAAAATTAGGATGCGATACGGCAAAGATACGTCTATTTATTTATATTTTATTATATATAACACTTATAAAATATATGAAAATTTTAAAATTAGTATATCAAATGTATGTAATTCACATAAAACTTAAGCATTTTCAATAATTTAATGTAATTAAGTAACAAATATTAATTCAAATAATATCAATTTAATGCATAAGTTATATTAAGGAATTTAATAAAAAAACAAGTGATATATCCTTTTTGTCCTATAAATAATATAGGACGCCTTCTTTAGTTTTTCACGTTAATATTATTGATTTTTCTCTTTGACAACTTTGTCAAATCCTAATTGTTTTTTGTCAACATGCGTTGGGGTAACAATTATTATCGTTCTTTGCGTATTATTTGTGTTTTACGATCGCGGTTCTTATCACAATTTAAAGACACTAATAATATTGAGAAATATGCTAAGTCCCAAACTGTTTCTAGTATTTGTTGGTCCAACCTTTTGGATTTTATTTTGTCCAATAGAGGTACCCTGATTCCAACAATCTTGTGAATGCTTTTTTTTTTATCAGGAACAATCTTGTGAATGCTAACTCAATATTTTACGAATACATATATATATATATATATATATAATAAATTGGATAAGTGAGAGACAAATATTATTTTTAGTCCTATAACTCTAAACAATTTCAATTTTAGTCCTGTAACTTTTTACTTTTTCAATTTTAATCTTGAATGTGTCAATTTCAGTGTTTTTTTATCGAAAATTTTAAAATCTCGTTGAATAAGCATCTTACGTGGCACTTCAAATTTGAGATTTTTTTAATTTTTCGGCGAAATCTACGCAAGTGGACTGTCATGTAACAAAACAAAAAATCAATTTTGAAGTGTCATGTGAGGTACACATGTTTATTCCGGCGAGATTTTAAAATTTTCGTAGAAAAATAACTAAAATTGACACATTTAGGACTAAAATAAAATAAAATGATTGTACAAAATAAAAAATGAAATTGTTTGAAATTACATAATTAATAAATGATGATCATTTGTCCCATTAATTTTTTTTTTCATTCCTTTCCCTTATAAGAAAAAGCTGGTCTCCCATGAACTAGATCTATGCTATGAACTTGAAATATTTGATCAATTTCATTCATTTCTAACATATTTTTTAAATTATTAAATTTGATCGGTATTATACACTGGGTAGAATCAAATGTCATGAATTAAAAATAAAGTTCATAGCATGAATTAAGTTTATACGAGTTTTTGTCTATAATAAAATGGAAAGCAAAAAAAATAAAAAATAATAAAAATCCTAGTAGCACAAAATTCGCATGCTACCCATGGCGACACATCGCAGCAGGCTCAAAGTCGAAACTCCCCCAAAATTCAATTCCAAACCTGAGTTTGAATCTCACTTCGCTTCCACTCTACTTCTCCATCTTAATCGATTCAATTCATTCATATGCCACTCTAATTCAATTCATCAAAACCCCTCTTCTTAATCGATTCAACTCATTCATATGCCGCACCTAGTTAAATCGCCCAAAACCCCCCGCCGCCGCCGCCGGAGAAATTGAAACGGCTTGATTAGATGGTTGAGACGTCGTCTCCGACATCGAGCCCGCCGCGCTGTTGGCGGAGGTCCTGGGCGTTGTTATACCCCCTCAACCACCTCCACCGCCGTTGGATCCCCTCCGCCTCCAATTTCCTCTCTACGCGCAAAACCCTTTTGACTGCTCTCTGTATCGCCTTCTTGTTCACCGTCGTTTACTGGCAGCGGGACACCGCCGCCGCCGGTGGATTGCTGATTTTCCGGCGAGTATTTCCATTGCGGGCGTTCCCGAAGCTGCGGCCGGTGGCGTTTAACTTGACGGATTTTGGAGGGGTGGGGGATGGGGTTACTTTCAATACGGCGGCGTTTAAGAAGGCGGTGATGGCGATTTCGAAGCTCGGGAAAAACGGTGGCGGTCAGCTCAATGTGCCGGAAGGTAATTGGCTAACGGCGCCGTTTAATCTGACTAGCCATATGACTCTGTTCCTTGCTGAGGGTGCTGTTATTCTCGGCGTTGATGTGAGTGCTTCCTTTACTTCTGGAAATTTGATATATTTTTGTCTGGTTAAAGATTTGAATTTGTGCTCACTTTGATGCTCTATGTTTCTTCCTTTTCTGTTGACATTCGAATATGGGTTTTGAATTGGTTTGGTTGATATGAGTGACCAAGATTTTGAATACGATCATGGGTTGATCTAAGATGATAAGTGCTTATATCATAAAGAATTTAGGAATGCATTTTATCCTATAAAAAGCCTACATAAAATCATCTCAAGCTTGTCTACCCCAAAATGTGTTATATCATCAGCCAGATGGGAACCTGTATTATTTAGCATGGAAATTTGCACTTAGATAAAGAAAATGCATTGAGTGTAAGAGCTTGTTTATCCGTGGAAATCAAAACTAGCAAAAAAGCTGATCTGCAGTGATATTGGTCATATGCACATATATTTCGTCGTGCTGATTACTCTCTTCCTTAGTGCTGGTTACTCTCTTCCTTATTTAATCTTCTAAGGAAAAAAATTGAAACTTACCAAGGTTTTTTTATTAGAAAAAGATAATCGGAGGAAGGAAAAAAAGAAAGAAATGTAAAACAAATACAAGCTTCTTTGGTTGTCTACTGAAATTTAAAAACAATAAGGAAGATAACCACGGGTAGGAGGACGGCAATGCGTTTGATATTATCGATTTGTAGATACTTCATTCAATTTAAATTTTATTACAACAGTCATGTATCTTTATATACAGTGTCTAATTTTTAACTATTTTAAGGATGACAACTACTTCCAGTGCACTGAGTTAATTACTGCTATTAAATATTAACTATTTGGGATCCTTAAAACGACGAGCTATTACCTAAAATTCAAGTTTTTTTCTAAAATTTCCTATAAAATCATACTACTTAATCTTAAGCACTCACTATGTTTAAAGTCACCATATAAATAGATTTTGAATTTTCATTGTTTCAACTCTCGTATGTCTGGGTCTGCATTGAACAACTTTGAGTCCCTCCCCAAAATTCCAAAGTAATTTCTTGGATTTTCATTATAACTTAGAATTGCTTTGGACTAAAACTATCCAAGATGGATTAAAAATCTCGGTCTGCACTCTGCATTTAAATGGAACTATACATTTGATAGAGGGAGGGGGAGAGCTTGTAATGTGCATGTAGCATTTATGATTTTATATAGTTTGTTACTTAACACTTGATGTTTCTGACAAGTACAAGTTATACTTCGTAACTGTTTGGATGAATGTCGTCTATAAATTAGAGATCCAACTAACTTCTATTATTATATAAGCGCCTTCCATCCAACTTCAAAGAGGTGAGAAATCATTTTGAACTTTAAGTTCCTCCCCAGAGAACTAAATGTTAGCTCATGGATTTAAACTTTTACACTGGTTGAGGCCTATCACAGTACGTGAAACAAAACCAAAAAAGAGGAATGTAAGAAAGGAAAGAAAGATGGTGCAAGATGAATGTCATACAGTGGAAGCAGATTATTTCATTGAATAATTTGATCGAGAAAAAATTAATATAATATCTAGAGGAGATCTTGAATATTGGTTAGGTGATGCTTAAGATCTTGTTAGTGTTTCTGCAATGCTGAATAACCTTTTGCGTATATATGCTGTTGAAACATTTTACTAAGGTTGTATTATTTTCATTCAATAATTTGATTGAGGAAAATATAATATGATATCTAGACGAGATCTTGAGTATTGGTTAGGTGATGCCTAAGATCTAGTTAGAGTTTCTGCAATGCTAATTTTTCTTTTTTGTGTAAGTATTATTGAAACTCTTTACTAAGGTTATATTATTGAAGGACAGATTGTGAAGTATGTTAATTAGCTTGATTTCGGCAAATGTAGTATTATCACTTTCTGGTTTACCTATTACAATACCTTATATGACAGGTTTTCCATATTAAATTTGCGTCTCCATTGTTTTAAAAAGCCCTTTAAGTATTGAAATTTTATTTAACGAGCTTCCTCGAGACGATACTTGCTAGTTTTTTCTGATTCACCTAAATGGTCCTTTTAAATGATGCACATATCAGCTTTATTTAATTTTAATTACATGCAAAAGTATTTTTCGTAGGAAAACAAACACACCTAGATATTAATAAACTTAACTTACATATTATTTAATGGGACCATTAAGATAAATCAATTAATTCTGTCAATTTTCGTCTCGGGGGAGCTCCTGAATAAAATTTCAATACTTAAACAGCTTTTTAAAATGAGTAAATAGTTTAAGGACATACTATAACAAACATTGATAGTTTAGGGATTTGTTGATGCATTAGGCCTTTCTTATTCTCATAGTTGATGTTATTAGTGCCTTCTTCTGATAGGATGAAAAGTATTGGCCTCTAATGCCTCCATTACCTTCTTATGGATATGGGAGAGAGCATCCTGGACCACGATATGGAAGTTTAATCCATGGTCAAAATCTCAAGGATGTTGTAATTACAGGTTAGCATTTAAACTCTTCAAAAATTTTATAATTAAATGTTAGCATTTTAATTAGGATTAGCAAGCTTCGTTTAATTGCGTGTGAGCATTTCCATTAGGATTACTCCCTCCAACCCACTATAACTGCCGTGTAAACTGCAACGTGACATTTTTACCCTTTTATTTACCTACATGGAGTAAATTTTCTTAGTTAATGCATACTATCCAAAAAAAAAAAAACAAGTAGAAGGTCAAAATTGGAATATGGTATTTCTTTCTCTTAGATCGTGCAAACTGAGAATTATTTTGGGTAAAGAATTCTTCTCTAGAAAGACAATTAATATGGGTTGGAGGGTGTACATTGGGTATCACATCGATCTTCCGTTTACACACAATTACACACCTGAATCCATTTACATTTTACACAAATACATGTATGTAAGTAAACAGATGTAGTACTGGACATATACTTGGATATTCAAAAAATAAGAAAGGGAAAGTGAGAGAAATGTGACTGATATATTCTAGGCAAAGTAATTTAGAAGATATTGGGTCAATAAACTGTTTAAGTTCATTTAAAACCCACGTGTTGTCTTGATTCTCAATGTATCCATTGGCGTCCAACAATTTTAATAATTGTCTACACTTCTTTCCACTTGCGAAAATTATTTATTAAAATTTATATTTAACATGGGTATCAAGTATCAACCACATTCTAATTTAATATTTTCATCGGCAATCTTCTTATGCTTTGATACTCAATATTATATGTCTCTGTGTATTCTCTATATTTTCACGCATGATGTAACTGCCAGAACTGGCCATGCATGCCCTAATTGCATTTTGGGGCTCACCACATGCCTTGTTTTTTTTTTTTCAATGCCTTGTTTTTTTTTTCAATGCCTTGTTTATATGTCTTTTGTTTACCATGATTGTAAGTGTGCACCATTGTAATTGCATATTTCAGTTGAAAATATTTTGAGGGCTGTAAAATGTTGTCCTTAAACATATTTCAGTTGAAAATATTTTTCCAGTGGTCAAAAAATGGAATACGTCCATTGCCAGTATAGATTGTTGGTATAGGAGGGAAAAGGACCAGTAAGCCAATAAGAATGGGGAGAAGAGCCCAATATTACATCACCTCATTTTGTGAGATATTTTATGCTATGTAACTATATAGAGGTATTTTTTACAATGTGCCTAGCAAAAGTCTAAATTTTTTCAGCTGCTGTTTGATGGGAGAAACTTCTCTTGTGATAATTAGCACTAATTTAACTTGTGAACTTACAGTAAAGAATTATTAAATTTTTTATTTCTGGAATTTTTTTAAGTCATAAAGTGTTGGGGCCAAATGCGTTATTATACATGCACATATACACCATCGTGTTCTCTCTAAAGAAGTTTGCATGCTATACGCGTCGTCTTTTTCATATATATTTCTTCCTGCCTTGTGTGCAATGGGGCAATTCAGCTTACTTTATCAAGGAGAAATGCTCATGTATATTGGAAATCGATTAGCTTATTCATTTAGAGGATTTTGAAAATCTGGATTTCAAAATCTTGATCAATAGTATGATATGTGTTTGTTTTGGGATTTAATAGGGTAGGGTTTAACTTAATGTCAAATCAATGTGTAAGAGTGTGTGATGTTGTATTATTATTATTATTATTTATTATTTGTTATTTATTGTAGTTGTAATGATTGAATGATTGTGTAATAAAATGTGTTTTATTGAAAATTGCAAAAGTGAGTATAAAGGTGTGAAAAATAAATAGATAACATAGGAGTGAGAATAAAATTTTATTTTGCATTAATGAGTCAAAAAAAGAGACTGTTGTAGAAAAAAATATTAGTATAGATACAGTTTATAGGTATTTGTAGTGTGAATGTATTGGTATTGGGTTTTTAAAAATGGGTTCTAGAATCCCAAAGTAGAACCTAGTTTAGATTTTGAAAACCCAAATCCGATTTTTAAATCCCAATCAACCATATACCCTTATTGAAAATTATTTGTGTTTATACATAATAAACATTTGGTAGAACAATTTATGGAGAGCTAGGACTGTTTTGTGACTAATATTCATTTAATTTGCAAGTATACATTCGATCTGAATATATATATTATGTTATTTCTTTTAACAGGGCATAATGGTACAATTAATGGCCAGGGTCAAGCATGGTGGAAGAAGTACAAACAGAAGCTTCTTAATCACACGAGAGGACCGCTTGTGCAAATTATGTGGTCTAGAGATATTTTAATATCTAACATAACATTACGTGATTCTCCTTTTTGGACCCTTCATCCATATGATTGTAAGAATGTGACATTGAAGAATTTAACTATCCTTGCGCCCGTCTTCCAAGCTCCAAATACTGATGGCATAGATCCTGGTTAGTCTCCTCGTTTTTTTTTTGTCTTTTATTGTTATATTGGGTAATCTGATTTCTGATCCAAGCTGTGACCTCAGCTAAGGGTAGCTGAGTTGAGGCGAGTAGGGTCAAGCTCGAGCTCGACTCGATCAAAAAACTTGAAGCTCAACTCGATCGAGCTCAATATTCTTTTGAACTCAAGCTTGACTCGGTGGAGAACTTGTAACTACTCGGCTCGACTCAATAACTTACACAACATTAGTTAGATATTTTTATTTAATTTATAATTGGAGTATATTTGTTAATATTTAGCATAATGGGTAAAATAGTAAAATTATGTGAGCCCGATTAAGCTCACGTTCCTGACAAGCCGAGTATTATTGATTTCGAACACGAACTCGAGCTCGAGACTTGATTAAATTTGAGTAAATTTCGAGCCTTTTCCGAGTTGAGCTCGTAGCTCGCGAGTCTTCTCGACTCACTTACACCATTAAGAGGGGTGCATGATAGACTCTACCAAACAATTAAAGAACAACGATCACGTAAATACGAACTATCCTCGAGATGAGGATCCACAGAGATGACTCTGCCACAAGCCAATGGCTGCAAAACGATAACAATACCATAGATAGCAATTAGGGTAAAACCCTGCGTCTAAATAGTTTATGAACAAAAGGCCTCGGCCCATGAATAAGCCTAGAACTAATTGACAGAAATAGAAATAGTCCGGAAATAGAAATCAACAGAATTAAAGAAAGTAATGAATAAATAAAACTCCTCCAGAATCATCCTGCCATCATCTTCTTGCGCCTTTGGTATACTTTGATCGGGACCGGACCCGGAGGTGTATCAATTGCTCCCCCCGGAAGCAGCCTTGACCGCAAGGCTGAAGTTCGGAAATTGGCCAACGACATCAGCTTTGTCCATCCAAGTATCCTCACCCAAGTTCTTCCACCGTATCAACACCTGATCCACAAGCTCCCCATCGCGTGGTACCTGCCGAACGGCCACCACAAAATCTGGTAAGTAAGGGGCGTCTACCGCCAATAAGTCTTCCGGCAATGACGGCGACGCGTCGACCTGTCCGATCACAGGCTTCAGCAAGGAAACATGGAACACTGGGTGCACCCGAGACCCTTCCGGCAACACCAGGCGGTACGCCAACTTTCCCACACGGGCCTCCACCACAAAAGGCCCAAAAAATCGCGGTGCTAGCTTCGCGTCCCGAGCAGAAAACAGAGTTCCTTGGCGATAAGGGCGAAACTTCAAGTACACCTTATCGCCGACCTCAAACTCCAAAGGGCGACGATGCTTATTTGCTTCCCGCATCATACGCTGCTGCGCCCGTTCCAAGTGAGAGCGCAATTCCTGTAGGATCACATCACGCTCTCGTAAGGTGTCCGCCAACAACCGAACTTGAATCTCCCCCGGCAAAAAGGGAGCTAGAGGGGGCGGAGGGCGACCATACACAACCTCAAACGGGGTCGTCCCGGCTGCTGATTGGAACCCAGTATTATAGCAAAATTCCGCCCGTGCCAACCAACGTCCCCAATGTTTCGGACACTCCGATGTAAAACAGCGTAAGTACGTTTCCACACACCTGTTCAATACTTCCGTCTGACCATCAGTTTCCGGGTGATAAGCTGAGCTCATCCGGAGCTTAGTACCCAATGATCGAAAAAGTTCACGCCAAAAAGAGCTCAAAAACAGAGGATCGCGGTCAAAGACGATTCGTATTCGGAACTCCATGCAGTCGGACCACCTCGCGCATGAATAAATCTACTACCGTCTTGGCTGTAAATGAGTGTCGAAGGCCCAAAAAATGTCCATACTTTGACAGACGATCGACGACCACTAGAATGCAATCGAATCCCCCCGAACGAGGTAGCCCCGTAATGAAATCCATACTGATGTCCTCCCAAACTTGTGTCGGAATAGGCAGCGGCGTGAGCAGGCCTGCAAGAGACTTAGTTTCATATTTGTTTTTCTGGCACACATCATTCTGCCACAAACTTCAATACCGAGCGAATCATACCCTGCCAATAAACGAAAGCAGCCAATCGTTTATAGGTGCGCAGGCCTCCGGCATGGCCCCCACTTGGAGTGGTGTGGAACTCCTGAAGCAACTTCAAAACCCAAGGCGACGTTTTCGGAATGACCAAGCGACCCTTGTACATCAGTGCATTGCGGACCAAGGAGAAATGTTTCTGTGTCGGGTGACCCCCTTCTATGTCTGAAATGATAGCAGCTAATGCATTGTCGGCCCGTACCTCAGCCTGCAGCTTGGTCCAATCCACCCATCGGGGAATCGAAAGGGCTGTCAGTTCGCCCTCTTCGCCCCTGCGGGATAGCGCATCGGCTGCCTGGTTGTTAACACCCTCTTTATATAGTATGTCAAAGTCATACCCGAGTAGTTTGGCCGCCCAATTTTGTTGCGCTGGTGTGGAGAGTGGCTGTGTTAGTAGGTGTTTCAAGCTGCGCTGGTCCGTGCGGACTGTAAAACGCCGTCCCAGCAGGTACGGCCACCAATGCTGGACCGCGAGGACCAGGGCCATGAGTTCGCGTTCATAGGCTGAGCGAGTCAGCGTCCGTCCGGCTAATTGCTTACTGAAATAGGCAATAGGTTGCTTATCCTGCATCAAAACCGCTCCCAACCCGCGACCGAAGCGTCACATTCAATCACAAATTGCTTCGAGAAATCGGGCATCTTAAGGACTGGAGCCGTAGTGAGGGCTGTTTTCAGAGCGTGGAAGGCCGTTGTCGCTTCAGGGGACCACTGGAACTGCTTGTTGCTGTCCTTCTTCAATAGTGCTGTCAACGGGCTAGCAATTTTCCCGTAGTCTCGGATGAATCGGTCGGTAATATCCCGTAAGCCCGAGGAACCCACGCAGCCCTTTCAACGATTGTGGTTGAGGCCAATCGACAACGGCTGTTACCTTGTTCGGATCCATCTTAACCCCATTGTAAGACACTACATGGCCCAAATATTCCACCTGTTGAGACCCCACAATACATTTCTTCAGATTAATCACCAGTGAATGAGTGAGAAGAGTTTGAAACGTGCAGCGGAGATGACGGATGTGTGTCGCCCAACATGAGCTGTAGATGAGAATATTGTCGAAGAAAACTAGGACGGACTTGCGCAAGTAATGGGCGAAAGATATCGTTCATTAGGCTCTGGAAAGTAGCGGGGGCATTAGTGAGCCCGAACGGCATTAGTAGGAACTCGTAATGCCCTGAGTGGGTGCGGAAGGCTGTCTTTGGGATATCGGTCGGCGCGACTCGAATCTGATGATATCCTGCTCGTAAATCCAGTTTAGTAAAATATCGAGCGCCATGCAATTCGTCCAACAACTCTTGAATCATGGGAATGGGGTATTTATCCGGGACTGTTACTTTATTAAGGGCGCGATAATCCACACAAAAACGCCAAGATCCATCCTTCTTACGAACCAATAATACCGAACTAGAGTAGGGGCTCGAACTAGGTTGAATAATTCCGGCCGCGAGCATCTCTTCCACCAGCTTTTCCATCTCGTCCTTCTGGGAATGATTGTACCGGTATGGCCTTACTGAAACCGGGCCGGCATCAGGCTGCAGCGTGATGTGGTGGTCATAGGCACGAGACGGTGGAAGGCCCGCTAGGGGTTGCGTAATTGGCTGAAACTCGGTGAACAACCCCTCTAAATCGCGACGCTGATCGTCCGACAGGGCCGTCTGATCACCGAAATCAGCAGTAGTCGGAGAGGCTTGTGTCGCCCATAGTAACCATATGTCGTCTGACGGGTCCATGGAAATCAGATCGTGCTCCGCGCACACCCTCCGAGTAAGAGATGGGTCCCCCCGAATGTGCATAGCTACTCCATTTACAGTGAAATCCATAGTTAACTTCGCCCAATTTGCTGTGACATCCCCCAGGGTCGAAAGCCACGACACCCCAAGGACCAAATCGATGCCTCGGATTGGGAAGATATAGCAGTCCACGTGAAATGTATGGTTGTCAATCATGATCGGTACTGCTGTACACTTCCCTTGCATATTGACGCGAGACCCATCCCCCAAAGTTACATGGTACCCTTCCGCTTTGTCGATCTTCAAACCCAACTTCTCTGGGTTCGCCTCCGATAGGAAACAGTGGCTGGCCCCACTGTCAATCATAGTCAGAAGGCGCCTATCGCCCACTCGGGTAAATAATTTCAGAGTAGTAGTAGCCCCATCAAATCCATTCGAAGACAAGTCCGATAATTGCACCGCGGCGTACTCCGCCCCATCGGCCCCGTCGTCAAGTGTAGGGGACGACGTTGAGTACGGGGGTGCCTCAGGAAGCTCCCCCTCAGTGTCGTCTTCAGCGGGTCCAGTCAGGATGCTCAAGTGTTTCGCCGCACACCGATGAAGAGGCCCATAGGGATGGCCGCAGCGGAAATACTTTCCTTTCGCGCGGTACTCCCGCGCCTCCTCAGCGGTTAAATGTCTCGTGTTGCGGTTCTGCAGGGGGCCAGAGGAACCCCCCGTAGATGATTGTGGACCGGTATTGGTGTTTCCCGAGAAACCCAATGATGAGGGCTGGGTGCCGGGTGTAGGAACGCGAGGCCCTGAAGTGTTGCGGTTGAAAGGGCCCGCCTGGAATGCTGGACGAGTGTACTGATTACCGTAAGACTGCGAAACCCGTCGCGCAGCGCAAATAGCAGTGTGCACGTCTCCGGCTTCCGCATCAGATATACGGTCGTGAACAGAAGTTTTTAGACCACCCAAAAACATTCCTAAATACTGATCGGAAGGCAAACTCGGTAAATGAGCCACCCGTTCTTCAAACAACGCGATGTAGTCCTCCAGAGACCCCAACTGGCGGGTCGAGTGCATTGCTTCGTAAGCGTTAATGGCGTAGCTATCACCAAAACGTTCTATTAACTCCCGAGTGAATTGCTCCCAACCAATTGAAGAATTACGGCGAAGAGCCCATTGTGCCCAGAACATGGCTCTACCCGACATAGCGATAAGGGCCAACCGAACCTTATCGCCGACCAGCGTCTTATGCACCAGAAAATACTGTTCAGCCTGTGCCAACCATTCCAACGGATCCGAGCCGTCGAACTGAGGAAGTTCGCGACTTTTTACCGCGATATACCCGCCCGGAAACGAGTGATCAGAACCGGTGCCACCCGAATTCCTAGGGCCGTGAGACGAAGAGTCGTCCTTATTGCGACCCAAAATCGCCGCGGTTAGTGCCTTCATCTGGTCGGATAAATCGGATTGAGCCGACGCTAACTCAGCCTGCGCCGACATCAATTCCGCCCTTGATTTGGCCTGTTCGGCCAACGCCACTTGCAAATCACCCACAGCAGTCTCCAATGATTCGAAACGCTCTTTCTCAGACGAATTACGGGTATTAGTCATGTTGAAAGAGGCCGGCAGGTCGTACCAATTGATAGACTCTACCAAACAATTAAAGAACAACGATCATGTAAATACGAACTATCCTCGAGATGAGGATCCACAGAGATAACTCTGCCACAAGCCAATGGCTGCAAAACGATAACAATACCATAGATAGCAATTAGGGTAAAACCCTGCGTCTAAATATTTTATGAACAAAAGGCCTCGGCCCATGAATAAGCCTAGAACTAATTGACAGAAATAGAAATAGTCCGGAAATAGAAATCAACATAATTAAAGAAAGTAACGAATAAATAAAACTCCTGCCATCATCTTCTTGCGCCTTTGGTATACTTTGATCGGGACCGGACCCGGAGGTGTATCAGTGCAAGCCAAGTATATCTATGTTGGCTGAGATTGTTGGAAATTAGGTATCACTTTGTGGCATTTTCTTGGAAGAAATATCTGTAGGGCGATCTTCTTGACCATCACATTAGAGTGGTGACTCAGAATAAGGGAAAAAAATTAGTTAGAAGCACCAAAATACTTGTGTCTATTAGGTGCTGGATACTATTAATTTGGGGGTGGCAGAATCTTATTTTGGCTATCTTGCGTTCTTGAGAAGGATATTAAGGCAGATATAGGGCATTATCACCTAGAGTGTGTAATCTAGGACTCCAGTAGGGTTATTACAGAGCATAGTGATCTTATGAGATGTTATCATGTTACCAGAAGAGATGATATTATTAGATGAAGATTAAACATATAAATGTCACTCTTCCCCAAAAATCAAAAGTTGATTAGAGTTGATGACAGTTTGTGCATTACTGATGTTTCTAATCTGATGAGAACATTTATATATGCATGTCACCAACCTTAATACATGGGAATGAAGGGAACTTTATATGATCATGTTATTCTAAATATTGATATTCAAATTTGATTTTTTTATATATGTGAAGGTATTCCTAGTTTATCTGAATGGTGCTAATGAAACTGTGATAAACAGATTCATGTGAAGATATGCTGATTGAGGACTGCTACATAAGTGTCGGAGATGATGGTATTGCAATAAAGAGTGGTTGGGATCAATATGGTGTTACTTATGGAAAACCTTCAAAGAATATACTCATTAGGAACCTCGTGGTTCGCTCCAACGTCAGGTGAGATATCCCGTACTTCTCCATATCTTTCAATGCGATGAAAAGGCAATTCGTGAGTCTCTTTTGAGTAACACTGCTGGTGCAATTTTTTACCCAATTTTGACCAAATTGACAACCAAAATGTTTTTTTTAATATATTCCCACAAATCATGTAAATAAAAAGGATCTAAAAGTATTAGTTCATGTAATGAAATGTATGAGCTCACATGATAAGATGTATTAATTTTATGATGAAAAAGTACTAATACTGTTCACCCTACAAATATTACTTTTGTTTTGTATGACCTAATACTTTTATTAATATAAACTAATACTCTCATTTTATATTTCAGTGTGGTTAATATTGAGTTAAGATTGCACTGTATAAGTTTTTGCCTTCTTTTAAAATTACTCAACATTTAGATAAATACTCAATCCAGAAAAATGGCCCATTTTCTTACTGTAAGATCACTACCTGTAAATTTCATGGTCATAAATAAGACCAGTACTTACAAGGGCTTAATTTCCATATATATAAACTTTTTATTGTGCTACAAAAACTTGTATACACCAGGTGCACCATGCAAATCAACTGTATTTTTAAATAGTATTAGTTGTTATACTAAAAAGTATAATTTTTTTGAATGGCAGTGCGGGTATATCAATAGGCAGCGAGATGTCTGGTGGGGTATCAAATATAACCATTGAGAACATCCACATATGGAATTCAAGACGAGCTGTTCGTATCAAGACAGCTCCCGGAAGAGGAGGATACGTTCGAGACATAACCTACCGTAATCTGACATTCGAAAACGTCCGTGTGGGGATCGTGATCAAGACAGATTACAATGAGCATCCTGATGGGGGTTTTGATCCCACAGCATTTCCAATACTCGAAGACATAAGTTACACTTCCATACACGGTGAAGCCGTTCGTGTGCCCGTTCGTATGCAAGGGAGTTCTGAGATTCCCATAAGGAATGTCACTTTCAGAGATATGTCTGTAGGAATTACCAATAAAAAGAAACACATTTTCCAATGTGCTTACGTTGAAGGCCGTGTTATCGGGACCATTTTTCCAGGTCCCTGTGAGAATCTTGATTTGTATGACGAGCAGGGGAGGTTGGTGAGACGATCTTCATCCCAAAATAGCTCGGATATTGATTACGATATTTGAATTTAAGATGGATTTTTTTTTATATAGTAGCTTTGGAAACAAGAGAATATGTGGAGATGAGTGAGTGATATTCTCTCTTTCGCTGTTATTTTGTAACTTCTCTTGCTGTGCTATTTTTCCTTATCGAAAATCTGTATATACAAATATTTCAGTGTATACATTGCCTTACAAAATATATTATGCACACCTGTTGCAGTCTTTGGTGTAAAACTCAGTTTTGTGCATTACATTTTTAGCCTAAATTAGAAATTCTATAGATTGAAAATGATATGTTCCATTCTTTGTGTAGCATGAGACGTATAAAAATGTGATTTTCATAATCAATCCACCAAAAATTTATTAAAAGAATAGCTTAAATGAGAAATAAATTCCAAATGTATCAGAAGCCTATCAAATTTATCAATTCATTAATTTAGAGTAAAGATTTTAAAGCTTCAAGAATACTTGCTAATGTTGAAATCTTTTCGTCCAGTTTAATGGGCTCATATTAACCCAATTCACTATTATGCACAAATTATATCATTTTTATGTATAAAGACTATTACTATTAAAAAATTGGATTTATTGACCTACCCGTAATCCTGAAGTGAAGCCTTTCTTGTTTATATGATAGCGTACAGGTACGAAATGGATTCTGTGATGAAGAGGGGAAGGGGTTGGAGTGGGAGTCACCTCAGCAGTGCAAGGGTAAGCGGACTAGCTAATTCCATAGGGTCAACCACGACATTATCGATCTTCACACTCATTGGAACTATTCATATCAGCTGGAATAAGACATTATGATTTGTGTGTTAAATTTAGAGATAAGACATGAGATCTAGGATACATGGGTATTCGGATTTTTTTAATAATGCAGTGTCGAATACTTCGTGGTAGAAGTGGCTGCCCGGCCCAGCCCATCGGGCCAAGTCATGTTCATGGGATGGGTCTGGCCGGCCCATCGTTAAATCATGCCTTCATAAATGGTGTCCAGCCCAGCCCAGTATGGGCTCAAGGGCCCATGGGCCAGTCCGGCCCATGAATTTTTTTAAATTTTTTTTAATTATTTCATTTATTTTATTGTTATTTCTGTGTATTTCTTGGTGTTTATTTTATAAAAATTGGGTTGAGCTTGGGTGTGTTTATTTTACAAATAAAGACTCATTATCATTAATATTTATTGTCAATATTAAATAATAATTATAGTAATTAAATAATTAATATTGTAGTAAAAAAAATTAAAAATAGTCGGGCCAGCCGGGCGGCCCGTGACCCATCGGGCCAAATTGGCCCAAGCCCATTAGGCTCGTGGGCCAAATAGGCCCGACTCATTTTGGGCCTCTAATTTTTGAGCCCAGCCCATACTTGGGCTCGCGTAGGCCGGCCCAAATTGCCGGCTCTACTTCGTGGGTACGCGGATACGGATGAGATATGCACTCGATACGCCACGTGACGTGTCCCCATTAAAATTATTAATAATAATTTTGGGCACCATGTCGAACACGGTCGACCAGCGTGTCGGACACGGATAAAGTACACGGCGGGTCAAATTTGTAAAATTTATTTTATTTTTTGCCTTGAAATAAATTTATTTTATATTAAATTAACCTAAATTAGCTCATAAACAGTAAAAAAATATTGACTTTCTCTATTGCTCACACGTGTACTTTATTCGTTCAAACTGTTAGTCGTTCACATAAATTTTATATCCGTTCAACCACTGTCAAACTGTTAGTCGTTCACATATTTATCTCGTTTTGATTTTATATTTGTTTTAAGTGTTAAAAAAATTGCATAGGTCACAAAGACACATATTTTTAAAAAGAAAATTGTGAAAATATTTTTATATACAATGAAAATATACGAAAAATTATAATCGTACGTAGGCCTTATCTTACCTAATTATTTTTAAAAATATGTGTCCCAGTACTCGTACCCGTATTGCCATACCCGTATCCATGCAACCTAGCATGAGATTAACTGAAATAGAAAATCTTATGCAACTTATATGATTATTAGTGTGAGATGGATTAAATGAATTATGAAAAGAGTTTAAATTAAATTTATTTTTATTGTTCTAAATATTAAAAAAAAAACAAAATCTAACATATTGATTAATCTTGACCGTCTCAAACGAGCCGATTTCACAATAGAATACCTAGATATGAATATAGATTTAAAATCAAACAATACAAATAATTTGTCATAGTCGATAATTCATACTACCAAACTGAAAGTAGGATGCATGCAACGAATACACGCAATATTCAATGTATACTAGCTTAACCACCGTACTTTACATTGGAGTGTTCTCTCATTAATCAGGTCTATATTATGTATTTGAATTATTTGACTCATTTCATCCATTTTAATATATTTTTTAATCAATTAAATTTGACCCTTATCATACCCTAAACATGTTCAAATGCCAATAAATTAAAAATATAATTCATAACATGGATCAGATTTATACAATTTTTTATATGTACATTGTGTAATGTAATGTCACGTTTTTTATTTTCTCTCCCTTAATATAGGAACACGTAAATATTCCTACATTGAATTTCAAGGAAGCACGTTAGGTTTTTCATAAGTCATGGTAAGAACTCCCAAGTCAATGCATGATGAATTGGTTGCGTAATCTGGGTAGCTTTAATTTGTAGCATTATAGCATGATCAACTCTCCCATAAAATTTGTTCACAGTATAAAATTGAACATATAAATTCATACTAATATAATAATATTTATATACAAATATTATTACTCTTATAAATTGATATGAAAATATTTACACATATAAAGGCTATAGTATTTGAAAGTGTGGAAAGGTTGTGCTAGTAAAATTAGAGTAATGTTGAAGTGAATGTTGTAGCATTCAAAGTAACATCAATTTAGACAGAAACAATGGAAGATTTAAAACACAACTTGCAATAGTTTAAAAAAACTTTGCACAGTCTATAAAATAGATTTTGATGCCGTATGACGAAATTCACTATTAAACAAGTAATGAGTACAAAGAGATTAACAAATAGAATCGTCTTAAAACAAGATTTACCTAAATAACGTTTATGATCTAAGGGAAATAATAATCGAGAGCCATATTAACAGTAATATGGGTTAAGATGGATAATGCAATATTAATTATGTAGTGAGATTAATTAATATTTATGGGCTTGAATAATATTGTGGCTCAATATTGATAATTCAAGATCCATTGAAAGGTCCAATCTTAATTCTCCTAAAAGCCCCTCAAGTAGCCCAAACATAAAGTTCAATAACTGAAAAAAGTGGTTAAAAATAAAATAAATTTTGTTGCCTATTTTTCCTATTTATCCGAAAATAATAAATAAGATAGGGAGAAAGATTTTCTTTGAATTTTGTTATGGAATGAAGATAAGTATTCTTGGATATTGTGAGATTTTCGAAAATTTTGAATAAATAAGGGAAAGAAAGATTTTCTTGATTTTTTTGAAAAGATATTATGGAAGATATGTATTCTTGCAATACAAGTATATCTCATAAATTCAAGAAGATCCAAATCTTGGTTTCCTTTCCCTTAAAATTTCAAAATATCCCATAACAAGAGGTGTTGGGATTTTTGTGGAATATTTTAATTATGGAGAAAATAATATATGAGATATATTCAAGATTTCTTGGAGATCAAGAAAAAGATTTTCCCACATTATTTTTCCCCAAATTTTCGACCAACCCCTCATCTATAAATAGGGGATGATTCTTTCATCCCCAAGTGCAATTCCACGTGTTGGAAAAATTAGAAATCCACAAAGGTGGTGCAACAAATAATTTATTTTTCCTTTTGTTAATTGTTCGCGAGTTTCCTTCCACCGGATTGACGAGCAAAGACTTGGGAACACTTGGGAAGGCTTTTTGGTGTGTTCGTGCCAACGAAGTCCATTGCCGTTCCAAACAGGTTAGTTCACGTAAACCCGTAGCAATTCCGCATGCGTAGGATTTATGTGAACTGTTTATATGCATGGTTTGTTGTTGAATTATTATTTGAATTAATATAAGATTAATTCATGCTAGTAATAATTGTTAGAATTAAATTTGTATTTAAATATTCATCCCGAATAGATCCGGGCAATTAATTCCCCAACACCTAATTGACCTGATTTGTTTGATAGGATTTACATTTGCTTGTATGCATTGAAAGTGGGGATGTTATTGGGTTGTAGAAGGTTAATAGGTGTTGATGGTTGTTATCTCAAGGGGCCTCATGGTGGGGTTTTGTTGTCAGCTGTAGGTGTAGATGGTAATAACAATATTCTTCCTATAGCTTATGCTGTTGTAGGTAAAGAAGATGAGGATACATGGGATTGTTTTTTGACTGTTGTGAAGAGGGATTTAGAAATTCAGGATGACAAATTGTGGACCATTATTTCTGACAAACAGAAAGGCCTAGTTCAAGCTGTGCAATCTGTCTTTCCTAATGCAGCCCATAGGTTCTGTGTTAGACACCTCCATGGGAATGCTAAGAATGCTGGGTTTAGAACTGAAGCCCAAAAAATTGCTTTGCATGTTGTTTCAAAGGAATTTAACAGAAGAATGAATGCATTGAGGGAGTTGAGTCCCATGATTGCTGACTGGTTAAGTGATAAACCTCCAGAACATTGGAGTAGAGCTTTTTTTTAAACAATAATGCAAAGTGTGATATGTTAATGAATAACATCTGTGAGTCTTTTAATTCTGCCATATTACCATCAAGGGAGATGTCTATCATCAGCATGTTGGAGTGGATTATGGACTGGTGTAGGACCAGATTGCAGAAGCATAGGGATAGTGCAATTAAGGGAAAGAGATGGAAGGGTTTGCTTTGTCTAAAAAATCAAAACATCATACATGAGAGGGTGAAGAGAATTGGAAGTTGTAATCCAATGAAGGCTGATAGCACACATTACCAGATTAGGATGACTGGTGGTACTGGTGCTCAATACACTGTGGATCTTGGAGACTCAAGTTGTGGCTGTAGAAAGTGGGATTTGACATGCATTCATTGCATGCATGCAATAAGGGCTATATACCGTGAAAGGGGAACCCCAGAGGAGTGGACATATGCTTCCTACAGGATGTCTACATACCACATGGTATATGACCACTCTATACTGCCTACAAATGGTAAAGATGAATGGGAACCTACAGGTATACTTTTCATTTAGTTAATAATATTACTTTAACTCATTTTTAAGTTATGTGACTTACAGTGTTTTTGGGTATTCTACAGGTATACCTCTTCTTCCTCCAAACATTGGTAGGCAGGCAGGGAGACCAAAGAAAGCAAGAAAAAAAGAGTCTGATGAGCTGAACCAGAAGAAGAGGAAAAGAGCCAGAGGAAATCCTGCCAATCCAAATGTGTTAAAGAGAAGACAAGTATCAGTGAGATGCAACAAATGCCACCAACCTGGGCATAATGTTTTGGAAGCTACTTTTTGTGTTTTGGAAACTGATTGTAGTGAAGTAATGTTGCAGTTTAATGAATGAATGTTGCATTTTTAGGTATATTATTCTCTTCTTATTACTAGTAGATGAGCCACATTAGTTGGACTAATAGGTATCAGTTTGTATACTAAAAGGTATTAGTTGTTATACTAAAAAGTATTAGTTGTTGTACTTAAAAGTATCAGTTAGAAAATCCAATGCCTGAATAACTTGAACAAAAAAACAAGGGATACATCCATTCAAATTCATCGAGTATCAGTTGGTATGCTAAAAGATATTAGTTGTTGTACTAAAAATTATTAGTTACTGTGCTAAAAAAGTATCAGGTTGAAAATTCCATTACTTGAATAACTTGAACAAAAAACAGAGGATACACTTGCCCAATTCTACATACTAAAACAACACATATTCCTTACTAAACAGAGCCCAAATACAACTGAACTAATTCCATATTACCAAATGAACTAATACCAAACTACCAACTAAACAAGCCACATTGCAAAGAAAAATAACCAGGAGCCAATTAGAGCGTATGTCATCCAATTGCCACTTTTTGATGCATTTTGTTGCTTGGTCTCGTATTCACGCTTTTCCTTCAGAAGGGTTAGAATTATGGATTTCACTCTCGGAGATATTTGGGGATCCATCCATTCAAAATATTTGCATCCTCCTCCACCTCGCTGAACAAGTACAATATTAGAGATGGGAAAATTGAATGGGTTGTAATTTAAAATGAAAACTGACCTTCCAATATTTACACCCATAGAACCTTCGACCAGAATTTTCTTCGGTCTAGGAGGTGCGAATACGAACACTAATTCCACAACGAAATTGCCCGTACGATTTGGTGGAGTAAGATGTCGATGATGACATTTTCGTTCTAGGCCGCTGCGTCTTCTACTTCGTTCCAATCCGCCGCGACTGGTATGAGAAGTTGTCGGCTTTATTTACTCATCCACTCTTTTCTTCCAAGCCACCGCGACTGGTATGAGAAAATCACCGGCTTTTTTGCTCCTCTTCTCTTTTGCTTCGATTTGGTAGTAAAAATGGCGATTTGGTGATGAAATTAGGGTTTTATTGATTGGGTTGGATCGACCCTAACCATAAAACCCGACCCGACCTAGAAAACCGGACCCGAATGAATAAACCCAGTCCAGACTTAATGAATTTAAAAAAAGTATTAAAACAAATAGTATATACACACGTGGCAAAAGAAAAATAAACAGAAATGAAAATAATTTCCAACTCTGCTGGTAACCGGTTAAGTAACCGGCACCAGCCAGTTTTCAGGACCAAACTCAAAAAGAGGTGTAACATACAGGGTATATATAAAATTTCCAAACGTGTAGGACTAAATTCAAACCGAGTGAAAGTTATTGGGCCCTAAAAAACTTAATCCCAAATTAATAACTTAAATTTTTCAGAGTAAACAATATAATATAAATTAATTAATTGATTACACACCTCTATACAAATTCAAAAATGAGATAAAATTATTTCATGGGATTATAGCTTAGGTTCGTCCAAGTTCTGAGTTTGGTTCCCACTGAAAGTAACTCCACTCATATTATGTCCACTCAATGAGCCCCCCCACCCCCACGTCTTAAGTTTGAATTCCGCTGAAAGCAACTCCATCTATAGTAAATTGTCTACTCAATGTGTCACATCCCCTTTATGTCCTAAGTTTGAATCTCACTTAAAGCAACTTCACTCATATTAAATTGGTCACTCAATGACCCACTCCCTCTACGTGCTAGTTTCGAATCCCGCTAAAAGTAACTTCGCCTATATTAAATTGTCCACTCAATGTGCCTCACTCCCCTACGTCCTGGGTTCGAACATGTTGAAAGCAACTCTGCCAAAATTTAATTGTTCACTCAATGAGCTCCACCCCGCCTACGTCCTGCGTTCGAGTTCCGCTGAAAGAAACTTCATCCATATTAAATTACCTGCTCAATATGTCACACTCCCCCTACATCATGAGTCTGAATCAAGCTGAAAGTCACTCCTCTCATATTAAATTTTCCATTAAATGTGTCTCAGTCCCCATGATGGAGTTGAGGATCTAAGTCTACGAATGAATGGAAGTATTAAGGAAATTAATATAATATATATTATTTGATTTCACACCTCTTTACAAGTTTGGACTTTTTAGATAAGATGAGAATCTTTCAATTTTCTTGTAATGTTAATCAAATCTTTCCCTATTTAAACTTTTATCTGTAGCTAATTCACACCCTCATGACACGTTAGTTGCTCTCTCTTTTTCTCAGAGTACCTAGATGCTAGTCAGATTTGTGCTTCGCAAGTAGATGTGTACGTTCATCAACCATCATTGGTGGGTTCTAAATCGCACGAATTAGCTAGCGCGATCTGGAACTCTTGAAGAACATATCGTCTTTTAATTTTTGTAGGTTTTAGATAGTGCTACTCTTTGCGGAGATCCGAGTCATTTGCGCGGTCCCTGCGCATAGAATTATATCGCTTTAGAGTCGTCTGCCACCCTTTCAAATCATGTGGCCCCGATTTCTTTTCTAAATTGAGAGCCTTTAATTTCCTCTCCTGAGTTGAGAGCTTTTGTTTTCACGCCTGAGTTGAGAGCTTTCATTTTGTTTTTCTCCATGTTATCTTGTGAAGTCTAATTCAAATTAGAAAAGAGAATGGTGACTGCATAATGATTTGTGGATCAACGATTGGGACAATCAATAGTAAGGGGTGGTGATGTGCTAGTGAAGATACGATGAAAGTATATTATATTTCAGCAACTTAGTGATTACGTGATTTGTCGTGTTCGTGCGAACAACAACGATTTGGCTCATCGTTTTGTAGTGCATTTGGGTGCATTTGGGTCATTCTCAAAGCCTTATAACTGTGTCGAGCCTCCAACAATTGTAGCTAACCTTCTCAATAGTTTTTGTTCTTCCATTTTTCAAGTTACAAAAGTTCTTTTATTTTAATTTTTTTTTTAAAAACTTAGAGGTTCTTTTATTTAAAAGAAACATAGAGGTCATTATCCACTCGTTAAACATGTTACAGTTTGAACCAGCCGTTGAACAAAAAATAATTAATTACATATAGTTTGCCATTAAAGAAATTAACTCGTGCTAAGATTTTTAAGTATAATGTTGACTATACGGTAAACGACTAAACGTATAGTTTCCAAAGTTATCGTAAGAAAAGCTTACCACGCAATTTCCTTCTCATTGTCGTCTATATTGAATTGGCATAAATAAACTCTACAATTTTAACTAAATCATTATCATTTGTAGGTGTTTTGTAGCATGTAACACATTTCACAAATGGTAGGGAACGAGGGAGCAGAGGGAGTTGGAATTTTAAATTATTTTGTAGCTAGGTTGTGTTGATGAAATCAAAATATTATTTATTTAAAAATAAATAATATTATGAGATTCTATTATAAATAATATTTTGAGAAAAGAATAACCGAAGAATGGGGAATAACCGAAGAATAACCAAAGTGTACTCGAATCCCGAACAATTACAACCGAAGAAAAGAATAACACATTACAGCTTATCTAATAAACATGCTAAAGGATGAGATTCCCAAGCCACAAACAAAGCAAAAAATGATAAGGGGTAATGACTCAAATCCACTTCCATGAACAAAATTTGATTACATCGATGAGTTTATCCAAAGTATATTCACTCTCTTTGAATATTAGATTGTTTCTAGTCTTTCACAACTTTCAAATTGCATATTGCCAAACAAGGCTTAAAATCTTTCTCCTCTTACAAGAAGTGATCACTAATGTAATTCTAAAATAACACAGAGTAACAAAATCACGACGAGACGCTTTTCCAAATCTGAATAGCCACACTGCGGCAAGAATGAACAAAGCGAGCACATAGGAGATTCCGTATTGCTCAGCACTCCTCTCTTCAACAGATTGCCCTTCGTCGGTATTCGACCACCAAGTGCCATCTCACCACTCGTTTTCACATACTACTTTCACACCATAAAAGAATATCAAAATTAATAATTTAATTTTTTTTTCTAGATTTGTTTTCAATATTCATATTTTATTAATGAGTAACACTCTTGTACACCGATTGTAGGGGTGTAAACGAGCTGATTCGAGTCGAGTAGTGTTGAGCTCCACTCTATTAGAATACTCGAAGCTCGGACTCGACTCGAACTCGGTTGAACCTAAATTTTTAAGTTCGAACTCGGCTCGACAAGAAACTCGATGTGCTCGAACTCGTGCTCGACTCGATTACCTATATAATTTTATAAAATTAAATATAAAATAAATTATTAAGGTATAAGTATACACATTTAGTAAATTAATGGCATAATAGTAATTATTGTACAAGCTCGATTAAGCTCGCGAGCCTCTCGAGTTGAGTGTTTATGAACTCGAACTCGATAGCTACTCGAGTAGCTCGAACTCGAATCGACTCGATTATGCTCGAATCGATTTCGATCTTTTTACGAGTCGAGCACGGGTAGCTCGCGAATCGGCTTGACTCACTTAAAACCTTTAATGATCACAGGAAGCAATATTGTTATTAAAGATTATTTTCTATAATCATTAAAGACATTTAAATAGAGGAATTATTATCATTTAAATGTCTATTTTCTTTAGGGTGACAATTATACACAATAAATTTTTTTCATTTAATTTTTTTAATTAAAAATTAACAACCACTACCAACAAGCTAATAATATATATATATATATATATATATATATATATATATATATATATATATATATATAAAATAACAGAAACCTCCCTAAATTTAGAGACCATTGAATTTAAATCTAATGATTCGATAATCATAAAGGAAATGATCTAATAATCATAAAGGAAATTCTAATGACGATTTCACTATTATTAAAATTTGCGCCAAAAAAAAATATGCCTCTAATTTTGACAATGATATAGAAAGTTCAAATTCAAAAAAGATAAAGATGATTAAAGTCAAGACTGAGAAAGAATACGAATTTATTTCTCTTATCTCAATTCTCTACAAACCTAAACTTTTTTTTTGAATTTTCCAACAACAACAACAAATGTTTTCATTTTATATCTTTAAATTTTTTAAGAGATTAATACTTTCTATATAAAAAAAATATTGTTTCTTCAAAATGAAAAAAATCTTTAATATGAATATTTAAAAAAATTTGATACAAAGTAATTGTGCAATCATAACCACGGGTTCAATTACTAGTATTATGAATAGTAGTTTTTTTAAAAATAATTTCACTTGAATTGCAAGGTATATCCAACGTATATAAATTTTTATTCTTCATTAATTTTTTTTGGGTATTTCCCCTTGAGATTACACATTACATATATATTAAGACATGCTAATAATATTGACACCTAATAGCCAATTCGAGTGGTTATTTTAAACACCGATTAACAATAACAATAATTTAATACTAACAAACATTAACAATAACAATAATTTAATATTAATATTAACAATTTTTTTTTTATCCCAACTAGCTTATTTCAAGTTCAGAGCACATCAATACCAGCATAATAACCGTCTTCACGGTTCTTATTATCACTCTCAAGAATTTAAGTCAAACAACCCCTTAATTTAAATTAATCAATTTAAGTCAAACAACCCCTTAATTTAAATTAATCTCACAACCCATCTCACACAATATTGTCTCAAACTAGAGTTTGTTCCAATCATGATAAATTCACACGAGTATGGTTCAAAGAGACAAAAAATGATGTCCATTGGGTTCTTGGAAAATTCACGACAAACTCAATAATACATTTTAGCATAGCATACGATATATCACGTTTAATAATTTTGAAAAGAATAACTATAAATTAGATACTAGTATCTTTTAAACGTGATACTTCTTTTTTTAAAATATTATTATTATTATTTTTAAAAAGTAAAATTTATGTGATCCCATTTTACTTGAAATATACTTTTCCAAAAATTAAGTAAAAGAGAATTACGAAATAAAATCAATTATAAAATTATCTCACCTACTCAAAATGATCAAACTTCGATCATAATTAAATCACACTAAACCAATAAATAAAATTACATTTAGTATTTTAAATGTCACAAGACGTTTTAGAGTAAAACATTATCCTTCTTAATGAATATGAATGTACTCGTGAATTAACTTTTCAAATTAATGAAGATGCAGAATCCAGATCGTAAATTGGGACCAATTTACCAAGATAAGTTAAGTTAATGAATCTCAAATATCGATAATTTCACTCCATCCTCTTTCCCAATTTGCCCATGTGCTAAACTTCCACTTTAGAAGTAGATAGTAAAACACACGCAAAGAAAATAAAAAGCAGGATAACGGGAGGAAAGCACCAAACGCCGTTAATTTTCCGTTAACAGATCCTACTCCAAATTGCAAAGCAACAGTGCAACACGGAACGCACACCGCTTTGCTTTTTTTTTTTATTATAAAAAGGTTAAGCGCACGAAAATTGCCCGTGGTATGAAAATGTTGAGCAAATTCCCTCCGCTTTTGGAAATTATGCATAATATTAATTCCTTATAAAATGAAGGAAAAATTACTTTTTTTAATAAAAATAAATTAATAATTTTATCTGTTTTCTCTATTTTTTGTATTTTTTTAAATATTAAAGTTTTGAAATTTTATTGTGAAGGATGCAATGAAAAATAGATAAAATAGATGGTTGGTTTTTGAAAAAGTGAGAAATTATTAATTTAATAAATTAAAAGGGCATTTCATGCAATTTTAGAATCATGGGAAAATTTTGGGCAACATTTTCAAATGAGGAGATGATTTTGTTTCATGCTTATTTATAACCCTCTTAATAAAGACAAGATTTTATGTACACTAATTGCACCATGCAATCCAAGGTTTTTATTAAAATATACAAATTTTTTATATCGAAACATGCCATTCGTTTTCGCTGACCAATTATATATTTCACTTGAATTGCACATACGATCTGCGCTTTATAAAATGGGTGGGGCTCAGGTGCCTTCAGAAACACTGTGCACTCATAGTGCATTTTAGAAGCATGCAACTTTTTATATTAAAATATACAACCCATTTACACTGAATCGTGCAATTATTTTATTTTATTTTTTAAGCAAAAGAGAAATTTATTGTACAAAATTGAAGAACAAGAGGTGCTTTAATCCAAAATTCATAGTTTAAAACAAGGAAAAATCACAGAAAACATGATAACGACTCCAAGACTAGAGACTCATACATCATTTAGTGTAAACATATTACATTTTTTAATATAACAAATTACAAAATTATAAAATATAATTTAAACTCACGATGCACCTGAATGCACGTAGAACTTAACCGCTTTTTTAAATTAAAAAAATGTAAAGGAAGGGCACCGCTTTTAAGAACGCAAAGACCACGTGGTTCAACACGTTCTACTTTTTTTTTTTTAAATAATATAAAAAAAATCCCCCAATTGTCGTACGCAGCTGCTACTTGTCGGGTGATGTTTTATTTTCCACAAACACCACATATTCCTCGTGCTCTATTTTTTCTCCCTCTTATCTCAACTTTATTATATATATAAATATAAACCTCACCTCTTTCCCATTCTCTCATTTCACATCCATTTCAAATGCAAACGCACCTTAAAGCATAGATAAAACTCCTCTCTACAGTTCTTCTTGTTTCAGCAATGGTTTCCTCTGAAATCGTCGATTCCGGTAGGTTTTCCGGCGGCAGATCTAACTTCTCCCACACTTGTAGCCTTTTGAGCCAGTATTTGAAGGAGAAGGGCAGTTTTGGGGATCTTACCCTAGGTTTAACTCCAACTTCTGAATCTAAAGGTATTTTGAATTCTTAATTGCTTTCCTTTTTCGCTAGATTTGCGCTTGTTGATCCGAATCTGAATCTCTCTGTTCCAAGCTGTTGTTCCTAATTTGAATTTTGTGTTACTTTTTCAATTTTTGGATTTGTGTTCCTAATTTGAATTTTCTTTTACTTATTCAATTTTTGATTTGAGGATGTTAATTGACTGGATTTTGATCTGTGAAGCAGGTGCTCCAACGGAGACGATGAATCTGTTGTCGATGATTGAGAAATCTGGCTCCGAAAACCTCCACGCGCCGCCGCCGTCTGTGTTTTCCGGCAACAGAGATGAAGTCCAGAACAAGGCGGAGGTTGAAACGGCGCCGTTGACTATATTCTACGGCGGACAGATCGTAGTGTTCAATGACTTTCCGGCGGATAAGGCGAAGGAAATCATGTCGCTAGCGCGCAAGTCGAGCGCCACACGCAACCACCGCTACGCCGGCTTTGCTCCGCCGCATGCGGTGGAGAGCCCCGCCGAATCCACCACCACCGCCGCTTTGCTTCCTCCAATCTCTGCTCAACCCTCTCTTAATTCCGGTAAGCCGCACATCAATTCTAATTGCACATTTATATAATAAAGTTAAGTTGAAATTATATTGATTTGATTTTGTTTTTCTTTGCTTGCAGATTTACCCATTGCGAGGAAAAATTCATTAGCCCGGTTTTTGGAGAAGAGAAGAGATAGGTAGGAACAATAAACTTTTGGAATCTCTATAAATTCATGTTTTTCTAAACAGTATCACTTGTTTCACTTAACAGTATTACTTGTTTTCACAAAACAGTATTAGTTGATTCTATTGAAAAGTATTCGTTGGTTGAAACTAATCATGGTAATTCTGATAACAGGATCACAGCAAATGCACCATACCCTACGACCAAACATGCGGCGGCGGAGCCACCGCCTAACGCCGCCACATCGGAGGCGTGGTTGGGATTATCTGCTCCTCAGTTTCCCATTCGGCGACATTAATCATCATAAGTCATAACAGTGGTTGATTATATATTTTACTTTTTTTAATTGCCCCCATAAATTAGTAGAGCATATAGTGAACTGTTTTAAATTTTTTTAGACGGCATTTTGATCCTTAGGTAATTTTTAGTTTAGCCAGTTCAAATTCAAAAGTATGATCTATTAATTTTGGTGACCGATTGATATATATATATATATATATATTCATCTATTATATAGTTTTAGATCAATTCTTTATTAGCTTTTTAATGTTGTTTGTAGGATGATGTAATAATATACATATATATATATATATATTGCCTATTGCAAATTGTTGTTGCAAGCTTGGAAATAATGTTCTTATTTTCCATTTATTAGCAAATTTTTCGCTTCATAAATCTTATTAATGAGATGAAACTCAATTAATTTTTTGAGTAATAGTGAAGGGTACTTTAACATTCTACAATGAAAATAACTACAATATCTTTTTAATGGAAACAACTCATATTAATAACTAAACATTTTTTAAGTAAAATAATTATTTAAAATTATATTTAATTACGTGCACATGATGTGTACAAGTTTTTATCGAAATTTTTACCTCAAAAAAAGAAATTTCGATGGTCTCAAATCTCGATTCGCATGACATAAAAGATATATTTTCAAATTTTAAGAACAAGTTTTAGAATTATTTTTTTTAAAAACTATCGTTCACAATGTATGAAAGAAAAATGATTTCTAAAATTATTTTGTAGAGTTTTAAAAACATGGAAAATTAGAAAGATGATGCAAGAGAATTAATAAATTTGCGCGTTCTGCAAGACAAAAAAAGTTTTCTGTAATGTATGAAAGATTAAAATCAGATGGAGATGCTGCCAAAATAATTTAAAATTCATTGCTTCGAGTCTTCCACTTCCTTCCACAGTATTAAAATATAGTAGACTGGGTTAATTTTTTTAAATTATAAATTATCCAAACTACCCTCAAAGTCAAAGTTTGTTCAAATTATTAATATAACTTTGTGGTTTATAGTAATTATCTTAGACTTTCTAGAATGACTTGATTCTTTACTAATGCAAAATCATGAAAAACCAATCAGTGCAAATATTAAATATTGTAATAAGTAATTATTTTATTGTAGGACAGATGTAAAGAGATGTCTTTATTCACAGAAAAATCACATTGACAATCCATAATTATTCTTGGATTGGAAAGCCACCCGGACAATAAAACATTATACGAGATCAAGCATTATATGCTCTCCCTTTCATTATTTTTTTCTATAATTCTATTCACGTTAAGTGCCTCGTCTTCGAATATTAATTTATCCCTGAATTTCCATAACACAGCGAAACCACACATTCCCATACAAGTAGAGCAAAATGTAAGAAAAAATGACCTCCAACTTGATTTGGTGTGGCAATTGGAGTGTTGAGCCATGAGTAACATCTTTTTCGAATTTTACTATTTGGACGGGGCATAAAATTGTATAATATGTAAAATGATATTGCATTACTCATCAGTCAAATTAAATTTCTTTCTCATTTTACGGATTATTCTATTTCAGATTAAATTATTATTTTGTTAATTTCGATAGAGTTTTGGCAATTTACCATTTTTTAAAGGTATGTGTAATATTTTGAAACATGCCATGTTCTAAAATAGTAAACGAAAAATCCCATGACTTCAAAAAAATAGGCACACTTAAAATTCGTAGAGATAATATTACATGTATAAATAGGATTATTTATTTGTTCATATACCATAACGTTTAACAATACTACTACAAAAAAAAACAATGCTAATTGCATGCATTATATAATTGATCATATTGACAATACTACTTAGAAAAAACAATGCAAATTGCTTGCATTATATAATTCATATTGATAAAAAAAAAAAAAAACAAATGCAAATTGCTTGCATTATATAATTCATATTGTGCTACTGTTAAGTGTTAACATGATAATATATAGATAAAGTAAAAGTAAACAAGTAATAAAAACTAAGTAATAAAGTTAAAGTAAATAAGTAATAATATCCATGCAGCCTAATTTTGATCCCCAATATTTTTTATTCCTATGTTTAAGAGACATCATGCGCGCACACACACAAATTCGCATGAGACAGTTTCATACATGAAATTAGGTACAAAGAGATACTCTAATGTGAGACGGAACATAATTTACATATTAAATTTTAAAAAAATAAATGATAATTTATATTAGATTATATTACATTTCAAAGGTACCCCACTAAAACTAAAACCACCAAATTTCGTCAATTTATTTGCCACCCCCATGAAAAAGACAAGTTCTGTATATATATTATATAATAATTTAATAACAACAAACCACGCGGTTTTGAAATCAAGAAAACGCGCAAATGAGTTTCTCTTCATCAATTTTGTTTCTACTATCTATTCTACGTTTTTTTTTCTTAAAGAATTAAAAGAGTGATTAAAAAAGAAAAATGATTGTATTTTATTTTATAGAGTTTGTAAATACCGCGGTTATGTTATCGTGTCCCAAATAAAGAGTGGTATGAATGAGTTCACGAGATTCATAACTTGTCATTAATTTCACGTGTTATTTAATTCTTAGACATTTATTTACTCAATTAGTTCTAGACAAAATTTCATGTAGAATTGGTTTTGTGGTGAACACGGTTCAATCTTGACTAGAACACTAAAAAAATGGGTCATATATAATATGTATTTTAGTGTTTTTGTCTTTTTTCAATTTTTTATTCTACCGCCCTCGCTTTCTCTCTTTTATCCATTCTTCTCTTACGGTTACATAGTAAAAGAACACAAAATCGTTCAAATCCTTCATATCCACGAAGTGGTGCCGCCGCAGGAACAACAAAATCGAGCTTGAAGGAAATTGTCGCAGTGCGAAATCGCGGTTACGACAGAGAATAGTTTATCATCGCAAAATATTGTTTCTGTTATGCAAAAAAAAAAATCATTATTATATAGATAAACTATCACTATCAAGTAAAATAAAACTATCATTATTATGCAAACACATTATCACTGTTATTCAGATTAATTATCATTTTATAAGCTTCAATCCCACAATATTCATAAATTTACACAAATTGTCAATATCTTGGGCCAACACATACAAACAATTCAACTCATTTCTTTACTTTATATATGTTTACGAAATTATCGTTAAAATCATGCTTATAATTATTTCATTTTCTTAAAAATGTGTCACTTCACATTTGAAAAAAAAAAATTGTGGGACGTTTAATAAATTATTAATATTGTGCTCCGAAAAAATATATATATAAATTGATTTTTTAAAATGAACAAATATTTTCATTATCTTTTTCATGAATTTCGTTAATATAAATCAAAGTTTCATGGTTACTTTTGTCAACATTTGCAGGGCAGATTAGTGGCGACATATTCACCTAAGTGGATTGTAAATAAATTAAAGGTTGCCTTGCAATTATCACGTTGTTCACGTCTTGGTCTCCCTCCACCTAATAATGCCTTCTAATAGTATAGAATAGTTTAAATTAAATTAAATAATAAACTAGTATAATGCTACATATATATTTTGACACCACATCAACCAAACCCTACTATTCTATTATTATACCGGCTTCACATGCATTGCTTAGTTTTAGATGTATTATTATATATCTTTCTATTAAGTTCGGTACATTCATTGACTCCTTCTCAATTAATTAATCCCTCATATACATGAATAATGATATTATTTGTTAATATATATAAGAACTATCATGGAACTTGTGTAAGCCATAATTTAGTTTTGAAAAAAGCAAGATAACTTTGTGTCATGATAACGGTTCGATTCCCCTGTTCTACTTTTTATATTTCATTGGTGGTTCCCTTATGAGTCTTTAATGCATGAATTCAGGGTATGATGGTTTATTGAATATTTTTTACTATTTCACATATCATCCATTCATATAATAAAATATAAAGTGGAACATCAATTATAGAATAGGTGATCTTGACAGTGTGCGAAAACGGGGTTGTGTTAAGTAAAATCAAAGTAATGTTACAATGAATGTTCTAGCACTCAAAGTAACATCAGTTAAAACATAAACATCAGAAGACTCATAACACAACACACGATGTTTAAAGACTTTGCACAATCTATATAAAATAGATTGTGATGTCTTATGACTGAAATTACTATTTAATAAAATAATGAGTACAAAGAGGTTCACAAATCAAATCCTCTTGAAACAAGATCTAAACAATCACTACTACAAAAATGCTAATAAACAACATATATTATTTGTTGTCTATTAGCTTGGACACCCGTTGTGTATTAAGGTGTAGTTATAGACCCTCCCCGTTTTAACAATGGATAATACTCGTTGTCTATTGCATTAAAAACAACATATTATACGTAAGTAGACAACAAATAATATCCGTAGTGTATTTTGCCTACCACATTGCTAATAGACAACATATAACATCCGTTGTATATTTTCTCTACCACTACATTGAGTCATTGATTAGACAACATATATCATTCGTTGTCTATTTTTCTATTACAACTCATTTTATATTATTTTACAACGGAAGAGATCCGTTGTTTGAATAATTCTTTTTTAAATCTCAATATATATTATTTAATTTAAAAGAAAGAACTAAATAGAATAAAAGAAAAACATAAATGAACAAATACATAATTGGTACAATTTGTTCCAATATTTCCAAAATTTGTCCACACAAATAATTCAATAATTGATCTGAATACATTACTAAAAAAATGAAACAAAAACATCATAATCTAACAACTAATGCAAATAGCAATTCCACCATCCATCATCCATCTCTCGAGCCAAACAATTCCTACAAAAAAAAGAAAGAAAAAGAAAATTACATCATCACATTATCCATTTCATAGACAAGAGGAAAATATGCTAACATAAATACAAGAAATTCAGTTACTTAAAAACCTAGTTTTAAAAGAAAAACAATAAGTTGTGTTTCACAATGATGCAGTGAATTTGTTTACCTAGCAGATGAAACTTTTAGGTTGATGAAATTTTGATGTTTACAAACTTTTCTAAGTCAATGTCCTCCTCCTACCAAATAAAATTATAACATTACAAATAGCACAAAAACAACCAACTTGCATCAATTTTTTTAAAAATTGGTCCACTATTTTGGATCTAATGAAACATCCACACCAAATTTATGCACTCTACATAAACAGAGGATCACACTAATTGAATGTACTAAGAAAAAACTAAACAAAAAGTAAGAACAAGATATAGATACCTGGAAACCGTCGTCATCCTCAAATTAGAGCAAGAAATTAGGGACTGAAATTAAAATATCAATTTATAACTCACACATTTTAAGATTATATTTGACATTTTATGAATTCTAGTTATCCAACAACACTTTTATAAATAACATTTAGAAAAAAAGTAAAATGGTATCCGGGTCCAGGAATATTCCAAATTTTCATTCTTGAGATGATTATTCCTTTGATATGTTAATTTAGTGAAATGAAAAGATGAACTCTTGAGATGGGAATGTAAGTAAGAGGAACTCTGTTCTGTTTTAACAGCTTTTGATTAAATTTGATAAGCTCATTGGAAAAGCCTTATTATTTTTTAATAATCTTATTTAAGTGAGGGTTAGGCTCCACTCTTTCAATCCCAATTAAGTATACTAATATATATATATTAATAATCTTTGGCAAAAACTTTGCAGGGGCTACAATCCTAAGGATCCCCACCGAATCAGCCCACAAATCCCCGCCCCAAACTAGCCCTTTCAACACGACATTGTTGGAAGCAATAACCATATCCGATTTTGGAAGCAATTTTCCTATCCGAAGAGTATATTGGATTTTTATCATCAAATTTTGAAAGTAAAGAAATTACAGTATCAGATTGTTGGAAGCCCCTGTTCTCAATCGCTTGCATAATTAAGAAAAAAATCGCTTGCAATATAGGGGAAAATATGGAAAAAAGCTTGATTGGAATTTAATTAAATAACATATGAAAATAACAAAGAGAATTAGTCTTTAAAAACGTACCTGAGAGACCACGCGACGGTGAAGCGTGGAGGGAACTGAGCGACGGCGGCCATGAACACTGGCTTCGCGGCGATGACGAAAACGCGCAGCCGTGGAGACTTGGCGATGGATTGACCGACTTGTGGGAGAGAATTAGGATTTAGGAGAAACCCTAATATACTGTGGTATTAATTATGGAGAAACACAGCATATATATTTAATTTGTTACAAAGAAAATGAAAAATCTATAGTTAAGGATAATTATTTAAATTTTCAATTTTAAAAATTAAAAAATAAATATATATATCACGCTACGGTGGAGATATACAACATATATATGTTCAGTTTTTAATTGATTTATTATATTTATTAACTTTTAATTTAAAATAAATATATATATGTAATTGATTAGTTAGACAACAAACTACAACAAAGCCAATCGACTACCGTTGTCTATTACGGTTCAAAACGCTAGTAGACAACGAAAAACAACAACAGACGCCATATCCGTTGTCTATTATGTTGCATTCACGCTAATAGACAACGTGAAACAACAACGTAGGCCTATATTTGTTGTCTATTAGCGAGAATTCTCGCTAATAGACAACGGCTAATCAAACAGACAACGTATATAGCTTAATAGACAACGGATTTCAAATTATCCGTTGTCTATTCTACGTTGTTGTTTAGCATTTTTCTAGTAGTGAATGTTTATGATCTAAAGGCTAAGTGTATCTCTACACTACCAAAGTTGATATCTCATATGTATACGAAATTATGTTCACCGAGACTAACATTCCACATACAATTAATCTATTGTTACTCGAAGTATCTATAAAGCCTGTATTCATTTGTTGTAACCAAAAGTCCACAACAACGACGCTATCACTCTGAATGCACTAAATCACTCAACAATTGATGCTTGGTTGTTGCTTCACTTGGCATTGATGAACGATGCAGTCCTCTCTATTTATAGACATCTTGTACGCTGCAATCTTCATCCATAGAGCCTATTGGAAGGATCTAGAAAACTCTTCCACCACTAACCCATGATCTCTTGCTCACCGCCACTTAGTGGGTTCTTTAAAGTTCTGAAAAACAACCGCATGATCTAGACTTCTCCAACCAGTTCCTGAAGCTTGTAGAACCTTCTGAAATCTTGAAGAACAATCTGGATCGTCAACCTGCAGTCAACAACATCAAAGACAATATTGAACATAGAGTTGTTAGGTGTTAGGAAGAAAGGTCGAATACTGATGTTGTGCTCAATGTTGTAACATCGGTAGTAACATCAACAGATCTCATTCCCCATGATAATATATATGAGTATTACTACATTTATCAACTAATACCATTACATTTATAAACTAAAATCACAATATTAAATGTTATTAATATTAGTTTATAAAAATAATAATATCAATTAATAAGTGTAATGATATCAATTTTATACTATTAACAAATTTCACAGGACAATTTTTATATATATATATATATATATATATATATATATATGGGTCAGACTAAGTGGAATAACTCAAGCGGTTAGAGTAGGCAAGCTAAAAAAACCAGAACCGGCGGTTCAAACCGGAACCGTCGATTTTTGAACCGCTGGTTTAGCGATTTCACGGTTCCGATTCCATCATTTCTAGAACCGCGAACCGCCGGTTTTCTGTTTTTTTTTTTAATTTCAATGATTTAGATCTCCTTCAACTCAATCCAATGACTATAATCATTTGTAGTGTACTACTAGTCTTCTACTAGATTTACTAATTTACTATTGTTGCATTTTAATATTGTTCTAATGTAGAAATGTTTGATGATGTATCAATTAGACAATTATCATGTATTCATAATTGTCTAATTATAAAATTATGTATGTTTTAACTATTGTAATCTTCCATTTAAATTCTCATAACAATAATTTGTCATCTACATGTACATTTCTTCAAATTTTAGATCTAAAAATTAAAAAACTTAAAAAAAAAAATAAAAAAACGGAGGAACCGATTCGAATCGAATCGCGATTCGTAATCAAACCAAAACCGCCTTGGCATGGTTGAACCAAAACCAAAAACGCCTTTGCAACCGCTTGGTTCTGCCTTCCACCCTCAAAAATTTTGGAACCAGCGGTTCCGGAACCATGAGCATCTCTAGGTTAAAGCAACACTACCTATGCCGTGAGGTCAAGGGTTTGAGTCACAATTTGCTCGATAAAAAAAGTGATATATATATATATATATATATATATATATATATGGGGCTCTCGTGAGCATCCAGGTGCACTATACACTCATAGTGCATTTTAGAACCATGCAACTTGTTAAATAGAAAGATGCAACTTATTTACATTGAATCGTGCAACTATTTTTCCATATTAATAGTTGCACATTTCAGTTTAAATAAGTTATATCTTTCAATATAATAAATTATACGATTCTAAAATATACTATAAATGTACGATGCACTTTTTTTTTTCTATCAGGAAAAAGTAATCTTTATTACTGCTGGGACAACATGTTCCCAACAAAGTTATTTACACAGATTTTACAGATTTAAAAACGTTCTAGGATTTACAAACCAGTCCTGAAGGGAAACATTGCCAGTGACTGTAAATTTTGATAGAAACCAACTCCAAAGTCTCCCCTTGATCTCCTCTAAAACGTTATCAGATCTAAATTGAGTTTGCTCAAAAATCTTCTTGTTCCTCCAATTTCACACCACTCAAACAACACAAATCAAAATTCCAATAGCAATAGTCTTCCCTTTTTTACCCGGAAACATACCTGAATGCATTTTGTAGTGGGTGCTTACGTGATTGTGTATAGGTAATGGTGTACCCAGCAAACTGTAGCACGCACTCCATATTTTCCAAGTCTCCGGGCAGCCCATGAAAAGGTGTTATGTTGTCTCGTCCACTGAGCTACATAGCGGACATGCTTTGGATGTGTTCGCCTGAATAATATTTCTCCGTGCAAGGTTGTTAATCGTCGGAAGCCTATTCCAAAGTAGTCTTCAAGCCATTGATGCCGCCTTAAGTGGCACCATTTTGTTCCATACCAAAGCGAAGTCAGTACCATTGATCCTGTTTGGTAGTAAATGTGGTCTTCCTTCCGTGAGTATTTCGTATACCTTCTTCGTCTGGTAGCGTCCATTTGACGTATAATTCCATTTCCAGCTGTCCTCTATTTCCTGTCTTGGTTTGTACCTATCGATCAATGTAATAAGATCGTTAAGTAGCATCTTTTCATAGTCAAATAACTCCCTCCTCCAACTCCACGACCACCTCCAAACTCCCTCATCCCAATCCCCCTTCTCTCGTACTCTTCCCTCTTTTTCGATACAAATTCTAAAAAGCCTCGGATAGAGATTTTTTAGTGACCTCTCCCCAAGTTATTCTAGAATTTTGACTCACACTCATCCCCGATTATTCTTTCTAAACTACCCCAGAACTATCTGCCCCCTTCTCCCTACTCATTAGCCACAATTTCCTTCCACCATACTGACCAATGTCTCTCTCTCTCTCATTATAAAAAGAACCTGACTCACCCATATCTAACTCACCATGAATTGACTTGACTACCCTCACCCAAAACCCTTTCCTCTCGTAAAAAAATCTCCACGGCCACTTTCCCAGGAGTGCCCAATTAAATTCCCCCATATCTCTAACCCCCAGCCCCCCCTCACCCAAATAATTTCGATTTGCCCAATTAAATGTACGATGCACTTAGTGTTGGGGTTATACTGGAAAGTATTCTTTTACTTTGTATAACCAAATTGAATTTTTGTCTTATTTACTGAAAAAAATTATTTATCACTGATGCTTTAAATATCATTGAATGTTACATATATTTACTGCATAACTGTTCAATAAATAGTACGTGTTACATTGTAGTTAATTTAGTGATACCATATCACAGAAGATTAAATCAACAGTCCCTTGTAACTAAAAGTACGCTGTTCACGACCTAGATGGAAATGAACAATCCATCGTGAAAGGTTGAAGTGTAAGACTCAGATTGGCTTGTCTTGACTAAGAGATTACACTAGTGCATGACTGATGCACTGAATATGACCTATAGGAGGATAAATTCTTCAGCACTTAATTTGGAAGAATTAGACCTCAGTGGTTCGTTATTTCATAATCTTTGTCCCTTAAATAGGATCGTGTGTAGTTAGTAATTATTGCTTTGACTTATGACGGGTAGAGAATCAATGAGATTCAATACTTTATATATTGGGCAATATTATTGGTCACATCCGATTGCTAAGATTTAATACGAAAAATCGTGTGCAAGTACGCTTGTTCGATTTGCCCCCTTGGCAGGTTCATAAGATTTATCATACCAAATCTTGCAAGTGGAATTAGTTTTCTGTATGGATAATAATGTTGAACCGTTCCTTGACCAAGGACAAAAGATATTAATTAAAGGAAAGATGTTTCAGTGGCTTGAATTAATTAATGGGCTGGATAATCTTAAACACGAGAAATAATAATCGGGAGCCATATTAACAGTAATATGGGTTAAGATGGATAGTGCAATATTAATTATGTAGTGAGGTTAATTAGTATTTATGGGCTTGAATAATATTGTGGCTCAATATTAGATATTCAAAGTCCATTAGAAGGTCCAATCTTAATTCTCCTAAAGGCCTCTCAAGTAGCCCAAGCATAATGTCCAATAACTAAAAAAAGTGTTTAAAATAAAATAAATTATGGTTGCTTATTTTTTCCAATTTTTTTCGAAAATTATAAATAAAAAGGGGAGAAAGATTTTCTTTGAATTTTGTTTTGGAATGAAGATATGTATTCTTGGAATACAAGATTATCTCATTAAATTCAAGAAGTCACCCACTTGGTTATTTATATGGAGATTTTTGAAAATTAAGAAGAAAAAAAAGAAGGAAAAGAAAGATTTTCTTGATTTTCTTAAAAAGATATTATGGAAGATATGTATTCTTGGAATACAAGTATATCTCATAAATTCAAGAAGATCTGAATCTTTGAATCTTTATTCTCATTTTTTTCGAAATTCCATAGCAATAAGAGAGTGGGATTTTATGGAAAATTTTAATTAAGGAGAAAATAATACATGGGATATATATTCAAGATTTCTTGGAGATCAAGAAAGAGATTTTCTCTCCCTTTTTCCTAGCAAAAAATCGGCCACCACCCTCTTATAAATAGGGGATGATTTTTTCATCCCAAGTGCAATTCCATGTGTTGGAAAAATTAGAAATCCACAAAGGTGGTGCAACATAATTTTATTTTTCCTTTTGTTAAATTGTTCGCGAGTTCCTACCATCGGATTTTGAACAAGGATAAGGGAATACTTGAGAAGGTCTTTTGGTGCGTTCGTGTGAACGGGATCCATCTTCTCAACGGTTGTCACTCCGAGAGGTTAGTTCACGTAAACCCGTAGCAATTCCGCATGCGTAGGAGTTATGTGAACTGTTTATATGCATGATTTGTTGTTGAATTATTATTTGAATTAATATAGGATTAATTCATGCTAGTAATAATTGTTAGAATTAAATTTGTATTTAAATATTTATCCCGAATAGATCTGGGCAATTAATTCCCCAACAACTGGTATCAGAGCCTCGGTTTCGGGCTCTGAGTTTTAAATTGTAATTTAATTCGTTTTTCATTAAATTTAAAATTGGATAGTAGAATTGCTAGATCTTTTTTGCAGGTATCCAATTGTCATGGTATTTTAATGAATGTTTAAATTTATGCATGCATATAAATTGTGGTTTTTAATTCGATTCGTTCGAATTAGTTTTGCCTCGTGAGAAAATCCACGAGTAGATTAGGATTTGTTTGATTCGTTCAATGTAATAGACTAGTTTAGATCTAGGTTTATTTATTTTTCATAAATAAATTGTAACCGGATCGTGAGCCAAGATGGACGATGAATTAAAGACGGAAGGATCCAGAACAGGGCACAGGCGACGTGCATCGCGCGAAATGTGCCAAGGGAGGCACGTGCGCAACGCGGACGCACGCTGGAGCACACGGGCGTGGGGCAAGGCCACTGGGCCGAGCGCACGTAGGATCGGGGCCGACCGCACATGGGCGAGCGCAGTACCGTGCGCGATCGGGCGGATGTGCCGGGCGAGCGCGTTCAGGCTCGCGTGTGGATGCATGCGAGGCACAGTGGCTGCGAGGCCGGATCTGAAAAGGACGCGCGCGCGAGCGCACGCATGTGCGTGCGCTGGTATGCGTCGCACCTGCCGGGATCTGCCGAGCTGCACCTAGCGCTGTCGGGCGATATGCGCTGTGCGCTTATGCGCGTGGCCACGGGCGCAAATCAACACAGCCGGGGGAAGTGTAAGGCGTACACTTCGACCCGCGAGCTGGTCGATGACTTGGCTTGACGTGGCGAAATTATTTTTCCGAGACAGTCGAGTGGGAGCTTTTCGAGACGAACGATGAAGGCTATGAAGACGATTTCTCAAGATCAAGACATGACAAAATTAACCGTGACAATTGGATATATGTGCCCAATGTGTTTAATTTTTGTTTTGATGTTTTGCATTATTTTGTGCTTATTTAAATTGTGTTTAAATATGTGATGCATGAGAAAATGTTTTGAAAAATCTCACCTTCGAAAATTACTAAGTATGTTTAAATAATTAATTGACAATTTTATTCTGGAAAATAAAATTGAATTAATTTTGACCTCCATGATTTGTTTATTTGTGGATTCCTTTAGAGAAATTCCCCCCCACGGGATGGCCAAAAGATAAATTTCACATGAATAAATTCCGAAAGGATGATTGTGGGTTATTATTAGTGGCGACGATGACCCTCCCCATGAGGCTCGTTCAAAACAAAATAATAATTATGTATTTAATCATGGTTATTACTTAGGTATAAAATTGATATGCATATACTTCCTCGAAGTCCCTGTCAATTTTATATTGGTCAAGTGTGAGCCAACTATTAATCTGGATATTAAAGGTTTGTAACTGTTTTCATGTTTGTAACCTGCTTGAATGTGTTTAAATAATGACCCACCCCACGTGGCTTATTTAAACTATTTTGAGATGTTGGCTGATGCATGTTCATATTGAGATTTTAATATGATACATGTGATCGAACCTTGTGATATGTTTGTACTTATACAAATTGTTATTTATTTCAGTTCAGCATGTCACAACCTTTTAATCCATTGCTTTATACTCTCAAAAAACACCAACTTTCTGGTGATAACTATGTTATTTGGAAACGAAATATGAAATTTGTCCTCACTGCGCAACAACAACATTATTGGGTTCTTGATGTACCCACGCCCCGTATGCCTACTGAAGGATCAACAGATGCAGAAAGACACTTGTATAATATTTGGGAGCAGGTTAACGAACCTACGAAGCGTATAATCTTGACTTCACCGTCTGATGATTTGAGATACATTCATGAAGGTGTTGAGTCTGCTGCGGAAATTATACAAAGTCTTGAAGAAATATTTTTAACAAAAGACTGCATGATCAATCAGTTTAAAAACGACGACATGGCTAGGCTAAAAATGGCGGAGGGAACACCCGTAAGGGAGCATGTTCTCAGAGTAAAGCGCCATTTTAACAAACTTGCTTATCTCGGTACTAAGTATTGTGATGAGGCTCAAATCGAATTTATTTTCCTAACTCTTCCAAGGTGCTTCGATGAGTTTTACTGTAGTTTTGTGATGAGTGATCACATGTTTACTATGGATACTCTGCAAGAAGCCTTGGAGAAAATAGAGAAGCACTTGGGAAAGAAAGACGAAGCATTGGTGACCAAAAGTCTTTTCTCAAAATCTAGGCCAGTGGTAGGCAAGATTCAAGAAAAGGAAAGTGGTCGGATCCAAAGCAAACTCATTACCAAGAAAAGTGAGAGAAAGACAACAAGCTGGATGGGTGTCAAGAAGGTACCAAGAGGAAAATATTTTAACTGCGGTGAAAAGGAACATTGGAGGTCAGCCTGTTCCAAACCCAAAAGGAATGGAAAGAAAGGTAATTCTCACGCACTAGTTGTTGAAACTTGTTTAGCGGCGTATACCTCCCATTTAAGGGTGGTGGATACGGGATCCACTGATCATGTTTGTTTCACTTTACAGGGGTTCAATCGGACCCGAAAACTTAGTGGAAGTTAGATCCTCATCACATTGGGCGATGCTACGAGAGTGGCAGCTGAAGCAGTGGGAGAAGTGCACCTGTCTTTTGAAGACGGAGTTTTAATTTTAAGAGATGTTATTTACGTTCCTAGTTTTAGAAAGAATTTAATTTCAGTTTCTAGACTTTACCTTGATGGATATTCGGTTACTTTTGACAAAGTTGTTACCATTTCTCTTTATGATAAATTTATCTGTCATGGAACGTTATCGAATAATCTCTATACAATTAACTGTGCACACCACTCACGAAATGCATCTTATAACACATCAATTGTTTCCGATAAAAGAAAACGTTCATCAGACGTGAACGAGAAACTTCTATGGCATCTCAGATTGGGACATATTAATCCAAAAAGGATTCAAAGGTTGGTAGAAGATGGTTCATTGGAGTCTCTCCGGGTGTTGGGGTTATACTGGAAAGTATGCTTTTACTTTGTATAACCAAAATGAATTTCTATCTTATTTACTTAAATAAATTATTTATCACTGATGCTTTAAATATCATTGAATGTTACATATATTTATTGCATAATTTTTCAATAAAAAGTACGTGTTACATTGTAGTTAATTTAGTGATACCAGATCACAGAAGATTAAATTAACAGTCCCTTGTAACTAAAAGTATGCGGTTCACGACCTAGATGGAAATGAACAATCCATCGTGAAAGGTTGAAGTGTAAGGCTCAGATTGGCTTGTCTTGACCAAGAGATTACACTAGTGCATGACTGATGCATTGAACAAGTACCTACAGGAGGATAAATTCTTTAGCACTGAACCAGGAAGAATTAGACCTCAGTGGTTCGTTATTTCTTAATCTTCATCCCTTAAATAGGATCGTGTGTGGTTAGTAATTATTGCTTTGACTTATGACAGGTAGAGAATCAATAAGATTCAATACTTTATATCTTGGGCAATATTCTGGTCACATGCGATTGCTAAGGTTTAATACGAAGAATCGTGTGCGAGTACGCTCGTTTGATTTGCCCCCTTGGGAGGTTCATAAGATTTATCATACCAAATCTTGCAAGTGGAGTTTGTTTCCGGTATGGATAATAATGTTGAACCGTTCCTTAACCAAGGATAAAAGATATTAATTTATGGAAAGCTATTTCAATGGCTTGAATTAATTAATGGGCTAGATAATCTTAAACACGGGAAATAATAACCGGGAGCCATATTAACAGTAATATGGGTTAAGATGGATAGTGCAATATTAATTATGTAGTGGGATTAATTAATATTTATGGGCTTGAATAATATTGTGGCTCAATATTAGATATTCAAAGTCCATTAGAAGGTCCAATCTTAATTCTCCTAAAGGCCCCTCAAGTAGCCCAAACATAATGTCCAATAACTGAAAAAGGTATTTAAAATAAAATAAAATATTGTTGCCTATTTTTCCTATTTTTTGAAAATAGATAAATAAAAGAGGGAGAAAGATTTTCTTTGAATTTTGTTATGGAATGAGGATAAGTATTCTTGGAATACAAGTTTATCTCATTAAATTCAAGAAATCTCCCACTTGGCTATTTATCTTGTAATTTTCGAAAATAATGAAGAAAATAAAGAAGAAAAGATTTTCTTGATTTTCTTGAAAAGATATTATGGAAGATATGTATTCTTGGAATACAAGAATATCTCATAGATTCAAGAAGATCACAATCTTGGAAATCTTGGACCTTATTTTTGAAAATATCCATAACAAGAGGAAGTGGGATTTTTGTGGAATATTTTAAATATGGAGAAAAGAATATATGAGATATATTCAAAATTTCTTGGATATCAAGAAAAAGATTTTCCCATCTTTATTTTCACCAAAAATTTCGACCACCCCCTCATTATAAATAGGGGATGAATGTTTCATCCCCAGGTGAACATGAAAATTGGTTTTTCGGAAAAATATCAGCGTCGATAAAATATCAAATATTTTGAAACGTCGACAGATTGTGTATTTTCGAAAATCTTCAATTGTGAGTGTGCAATTTCATGTGTTGGAAAAATTAGAAATCCACAAAGGTGGTGCAACATAATTTTATTTTTCCTTTTGTTAAATTGTTCGCGAGTTCCTTCCACCGGATTGTTGAACAAGGGCAAGGGAATACTTGAGAATGCTTTTTGGTGTGTTCGTGTGAACGGGATCCATCTTCTCAACGGTTGTCACTCCGAGAGGTTAGTTCACATAAACCCGTAGCAATTCCGCATGCGTAGTAGAATTGCTAGATCTTTTTTGCAGGTATCCAATTGTCATGGTATTTGATGAATGTTCATATTTATGCATGCATATAAATTGTGATTTTTTTTAATTCGATTCGTTCGAATTCGTTTTCCCTCGTGAGAAAATCCACGAGTAGATTAGGATTTGTTTGATTCGTTCAATGTAATAGACTAGTTTAGATCTAGGTTTATTTAATTTTTGTAAATAAATTGTAACCGGATCGAAAAGCGAGGCGAGACGGCGAATTAAAAGACGGATCCGGATCGGGCGAAGCGGACCGGTGCCAAGGCACGCTGCGGCACGGGCAACAGTGCACACCGTGGGGCGAGGTCGGCGGGCCGAAGGCCTTGTGGATCGAGCCCTAGGTAGCCTCGCGGCGCTGGCGGGCGATCGCCAGCGGGAGCATGGCGATGCGCTGCGAGTACCGACGGGCGATACGGGCGCAGTGATTCGGTATGGGCGGGCACGCTTTGTACGTGGCGCCCGCCGCCGAAGGTCCGGAAGCGCAGGGATCGAGGTCGATCGCGATATGGGCGCTGCGATCACCGTCTTTCGACGGGCGGCGCGGACGACGAAGCGGAGGCACGCCAAAGACACGCGGATACAAAGTGAGGGCGGGCGAGGCAACACGCGAGACGGATATGCATGGGTGGGCGCGCTACCGGAATGCTGACGCTGCCGAGATCCACCGAGGGTCATCCGAGCGAGATGTGCACAACCGGGGCGACGTCGCCCGGAGTGCCCGGCTGCGCAAGACGGACGCTACTCGACACGGTCGGAGGAGTGCTAGGTGGGCACTCCGACCCGCTAGCTGGTCGATGACATCACTTGACGAGGCAAACCTTTCGAGACGAACGATGAAGGCAAAGAAGACGATTTCTCGAGATCAAGACATGACAAAAATTAACCGTGACAATTGGATATATGTGCCCAATGTGTTTAATTTTGTTTTGATTTTTATGCATTATTTTATGCTTATTTAAATTGTGTTTAAATTTGCGATGCATGAGAAAATGTTTTGAAAAATCTCACTTTCGAAAATTACTAAGTATTCTTAAACAATTAATTGACAATTTTATTCCGGATAATAAAATTAAATTAATTTTGACCTCCATGATTTATTTATTTGTGAATTCTTTTGGAGAAATTCCCCCCACTGGACGGTCAAAAGATAGTTTTCACATGAATAAATTCCAAATGGATGATTGTGGATTATTACTAGTGGCGAAGATGACCCTTCCCACGAGGCTCGTTCAAAGCGAAATAATAATTCTGTATTTAATCATGGTTATTACTTAGGTATAAAATTGATATGCATATACTTCCCCGAAGTCCCTGTCAATTTTATATTGGTCAAGTGGGAGCCAACTATTAATCTGGATATTAAAGGTTTGTAACTGTTCTTGTTTGTAACTTGCTTGAATGTGTTTAAATAATGACCCACCCCACGTGGCTTATTTAAACAGTTTTGAGATGTTGGCTGATGCATGCACATATTTTTTTTTTGAGATTTTAATATGATGCATGTAATCGAACCTTGTGATAAATTTGTGCTTATGCATATAATTATTTATTTCAGTTCAGCATGTCGTAACCTTTTAATCCACTGCTATTATACTTAAAGTCAATAGAATAAGTATGGAAACTATATTGATTGGAAACGAAAAATTATAATTGTCCTAACTGCACAAAAGCACAAGTGGATTCTTGACACACCAAAATCAGATGAGCCAACTGACGAGTCAAAAATGCGGGACTCGTCAGATCACCTTGCGAGAGATGTCGTTGCTGAAAATGGTGGAGGGCAAACCCGTAAGGGATTGTTGGGGAATGAGTTGCACAGATCTATTCGGGGTGAATATTTAAATACAAATTTAATTCATTAATTATTACTAGCATGAATTAATCCTATATTAATTCAAATAATAATTGCAACAACATATCATGCATATAAAAAGCCACGTAAAACCTACGCATGCGAAATCTACGAGTTTACGAGAACGTACCTCTCGGGATGGCAGTGGCTTTGGTCGGACGGACTAACCAAAAGGACTTCCCAAGTATTCCCTTAGCCCTTGCTCGACAATCCGGTGGAAGGATACTATCGAACAATTAACAAAAGGAAAAAATAAACTTTGTTGCACCACTTATATGGATTTGCTAATATTTCCAGCACATGGAATTGTACTTGGGAATGAACTAATCATCCCCTATTTATAGGAGAGGGGTTGGTCGAAATTTTAGTGATATTTCAATGTGGGAAAAGACTTTTCTTGGTCACCAAGAAATCTTGAATATATCCCTTATATTCTTTTTCCCATAACTAAAATATTCCACAAAAAATCCCACCTCCTCTATAATATGGATTTTTCGAAAATTTAGTGTTCAAGAATCCAAGATTTGGATCTTCTTGAATTTATGAGATATTCTTGTATTTCAAGAAATACATATCTTCCATGATATCTTATCAAGAAAATCTTTCTTGCCCACTGTATTTCCAAAATTTCGAAATATTCTATATAGATAACCAAGTGGGAGATTTCTTGAATTTAATGAGATAATCTTGTATTCCAAGAATACATATCTTCATTCCATAACAAAATTCAAAGAAAATCTTTCTCCCTCTTTTATCCATAAATTTCGAAAATAATAGGAAAAATTAAGCAACAATATTTATTTTATTTTAATCACCTTTTTCAGTTATTGGACTATTTGTTGGGCTACTCAGGGGGCCTTTAGAAGAATTAAGATTGGACATTCTAATGGATCTTGAATATCTAATATTGAGTCACAATATAATTCAAGCCCATAAATATTAATTCATCCCACTACATAATTAATATTGCACTATCCATCTTAACCCATATTACAGTCAATATGGCTCCCACCATCATTATTTCCGTGTTTAAGATTATCTAGCCCATTAATTAATTCAAGCCACCAAAATAGCTTTCCGTTAATTAATATCTTTTGTCCTGGTCGGTGAACGGTTCAACATTATTATCCATATCGAAACTAATTCCACTTGCAAGATTTGGTATGATAAAACTTATGAACCTCCCAAGGCAAAATCAAAAGCGTATTTGCACACGATTCTTCAGATAAATCTTAGCAATCACATGTGACCAATAATATTGCCCAAGATAAAAAGTATTGAATCTCTCTGATTCGCTACCCATGATAAGTCAAAGCAATAGTTACCAATACCACGTGATCCTATTTAAGGGACGAAGGTTAAGAAACAACGAACCACCGAGGTCTAATTCTTCCTTGTTCAAGATCAAGAATTTATCCTCCTCAGAGGTCCTATTCAAATAAGATCGACCATGCACTAGTGTAATCCCTTGGTCAAGACAAACCAATCTCGAGCCTTACACCTCAACCTTTCGCGATGGTTGTTCATTTCCATCTAGGTCGTGAATGGCGTACTTTTAGTTACAAGGGACTGTTAATTTAATCTTCTGTGATATAGTATCACTAAATTAACTACAAAGGTAACACGCATTTAATTATTGAACAGTTATGCAAAGAAATATATATAACATTCAATCATATTTAAAGCATCGATTGATAAACAATTTATTTCGAAGAATAAGTCTGAAAATTCAGGTTTAGATTATACAAAAGTAAAAAGCATACTTTTCAAAGATAATCCCAACAATCTCCCACTTATACTCAAAGTCTGCTTTTTATGTATACTACAACACGCCTCGAGTAGTCCGTGACATCTAATGTCACCTACACGAACCCGATAATTTCTCCCACTTGTACTCAAAGCAGATTAGCAACGGTCTTGACACCCATTCCACTCACATGTCTCTCGAATGTATTCAGAGGCAGACGCTTTTGTGAATAGATCTCGCTAGGGTCTCCTCGACGCTATCTTTGCCACATCTATAACTCCTCTCTTAACGATTTCCCAGATAATATGTCTTTCCTTTAATGTGTTTTGTTTGACTTCGTGGACTCTTTGTTCTCTTGAATTTGCAACCGCCCTAGCAGATATTGCTAGACAAATTCGAGAACACCATCCAAGTCCACTAAGAAGATCTAGAGCCCATTCTTGTTCTTTCACTACTTCTAAGTTGGCCTACTTACCCGACTTCCATGGTTGAGTCGGTGATGCATTTCCTTCACACTCGTCCATTTGATGGCTACACTTCCCAAATGGAAACACACTAATCGAGGCGTATAATTTCGAATCTAAATCGATTGGAAATTCGAAACCGTGTGGCCGATGGGGGATTGGAGTATCGATCGATAAATCAACATTCTATCCCAAGTTCTTTTCGTACACTTCGTAATGTTTTTAATCGGGTCCAATGCGCTTTCCTCGGGTTACTTTGATATCTTGCTACTATGCCTACGGCAGCGGATATCCTGGTCTCGCATACGATTGCATACATAAGGTTTCCGACGGTACGGCTAACAAGGAATGCCTTTCATGTCATCTATCTCCTCTTGCGCCTTAGGGACATTTTCTTAGATAGATGGATTCCAAGTCCGAAAGGTACGAATCCTTTCTTGGAATCTCGTCTTTGAAGCGTTTCAAGACAAAGGTCTATGTTGGGAAATTTATAGTTTTGATGAAAGTTCCAAAAACACATGTAATAGGACCACCAATGGACTGTTAGGTATCGACATTTATATTATCCGCTATATAGGAGACCGGTTTGATAATGATTGTATAAGAACAACAGATGAAATAGATAGGTCACATATTGAGGGGAAACTCAATATGTATAGGTCGATCCAAGACTCAAAGGACAACCGATGTCCGATGGGCCGAATGCTAGAAAAGAACAGAAGATCGATCGATCCGATCTAGTCGATATCTCAAAAGTCATAAAGCTCAAACTCAGATACTTGAAGATCGATGACTTCCGTAAGATCGCACGGTAAGACCTACATCACCGAAGTCCGCTAGTTGAAGCTAAGTCAACCCAAGACCAAGACTTATCGGTGGACCGATTCGCCAGATCGATCAAAGTCACCACCGTGAAAAACCGATGTTTCACCTAATCATACGCCTATGATCCGAACAAGAAGAATGTCAACCTTAGTTGGAAGAACAAACACTCAAAAAGTTTGTCTCGTTAACCAATAAGAACAAGACACGATGATCGGAGCCGACAATTAAGGGATTTGATGTCGCTTCTAACGGATATAAAATACAAGTTCACGCTTTTCGGCCATGCCGTTCAAGACATCACATCAATCCTGCAAAACCTACCTAATATAGCCCGAAATTCAAATTGCTCTCCAACGGCTCTTTGATTTCAAGGTCTATAAATATGGGATCACACTTCAGAGTGAAATAACTAAACGCTTATTTGAACAATCAAGAAGCTCAAGCTAATATCGATTTCCGCACAAGAACACGAACAAGAAGATTAATTTTATTAAGTGTTCATCCCATAAGTTCTTAGCATAGAAATCTTTTCATCTAAATTGTTAGTCAATTTTTATACGCAAGAAAAGATTTCATAGTTGGAACCAAAACAATCTTACCCAAACCCCCAAGTTAGGTTAAGTTGTTTAGCAAGATTTCGCACTAGGGTTTCTAGTTCTCGATCTCGGGATCGGTTGAGTGTGAACTCCTTAAACATCTAGTTGGTGTCTTGTGTTGGACTTACACATAAAACAAAGTCCAGTTGGTTAAGTAGGTGCCCCCTTTGATGATAGGGAAGAGTGGACGTAGGACCGGTTTGTCCTAACCACTATAAATCTTGTGTGCCTTTTTACCGCTTTGATTAACGACACAATAATCGCACACAACCCTTAAAGCGCATACATATTCCAAGTTGAGATCAGTTAGCACCAAGCTTCTGATCTGATCAAACTTGACACTTCAGTCAACTGATTAAAAGATTAACTTTGGAATCTGATTTATCAAAACTGGTTTTTCACACGGGTAAAACTTAAGCTTCCGCATTACACATCGATAAATCGATAGTTACCAAATCGATTCTTGAGCAGCGACAAGAAGTTGGTTATCGTAAAACCGATTCACTCACACTCGATCAAAGTTAATCGCCCACACCTTGATTTGCACAAAAGTTTTCAGAAGTCTATTCAACCCTCCCCTCTAGACTTCTGCCCTCACAAAACCCATTCGGGACCTACAGTCTATGTATGAAACTTCCGATAACCCGATCATCCTTTTCTTGCAATCTCGAGTGATCTTGATCCCAAGGATGTGTCCGGCTTCCCCTAAGTCCTTCATATCAAACTGTTTTGAAGGCCATGCCCTTACATCTGACAACACCTTCACATCGTTCCAGATGATCAGAATGTCGTCTACGTATAGTACTAAGAATGCCAATGCAGTTCCGACATGCTTTTTATACACACAATTTTCAAACTCATTTTGATCAAACCCATAAGACTTTATAACATGATCAAAACATTGGTTCCAAGCTCTGGATGCCTGTTTGAGTCCGTAAATGGACTTCTTGAGCTTACAAACAAGATGTTCTTGGCCTGTTTCAATGAAACCTTGGGGTTGTTGCATATAGATCTCTTCATCAAGACTTCCGTTAAAAAACCGCTTGACATCCATTTGCCAGATTTCAACGTCGAAATGCGCAAAGAATCGATAAGAGAATATGGATGGACTTAAGATACATACTACTGGTAAAAAAAGTTTCCTCATAATCGATCCCTTTCTTTCTGAGTATAACCTTTCGCCATTAGTCTTGCTTTAAAAGGTTTCAACCTTCCCGTCCGATCCTCTTTTCCTCTTATATACCCACTTGCATCTAATGGGTTTGACCCCATTAAGTGGTTCGATTAGCTCCACACTCTATTATGAAACATAGAACCCACTTCACTTTTTCATTCTTTGTTTGCAAGAAATCCGCATCCTTATCTTGGAGTGCCTCGTCATATGTCCATGGGTCTGATTCCGGGAATCAAGTCCAAGGACTCTCCTATTCCCATGAATCTCTCGGGCTGTCTAACAACCCTCTCACTATGACGAGGCTCCTGGTTGAAAGCGTATCGTTTGGTATATCATCTAAGATACTTGCAATCGAGGTTTGCCCTCTAAGCTCATTTAAGGTAATCTCACTTCTGGGTTTTCTTCGGTTCATATAGTTTTCTTCCAAAAATCTAAAGTGGGTGCGGATGTCCACCTTTTGATTTTAGGAACTATAGAACATACACCCTTTTGTTCCCTCGGGATATCCTACAAAAAAAATTTTTTAATTCGATCGAGGATCCATTTACGGTTTCCTTGTCCAACACGTAGGCGGACACCCCAAAGTTCTCATGTGTCTCATACTAGGCTTTACGCCTCGTCCAATTCTTTGGGGTTTTGGGAACTGATTTGGATAGCACCAAGTTCGAGAATGTAAGTCATTTGTTTTCCAAGGCATGACCCCGTAATCGACTCGGGAAGATCCAAGATAACTCATCATTGATCTAACCATTTCCAAAAGAATTATGTTTCTTTGCTCTGCAACCCCGTTTTGTTGAGGGGTTCCGGGTGCATTAGCTGGGATACAATCCCTTCATCAGATAAGTAGTTAAAAATACATCGCTGAGGTATTCGCCTCCACGATCAGATCGTAGAGACTTGATACGTTTTTCCCTATGATTCTCTGTTTGAGCCTTAAATTCTTAGAATTTTTCAAAGGTCTCATATTCATGCTTCATAAGGAAAATGTACCTTGAGTAATCATCAATAAAATTACTCATAACCTCCTCTTGCTTTGGTTGACATTGGACTACATACATCTGTGTGAATGATCTCTAACACTTCTGTAGCCCCATTCCCCTTGGCTCCAAATGCCCTCTCGGTCATATTACTCTCCAAACATGATTCGCAGGTTGGAATCGGTTCAACTTGGAGAAGCCCTAGTGAACCGTCTCTCACCAACCTTTGGATCCTCTTTGGATTTATATGACCCAATCTTAGATGTCAAAGAAGTATCTCGTTCACGTCTGATGAACGTTTTTCTTTTCTTGGAAACAGTTGATGTGTTATAGGATACATTTCGTGAGTGGTGTGCACAATTAATTGTATAGAGATCATTCAACAACGTTCCATGACAGATAAATTTATCAAAAAAAATGGTAACAACTTTTATTAAAAAAGTAACCAAAAAAAATCCATCATAAAAGTTTAGAAACTGAAAATGAATTCTTTCTAAAAATCCGGAACGTAAAGAATATCTCAAAAAATTAAAGCACTGTCTTCATAAGACAGGTGCACTTCTCCCACTGCTTCAGCTGCCACTCTCGTAGCATCGCCCAGTGTGATGAGGACCTCACTCCCACTAAGTTGTCGGGTCCGCTTGAACCCCTGTAATGTGAAACAAACATGATTAGTGGATCCCGTATCCACCACCCACAAAATGGGAAGTATACGTCGCTAAACAAGTTTCAACAACTAGTGCGTGAGAATTACCTTTCTTTCCGTCCCTTTTGGGGTTGGAACAGGCAAAACCTCCATTGTCCTCTCTCACCGCAGCCTTAAGCACTTCCTCTTTGGATTTTCCTTGACACAACAAGCGGTCCTCATCTTACCATTGCCCTTGCAACAATTGAGTTTTATTGCTTATGGCCTTTGGTCCTCTTCTTTATCTTGCACACCTTTGGCCTAGAAGATGAAGACAGACCACTTGCCGTCAAAGCTTGAGTTTGGTGCCTTATCAACATTTCTGCCGAGACCAAAAGCTTGCAACAAATTAGCTAATGAGGCCAAAATGCTCAAAAACTTTTTGGGCGAGAGTGAAGTACCAAATTCATCCGAGTCTCCAGATCATAATCACTTCGAGAATCTCAAGTTTGTTCGGGATGGGCCATCTATTTTGAGGACGTAATCCCTTACGGGTTTGCCCTCCACCTTTTTTTCAATGATTTACATCTCTCCAAGGTGATCCGACGAGTCCCGTGTTTTGACTCGTCGGTTGGCTCATCCGATTTTGGTGTGTCAAAAATCCACTTGTGCTTTTAAAAGCTAGGACAATTAAAATTTTTCGTTTCCAATGTAGTTTCCATACATATTGTATTGACTTTAAGTATAATAACAAAGGATTAAAAGGGGTAACGACATCTTTGAATCGAAATAAATAACTATATGCAAAAGCACAAGTATATCACAAGATTCGATCACATGCATCATATTTAAAATCTCAAAAAAAATGAACAATGCATCACCAACATCTCAAAAACAGTTTAAATAAGCCACGTTGGGTGGGTCATTATTTAAACACATTCAAGCGAATTTACAAACAAGAACAAAGCATAAACCTTTAATATCCAGATTAATAGTTGGCTCCCCACTTGACCAATATAAAATTGACAGGACTTGGGAAGTATATGCATATCAATTTTATACCTAAGTAATAACCATGATTAAATACAGATTACTATTTCGCTTTTGATCGAGCCTCGTTGGGAGGATCATCGCCGCCACTAGTAATAACCCACAATCATCTCTTTTGGAATTCATTCATGTGAAACCTATCTTTTGACCGTCTCCGTTGGGGAATTTCTCCAAAAGAATTCACAAATAAATAAATCATGGAGGTCAAAATTAATTCAATTTTATTATCCTAATAAAATTGTCAATTAATTATTTAAACATACTTAGTAATTTTGAAGTTGAGATTTTTCCATTTGGCAACCCTCATGCAAACACATTTAAACAAATTAAATAAAGCATAAGATAAAGACAAATAAATCAAGCAAAAATGTAAAAAAAAACATATTGGGCGAAATTATCCAATTGTTATGGTTTGAATTTTTTGGCTTGATCTTGAAGAAACACGCCTCGAATTTCTCCCACTGCTTAGTCTCGAAAAAATACTTCCTCTTGAATCGCCACGCCAAGCAAAGGATGACGACGCCAAGATCCGGCCAAATTTGCCCAGGATACCAGACTCTAAGATCACTTCGGCACCGCCTCGAGCCCATGCCCCAAAGGTGCCTCGGCAGATCTGGCGGTGTCGGGTCGGGTTGGCGGCTCTCGGCGGCGACAATCCCGCTGCATGCTGCCAGGCTTCGCCCTAAACAGTCAGCGCACAGATCCCAAGGCCATGACATCCGCCCGTCTGTTCGGCCTGAGCGCGCAGACCGCCTGTCGGCGCCCTCATCCTCGACCATCTCGGTTACCCGGCCCTGCGCCCGCCCATGCCAATGGCGCGCCAAGTTGCTACGCCGGTTACGATTTCGCCCTTTAATTCTTTATATTTTTTCGTTCCGATCCGGTTATAATTTATTTACAAAAAATAAATAAACCTAGATCTAGACTAGTCTATTACATTGATCAAATCAAACAAATCCTAGTCTACTCGTGGATTTTCTCACGAGGCAAAACAAATCCGAACGAATCGAATTAAAAAAACCACAGTTTATATGCATGCATAAATAAACATTAAAATCCATGACAATTGGATACCTGCAAAATAGATCTAACAGTTCTACTATCCAATTTCAAATTTAATGTCCACGAATTAAATTACAATTTAAAAAATTCGAGTCAAAACAAAGGGCTCGATACCGATTGTTGGGGAATGAGTTGCACGATCTATTCTAGGGGTGAATATTTAAATAAAAATTTAATTCATTAATTATTACTAGCATGAATTAATCCTATAATAATTCAAATAATAATTGCAACAACATATCATGCATATAAAAAGCCACGTAAAACCTACGCATGTGGAATCTACTGGTTTACGTGAACGTACCTCTCGGAATGGCAGTGGTTTTGGTCGGACGGACTAACCAAAAGGACTTCCCAAGTATTCCCTTAGCCCTTGCTCGACAATCCGGTGGAAGGATGCTCGCGAACAATTAACAAAAGGAAAAAATAAACTTTGTTGCACCACTTATGTGGATTTGCTAATATTTCCAGCACATGTAATTGTACTTGGGAATGAACTAATCATCCCCTATTTATAGGAGAGGGGTTGGTCGAAATTTTAGTGATATTTCAATGTGGGAAAAGACTTTTCTTGGTCACCAAGAAATCTTGAATATATCCCTTATATTCTTTTTCCCATAACTAAAATATTCCACAAAAAATCCCACCTCCTCTATAATATGGATTTTTCGAAAATTTAGTGTTCAAGAATCCAAGATTTGGATCTTCTTGAATTTATGAGATATTCTTGTATTTCAAGAAATACATATCTTCCATAATATCTTTTCAAGAAAATCTTGTATTCCAAAATTTCGAAATATTCTATATAGATAACCAAGTGGGAGATTTCTTGAATTTAATGAGATAATCTTGTATTCCAAGAATACATATCTTCATTCCATAACAAAATTCAAAGAAAATCTTTCTCCCTCTTTTATCCATAAATTTCGAAAATAATAGGAAAAATTAAGCAACAATATTTATTTTATTTTAATCACCTTTTTCAGTTATTGGACTATTTGTTGGGCTACTCAGGGGGCCTTTAGGAGAATTGAGATTGGACCTTCTAATGGATCTTGAATATCTAATATTGAGCCACAATATAATTCAAGCCCATAAATATTAATTAATCCCACTACATAATTAATATTGCACTATCCATCTTAACCCATATTACAGTCAATATGGCTCCCGGTCATTATTTCTCGTGTTTAAGATTATCTAGCCCATTAATTAATTCAAGCCACTGAAATAGTTTTCCGTTAATTAATATCTTTTGTCCTTGGTCGAGGAACGGTTCAACATTATTATCCATACCGGAAACTAATTCCACTTGCAAGATTTGGTATGATAAAACTTATGAACCTCCCAAGGGGCAAATCAAGCAAGCGTACTTGCACACGATTCTTCGTATTAAATCTTAGCAATCACGTGTGACCAATAATATTGCCCAAGATAAAAAGTATTGAATCTCTCTGATTCGCAACCCATGATAATAAGTCAAAGCAATAGTTACCAATCCCCCGTGATCCTATTTAAGGGACAAAGGTTAAGAAACAACGAACCACTGAGATCTAATTCTTTCTTGTTCAGTACTGAAGAATTTATCCTCCTGTAGGTCCTATTCAGCGCATCAATCATGCACTAGTGTAATCTCTTGGTCAAGACAAACCAATCTGAGCCTTACACCTCAACCTTTCGTGATGGTTGTTCATTTCCATCTAGGTCGTGAATGGCGTACTTTTAGTTACAAGGGACTGTTAATTTAATCTTCTGTGATCTGGTATCACTAAATTAACTACAGTGTAACACGTACGAATTATTGAACAGTTATGCAGTAAATATATATAACATTCAATCATATTTAAAGCATCAGTGATAAACAATTTATTTCAGTAAATAAGTCTGAAAATTCAGTTTCGATTATACAAAGTAAAAAACATACTTTTCAGTATAATCCCAACAGGGATTACGTCCTCAAAATTGATGGCCCATCTGAACAAACTTGAGGTTCTGAGTGGAGATTATAATCTGGAGACTCAGATGAATTTGGTACTTCACTCTCTGCCCAAAAGTTTTTCAGCATTTTGGCCTCGCTAGCTGATTTGTTGCAAGCTTTGGTCTCGGCAGAGATGTTGATGGGGCACCAAACTCAAGCTTTGAACGACAAGTGGTCCATCTTCATCTTCTAGGCCAAGGGTAGGGAAGAAGAAGAAGAGAACCAAAAACCATAAGCAATAAAACTCAACTGTTGCCAAGGGCAATGGTAAGATGAGGAATGCTTGTGGTGTCAAGGAAAATCCAAAGAGGAAGTGTTTCAACAGCGGTAAGGACAATGGAGGTTTGCCTGTTCCAACCCCAAAAGGGCCGGAAAGAAAGTTAATTCTCATGCACTAGTTGTTGAAACTTGTTTAGAGGCGTATACTTCTCATTCGTGGGTAGTTGATACGGGATCCATTGATCATGTTTGCTTCACGGGTTCAAGCTGACCCGGCAACTTAGTGGGAGTGAGATCCTCATCACACTGGGCGAGGCTACGAGAGTGGCAGCTGAAGCAGTGGGAGAAGTGCACCTGTCTTTTGAAGATAGAGTTTTAATTTTAAGAGATGTTCTTTACGTTCCTACTTTTAGAAAGAATTTAATTTCGGTTTCTAAACTTTATATTGATGGATATTCGGTTACTTTTGATAAAGTTGTTACCATTTCTCTTTATGATAAATTTATCTGTCATGGAACGTTGTTGAATAATCTCTATACAATTAACTGTGCACACCACTCGCGAAATGCATCCTATAACACATCAACTGTTTCCGATAAAAGAAAATGTTCATCAGACGTGAACGAGACACTTCTATGGCATCTTAGATTGGGACATATTAATCCAAAAAGGATTCAAAGGTTGGTAGAAGATGGTTCATTGGAGTCTCTCCGGGTTGAACCAATCCCAACCTGCGAATCATGTTTGGAGGTAAAATAACCAAGAGGGCATTTGGAACCAAGGGGAATAGAGCCAAAGAAGTGTTAGAAATCGTTCACACAGACGTATGTGGTCCAATGTCAATCAAAGCAAGAGGAGTTTATGAGTATTTCGTCACTTTTATTGATGATTACTCAAGGTACGGCTATATTTTCCTTATGAAGCATAAATCTGAGACTTTTGACAAATTCGAAGAATTTAAGGCTCAAGCAGAGAATCATAGGGAAAAACGTATCAAGTCTCTACGATCCGATCGTGGAGGCGAGTACCTCCGTGATGAGTTTTTGAACTACTTGTCAGATGAAGGGATTGTATCCCAGCTAACTGCACCCGGAACCCCTCAAAAAACGGGGTTGCAGAGCGAAGAAACATAACTCTTTTAGAAATGGTTAGATCAATGATGAGTTATGTGGATCTACCCAAGTCGTTCTGGGGTCATGCCTTGGAAACATCGGCTTACATTCTGAACTTGGTGCCATCCAAATCGGTTCCCAAAACTCCCAAAGAATTGTGGAACGGGCGCAAGCCCAGTTTGAGACACATGAGAATTTGGGGGTGTCCGACCTACGTGTTGGACAAGGAAACCAGAAAATTGGATCCTCGATAAGAATTAAGGTTGTTTATAGGATACCCCGAGGGAACAAAAGGGTGAATGTTCTATGGTTCCGAAGATCAAAGGTGGTAATAAGCACCCACTTTAGATTTTTGGAAGAAGACTATATGAATGAAAGGAGACCCAGAAGTGAGATTACCTTAAATGAGCTAAGGGGGCTAACCTCAGTGCCAACTGTACGAGATAACATACCAAACGACACACTTACACAACCAGAACCTCGTCGCAGTGGGAGGGTTGTGAGACAGCCCGAGAGATTCATGGGGATAGGAGAGTCCTCGGACTTGATTCCCAGATAAGACGAATCAGACCCATGGACATATGACGAGGCAATCCAAGACAAGGATGCAGTTTCTTGGCAAACAGCAATGAAAGCCGAAATGGGTTCTATGGATCATAACAGAGTATGGGAGCTAGTCGAACCACTTAATGGGGTCATACTCATTGGTTGCAAATGGGTGTACAAGAGAAAAAGAGGACCGGACGGGAAGGTGGAAACCTTCAAGGCAAGGCTTGTGGCGAAAGGTTATACTCAGAAAGAAGGGATCGACTATGAGGAAACTTTTTCGCCTGTAGCAATGCTCAAGTCCATCCAAATTCTATTGTCGATTGCTACGCATCTCGACTTTGAAATCTGACAAATGGATGTCAAGACGACTTTCCTTAACGGAAGTCTTGATGAAGAAATCTATATGCAACAACCCCAAGGCTTCATTGAAAAAGGCCAAGAACACCTAGTTTGTAAGCTCAAGAAGTCCATTTACGGACTCAAACAAGCATCCAGAGCTTGGAACCAATGTTTTGATCAAGTAATAAAGTCTTATGGGTTTGATCAAAATGAGTTCGAAAGTTGTGTGTACAAAAAGCGTGTCGGAACTGCATTGGTATTCTTAGTACTATACTAGATGACATTCTGCTCATCGGGAACGATGTAAAGGTGTTATCAGATCTAAGGGCATGACTTTCAAAACAGTTTGATATGAAGGACTTAGGGGAAGCCAGGCACATCCTTGGGATCAAGATTACTCGAGATCGCAAGAAAATGATGATAGGCTTATCGCAAGCTTCATACATAGACACTGTCTTGAAGTGATTCAGCATGCAGGATTCCAAGAAAGGATTTGTACCTTTCAGGCATGGAATCCATCTATCCAAGGAAATGTGCCCTAAGACACAAAAAGAGATAGATGACATGAAAGGCATTCCTTATGCTTCGGCTGTCGAAAGCCTTATGTATGCAATGCTGTGCACGAGATCGTATATCTATTTTGCCGTTGGCATGGTGGCGAGATATCAAAGTAATCCGGGAAAAAGAGCATGGGTCGGCAGTTAAGAACATTCTGAAGTATAAGAAAAGAACTCGGGATAGAATGTTGGTTTATCAGTCAGACAGTCTAATCCACATCGGTTACATGGACTCGGATTTCCAATCAGACATAGATTCTAAGAAACTATCTGCCTCAGTTAGTGTGCTTTCATTTGGGAAGTGTAGCCATGAAATGGACGAGTCTGAATAAAAAATACATCACTGACTCAACCATGGAAGCCGGGTAAGTAGCTGCTTGTGAAGCAGTGAAGGAACCAGTTTGGCTCTAGACCATCTTAGTGGACTTGGATGGAGTTCCGAATTTGTCTAGCAATATTTGCTAGGGGCAGTTGCAAATTCAATGGAAGCAAGAGTCCACGAGTCAAACTAGCACACTGAAGGAAAGAAATCTTAGACGAAAAATCGTTAAGGATGAAGAGGTGGCTAAGATCGCATTGGAGGATAACCTAGTTAATCCTTTCACAAAGTGTCTGCCTCAGGAAACATTCAAGAGACATGTGGGAGGAATGGTTGTCAAGTGAGTAGCCAATCTGCTTTGAGTATAAGTGGGAGATATTATTAGGTTCGTGTACGTGACATTAGATGTCACGTATTAGAAACTACACGAGATGTGTTGTAGTATACTTAAAAGCAGACTTTGAGTATAAGTGGGAGATTGTTGGGGTTATACTGGAAAGTATGTTTTTACTTTGTATAACCAAACTGAATTTTCTGTCTTATTTACTGAAATAAATTATTTATCACTGATGTTTTAAATATCATTGAATGTTACATATATTTATTGCATAATTGTTCAATAAAAAGTACGTGTTACATTGTAGTTAATTTAGTGATACCAGATCACGGAAGATTAAATTAATAGTCCCTCGTAACTAAAAGTATGCGGTTCACGACCTAGATGGAAATGAACAATCCATCGTGAAAGGTTGAAGTGTAAGGCTCAGATTGACTTGTCTTGACCAAGAGATTACACTAGTTCATGACTGATGCATTGAACAAGGACCTACAGGAGGATAAATTCTTCAGCACTGAACCAGGAAGAATTAGACCTCAGTGGTTTGTTATTTCTTAATCTTTGTCCCTTAAATAGGATCGTGTGTGGTTAGTAATTATTGCTTTGACTTATGACGGGTAGAGAATCAATAAGATTCAATACTTTATATCTTGGGCAATATTACTGGTAACATGCGATTGCTAAGATTTAATACGAAGAATTGTGTACGCTCGTTTGATTTGCCCCCTTGGGAGGTTCATAAAATTTATCATACCAAATCTTGCAAGTGGAATTTATTTCCGGTATGGATAATAATGTTGAACCGTTCCTTAACCAAGGATAAAAGATATTAATTAATGGAAAGCTATTTCAGTGTCTTGAATTAATTAATGGGCTAGATAATCTTAAACACGAGAAATAATAACCGGGAGCCATATTAACAGTAATATGCGTTAAGATGGATAGTGCAATATTAATTATGTAGTGAGATTAATTAATATTTATGGGCTTGAATAATATTGTGACTCAATATTAGATATTCAAAGTCCATTAGAAGGTCCAATCTTAATTCTCCTAAAGGCCCCTCAAGTAGCCCAAACATAATGTCCAATAACTGAAAAAGGTGTTTAAAATAAAATAAAATATTGTTGTCTATTTTTCCTATTTTTCAAAAATAGATAAATAAAAGAGGGAAAAAGATTTTCTTTGAATTTTGTTATGAAATGAGGATAAGTATTCTTGGAATACAAGTTTATCTCATTAAATTCAAGAAATCTCCCACTTGGCTATTTATCTTGTAATTTTCGAAAATAATGAAGAAAATAAAGAAGGAAATATTTTCTTGATTTTCTTGAAAAAATATTATGGAATATATGTATTCTTGGAATACAAGAATATCTCATAGATTCAAGAAGATCACAATCTTGGAAATCTTGGACCTTATTTTTGAAAATATCCATAACAAGAGGAAGTGGGATTTTTGTGGAATATTTTAAATATGGAGAAAAGAATATATGAGATATATTCAAGATTTCTTGGAGATCAAGAAAAAGATTTTCCCATCTTTATTTCCACCAAAAATTTCGACCCCCCCTCATTATAAATATTGGATGAATGTTTCATCCCCAGGTGAACATGAAAATTGGTTTTTCGGAAAAATATCAGCGTCGATAAAATATCAAATATTTTGAAACGTCGACAGATTGTGTATTTTCGAAAATCTTCAATTGTGAGTGTGCAATTCCATGTGTTGGAAAAATTAGAAATCCACAAAGGTGGTGCAACATAATTTTATTTTTCCTTTTGTTGAATTGTTCGCGAGTTCCTTCCACCGGATTGTTGAACAAGGGCAAGGGAATACTTGAGAAGGCTTTTTGGTGTGTTCGTGTGAACGGGATCCATCTTCTCAACGGTTGTCACTCCGAGAGGTTAGTTCACATAAACCCGTAGCAATTCCGCATGCGTAGGATTTATGTGAACTGTTTATATGCATGATTTGTTGTTGAATTATTATTTGAATTAATATAGGATTAATTCATGCCTGTAATAATTGTTAGAATTAAATTTGTATTTAAATATTCATCCTGAATAGATCCGGGCAATTAATTCCCCAACACCGGGTTGAACCAATCCCAACTTGTGAATCATGTTTGGAGGGTAAAATGACCAAGAAGGCATTCGGAGCCAAGGGGAATAGAGCCAAAGAAGTGTTAGAAATCGTTCACACAGACGTATGTGGTCCAATGTCAATCAAAGCAAGAGAAGGTTATGAATATTTCATCACCTTTATTGATGATTACTCAAGGTATGGCTATATTTTCCTTATGAAGCATAAATCCGAGACCTTTGACAAATTCAAAGAATTTAAGGCTCAAGCAGAGAATCATAGGGAAAAACGTATCAAGTCTCTACGATCTGATCGTGGAGGCGAGTACCTCAGCGATGAGTTTTTGAACTACTTATTAGATGAAGGGATTGTATCCCAGCTAACTGCACCCGGAACCCCTCAACAAAACGGGGTTGCAGAGGAAGAAACAGAACTCTTTTAGAATTGGTTAGATCAATGATGAGTTATGTGGATCTACCCAAGTCGCATGGGGTCATGCCTTGGAAACAACGGCTTATATTCTGAACTTGGTGCCATCCAAATCGGTTCCTAAAACTCTCAAAGAATATTGGACCGGGCGCAAGCCCAGTTTGAGACACATGAGAATTTGGGGGTGTCCGGCCTACGTGTTGGACAAGGAAGCCGGAAAATTGGATCCTCGATCAGAATTAAGGTTGTTTATAGGATACCCCGAGAGAACAAAATGGTGTATGTTCTATGGTCCTGAAGATCAAAAGGTAGTAATAAGCACCCACTTTAGATTTTTGAAAGAAGACTATATGAACGAAAGAAAGCCCAGAAGTGAGATTACCTTAAATGAGCTAAGGGGGCTAACCTCAGTGCCAACTGTACAAGATGATATACCAAACGACACACTTACACAACCGGAACCTCGTCATAGTGGGAGGGTTTTAAGATAACCCGAGAGATTCATGGGGGTAGGAGAGTCCTCGGACTTAGTCCCCGGTCAAGATGAATCAGACCCATGGACTTACGACGGGGCAATCCAAGACAAGGATGCGGTTTCTTGGCAAACAACAATGGAAGCCGAAATGGGTTCTATGGATCATAACAGAGTGTGGGAGCTAGTCGAACCACTTAATAGGGTCAAACCCATTGGTTGCAAGTGGGTATACAAGAGGAAAAGAGGACTGGACGGGAAGGTGGAAACCTTCAAGGCAAGGCTTGTGGCAAAGGTTATACTCAGAAAGAAGGGATCGACTATGAGGAAACCTTTTCACCTGTAGCAATGCTCAAGTCCATTCGAATCCTCTTGTCGATTGCTGCGCATCTCGACTTTGAAATCTGGAAAATAGATGTCAAGACGGTTTTCCTTAACGGAAGTCTTGAAGAGGAAATCTATATGCAATAATCCCAAGGATTCATTGAAAAAGACCAAGAACACCTAGTTTGTAAGCTCAAGAAGTCCATTTATGGACTCAAACAAGCATCCAGAGCTTGGAACCAATGTTTTGATCAAGTAATAAAGTCTTATGGGTTTGATCAAAACGAGTACGAAAGTTGTGTGTACAAGAAGCGTGTCGGAACTGCATTGGTATTCTTGGTACTATACGTAGACGACATTCTGCTCATCGGGGACGATGTAAAGGTGTTGTCAGACGTAAGGGCATGACTTTCAAAACAGTTTGATATGAAGAACTTAGGGGAAGCCGGGCACATCATTGGGATCAAGTTCACTCGAGATCGTAAGAAAATGATGATAGGCTTATCGCAAGCTTCATATATAGACACTGTCTTGAAGCGATTCAGCATGCAAGATTCCAAGAAAGGCTTCGTACCTTTTAGACATGGAATCCATCTATCCAAGGAAATGTGCCCTAAGACACAAAAGGAGATAGATGACATGAAAGGCATTCCTTATGCTTCGGCTGTCGGAAGTCTTATGTATGCAATGCTGTGCACGAGACCGGATATCTGCTTTGCCGTTGTCATGGTAGTGAGATATCAAAGTAATCCGGGAAAAGAGCATTGGACGGCAGTTAAGAACATTCTGAAGTATTTGAAAAGAACTCGGGATAGATTGTTAGTTTATCAGTCAGATAGTCTAATCCCCATCGGTTACACGGACTCGGATTTCCAATCAGACTTAGATTCCAGAAAATCTACTTTTGGTAGTGTGTTTTGCATGGGGGGGAGGAGCCATGACATGGTGAAGCGTTAAGCAGAAATGCATCGGCGATTCTACCATGGAAGCCGAATACGTAGCTACTTGCGAGGCAGCGAAAGAAGCGGTTTGGCTCAAGAATTTCCTAGTGGACTTGGATGTAGTTTCGAATTTGCCCAGCACAATCACTGTTTACTGTGATAATGCCGGAGCAGTTGCAAATTCAAGGGAACCAAGAGCCCACAAGGCCAGCAAACACATTGAAAGGAAATATCATCTTATACGAGAAATCGTTAAGAGAGGTCGTGTAGGTGACATTAGATGTCACGCATTAGAAACTACACGAGATATGTTGTAGTATACTTAAAAGCAGACTTTGAGTATAAGTGGGAGATTGTTGGGGTTATACTGGAAAGTATGCTTTTACTTTGTATAACCAAACTGAATTTCTGTCTTATTTACTGAAATAAATTATTTATCACTGATGCTTTAAGTATCATTGAATGTTACATATATTTACTGCATAACTGTTCAATAAATAGTACGTGTTACATTGTAGTTAATTTAGTGATACCAAATCACAGAAGATTAAATTAACAGCCCCTTGTAACTAAAAGTACGATGTTCACGACCTAGATGGAAATGAACAATCCATCGTGAAAGGTTGAGGTGTAAGGCTCAGATTGGCTTGTCTTGAACAAGAGATTACACTAGTGCATGACTGATACACTGAATAGGACCTACAGGAGGATAAATTCTTCAGCACTGAATTAGGAAGAATTAGACCTCAGTGGTTCGTTATTTCTTAATCTTCATCCCTTAAATAGGATCGTGTGTGGTTAGTAATTATTGCTTTGACTTATGACGGGTAGAGAATCAATGAGATTCAATACTTTATATCTTGGGCAATATTATTGGTCACATGCGATTGCTAAGATTTAATACGAAGAATCGTGTGCAAGTACGCTTGTTCGATTTCCCCCTTGGGAGGTTCATAAGATTTATCATACAGAATCTTGCAAGTGGAATTAGTTTCCGGTATGGATAATAATGTTGAACCGTTCCTTGACCAAGGACAAAAGATATTAATTACAGGAAAGCTGTTTCAGTGGCTTGAATTAAGTAATGGGCTGGATAATCTTAAACACGAGAAATAATAACCGGGAGCCATATTAACAGTAATATGGGTTAAGATGGATAGTGCAATATTAATTATGTAGTGGGATTAATTAATATTTATGGGCTTGAATAATGTTGTGGCTCAATATTAGATATTCAAAGTCCATTAGAAGGTCCAATCTTAATTCTCCTAAAGACCCCTCAAGTAGCCCCAGCATAATGTCCAATAACTGAAAAATGTGTTTAAAATAAAATAAATTATGGTTGCTTATTTTTTCCAATTTTTTTTCGAAAATTATAAATAAAAAGGGGAGAAAGATTTTCTTTGAATTTTGTTATGGAATGAAGATATGTATTCTTGGAATACAAGATTATCTCATTAAATTCAAGAAGTCTCCCACTTGGTTATTTATATGGGGATTTTTGAAAATTAAGAAAAAAAAAGAAGGAAAATAAAGATTTTCTTGATTTTCTTGAAAAGATATTAGGGAAGATATGTATTCTTGGAATACAAGTATATATCATAAATTCAAGAAGATCCAAATCATGGAATCTTTATCCTCATTTTTTTCGAAATTCCATAACAATATGAGAGTGGAATTTTATGGAAAATTTTAATTAAGGAGAAAAGAATATATGAGATATATATTCAAGATTTATTGGAGATCAGGAAATAGATTTTCTCTCCCTTTTTCCTAGCAAAAAATCGGCCACCAACCTCTTATAAATAGGGGATGATTTTTTCATCCCAAGTGCAATTTCATGCGTTGGAAAAAATAGAAATCCACAAAGGTGGTGCAACATAATTTTATTTCTCGTTTTGTTAAATTGTTCACGAGTTCTTACCACCGGATTGTTGAACAAGGATAAGGGAATACTTGAGAAGGTCTTTTAGTGTGTTCGTGTGAACGGTATACATCTTCTCAACGGTTGTCACTCCGAGAGGTTAGTTCACGTAAACCCGTAGCAATTCCGCATGCGTAGAATTTATGTGAACTGTTTATATGCATGATTTGTTGTTGAATTATTATTTGAATTAATATAGGATTAATTCATGCTAGTAATAATTGTTAGAATTAAATTTTATTTAAATATTCATCCCGAATAGATCCGGACAATTAATTCTCATATAAAACTTAATTAGCCTATATATATATGCTCTTTAGGTGAATAGCTCATGACGCTATGATCTTCCAGAGAATTCATGATAGGGAAGGAAGCTTCCTAGTTAGAATATATTATTTAATTTTTTTTTTGACAGGATAGAATATATTATTTAATTATACATAAATTTATATTTTATTTATTTTAAGTAGTCGTCAAATTTAAAATTACATATTATTAGTAATTATTCTATAATTAATTGTTTCTCAATTGTTGACATGAAGAAAATCACTGAAAATTTTCTAAACCCCTTGTTTTCTATACACTCCCACTGAAATTTGTTTCACGGATCTCATATTCTCATTGCATGAGATGAGATTTTAATATGGATTTCTGATCTATCTTTATTTAAAAACATTGATCGAATTGATTTGACTAATAAAAAATAGTATCCATCCTATTAAGGAAAATTGGGTGTCGAAGATGAAGGGTGCCATAAATTTAATGTCTACACTATAAAGCGTGCATTATAAGGGGTTTTTGCAAAAGTTTATGTTAGAAGAAATTTTTTTAATTAGTATATTGTGAAAATGTTGTTAAATACTAGTAAATGTGATATTTTTTGCAAATTTTTCAAAGAACAAATAATTGTTGAGTGTTTAGTAAAAGAATTGATATAAACAATATATAAGGGCAAGAAGCCTAAATCAAATAGAAATATCTCCCTCTTAGTTTTTATATTTTAAATTCAAAAACAACAAATATAAGTAGAACTGCAGAAACATTTTATTAAAAAAAAAAAAGAAGCTCAAACGAAGTGGAATAACTCAAGTGGTTAGAGCACCACTACCTATATATGTCGTTAAGTCATGAGTTCGAGTCACTATGTATCCGTTAAAAAAAAGCTCAAATTTATTTTATGTAAAAAAATTATCACTTGTGCATAAAAAATATCACTATTTTAAAAAAAAACCAAATATTGATAATTTTTATACATAACAATGATAATTTTTTTGACATAACAATGATATTAAAAAAATAAAGTTCACCATGAACTCAAATTCACACAATTTTTGTCATGTTTTAGGGGCATTGAATATTCCTTTTAAATGTGTAAATTAAGAACACATTTGAACTTCATCCCAAATTTAGTAAATCATTATAATTTATCAGTAAATACAAACTTTATTAAACAACACAAGGAAGGTATAGAAAATACCCTGTATAGAACATATATATAATATTAGCATTCTAAAATCATTCTTCAATTTGCAAGTCAATCACTATACTAAAATAAAGAACCTGTCAAAAAAAAAAAAAATATACTAAAATAAAGAATATCTAATGAATTTGACGCTAAACCAATTCCACAGTCTAGCCTTTAACCATTTTATCACTTTTACAACGGAGAATTCAGTCCCTTTAAGAATCGGTGCATTTCTTCCTTTCCGTAAAAGCCAAATCACGCATAACCAAATTGACATCGCCAGATGCTTTATTTTCCTACCCCTAAGGAGACTTCTATTAGCAATCAAATTTGAGGTAGTACGGGAATGTATGACAGTCGATACACCAAGCCACTTGAAGTATTGCATCCGCACCATATGAGATACACCACGCTCAAAGAGAACATGTGTGCTAGTTTCGTCATGTTAACCATAGAAATTAAACACACGTTATGTTGCTACTCCAGCTAAAAACATTTCTTCTAAGTAAATTTACCTTTGGGAGTTCAGTTTCATGTATATGTATGTGTGTATATATATGTATCACTACAAAAAAACAGTGATTTAACGAGGGAAATTAGTGAGGGTATAGGAACCCTCGGTATTTACCGAGGGACAAAATAAACGAGGGTTTTACCGAGGGCATAACCCTCGGCCCATTCAATGAGGGCACAACCCTCGCTATTTTCGTCGCCTGATTCAACGAGGGCTGCCAGACCCTCGTTAAAAACGCGTGGCACTTTGCCGATGGCTCTGACGAGCGCAGACCGCCCTCGCCAACCCGAATCTCTGACTCGCCTGCACCCACTGCCCGAGGTGGGTTTCACGAGGGCACCTGCCCCTCTTAAATGCCCTCGCCCCCTTATATATCACTCACATTTCGCTCATTTCGCCAATTTCGCTCAGTTTGGAGAGGAAGCAAATACAAGTTTGGAGAGGAGGCTGAACAGGTACGTTTTTTTTTTAATTTTTAATTGTTAGTTATTTAATTGTTTTAATATTGTATTAGTTGTTTTAGTTATGTAATTGTTAGTATTATATAATTGTTTTAATATTGTTTAGTATTAATTAGTATTTAATTATTTTAGAGGAGAGGAGATCGAGTGGAGCTAGACGAAAGCTTTGGAGAGCAGTCCACTTCGTCAATTTGGTAAGTATTAGTTATTTAATTATTTAGTATTATTATATTGTGTATTTAATTAGTATGTATTATTTGTTTATGTTGGGAGATGAATTTAATAAAAGATATATGATTTTGATTTGATCCCAAAACCCCTGAGTATGACATGTTCAGAATGATCTTGATAGTTGAGTCAGGATTCAGTTTTAGAATATTCAGGATGTTATCTGCAGAGTGTATAGTCAGCAGATATAGTTCAGATAGGTTACAAGACTCGAAGTGAAATCGAGATATCAAGACTCGATGAGATATCTTGAAACCGAAAACTCAAAGACGAAGATTCAAATGTATCGGTCGATGAACTCGAAGACTCGAAAAACCTTGAACACTCGAAGACTCAAAGACGCAAGACCAAGATCAAGATTGAAGATCAAGAATACTAATGGCACAAGAATTATCAAGACTTCGATGGTGTCTTGAATGCTCAAGATGAACTCAATGTTCCGAGGCATCAATATATCTATCTGAAGAATGCAATGCTGAGAAAAATGCGATTCCTTAGAAAGTTAGATATTGCCAAGACATTCCAATGCGCATAAAAGGAACTAAGTCGAAAGTGTTGTTAAGGTTATATCAAACTCGTAGTTTGTAACCAAAAAGAGCCGCTTGAAGGTGTCTACCTTTAACGGAGACATAAGTCAAAAAGAGAAAGACGACATCGTACCATCTTGACAATCGACAAAGGATGTCGTCAAAAAAAGATGTCAGATGTACAAAAAGTTCCAGACTGCAAAAAGTGAAGACCGGCTACATGAAAGGCTATTGCCTAAAAGGTGTTAGGGAGTTTCAAACCCTAAATATAGCCGTTTCTCACACACCATAAGAGGAACTCACGGTCGTCTCTCCAACGGATAGTTTTCAAAGAGTGACCTTGGTGTATGCCTATAAATCTTGGTGACCCTCTCACATTGTAAGGTGACGGAAAATTTATACGCAACTTAAGAGCTCAAGCTTATTCTTGTAAAAGTTAAAAGCACTCGAAAAACTTAGAATTTCCCAAGTGCTTCAATATTGAAGAGAGTTCACTATACTAAGCCTAGCCTGATAAGAATTATCCAAAGCTTAGTCGAGATATCCTAACCCTTTGCATTGTGCTTTATTGTAAAGGATATCTCATCCTAGTTGGAAACCAACCAAGAAACCCCAAACCCTTGTGAAGGTAGTTGGAGTGTGTTTGTTGGTGAGAAGTGTTGTAAAGAGTTAGTAAACTACACGGAGTAGTCAGAAAACTCTAGAGGAGAAGTTAGTAAGCTACAGGGGTAGTCTGAAAGCTTGTTTGTGTTTGAGTAAGTAAACTACGGAGGTAGTCAAAAAGCTCAAGGTCGGGTTGAGTAAGTAAACTACGTGGAGTAGTCGAAAAACTCGGGGCGAAGTTGAGTAAGTAAACTACGCGAGGTAGTCAGAAAGCTCAGAAGTTGATAGTGAATTTCTCTGAGGATCAGAGAGAGTGGATGTAGGAGCTTGAGTCTCTGAACCACTATAATTGTTGTGTTCTTTATTGCTTTCCTTATATGTGCTTAACTGTTGCATTGACTTGATTTTGAAAGCATACTTTTCAATCGATATTCGGTTGGAATCAATCCAATCGAAGTTGCATAAGTGAATCACAAATTAATCACTATTTCATAAAGGAAAGGTTTTCAGCAAAGCTTAAAACGAGTATAAACTAAGGGCCAACCATTCCGCACGACTGAGTAGCTAGAACAGATAGTTACCAAACTGAACTCTCATTTGAGGATTCAGTAAGTTAGTTATTTGATCCAAGTAACTCAGGATCTCTGACACTCAGGACTCAGTTGGGATTATCTGAGGTATCTGAAAGCAGCTCAAGATCACTGTCTCGAAGAGACTTTGACTCGAGCGATCTGTGCTTCTCGAAACCTAATCTTCGTGATTATCGACCCAAGTGACCTCGAAGAAAAAAAAGTTTTAAAAACACTGAACACGTGTATTCCCCCCCCATACACGTGTAAGACTCGTTTGCACCGGGACCAACAGTTTATATATCTAGTATTAGTTGTATTAGGTTAAATTTTAATTTAATTTAGCTTAATTAAATTTGATTGATAATTGGTTGTTTAGTGTAATATTTTAAATTTGGTTGTTTATTTATTTAGTATTAGCTAGTTGTTTTACTATTAATTAATTAGTATTAGTTGTTTTAATATTGTTTTCATATTATTTTAATTTTTATTGGACGTTTGAGTGAAGGGGCGAAGCTAGAGCAATTTCAACTCGTTTTTGGGAGTTAAGGTATGTATTTTTTATTTTAATCGTTATTATATAAGTATTAGTTGTTTTGTTATTTAGTAATAGTTGTTTTAATATTGTTTAGTATTAATATTTTAAATTAATGTGTATATATATATTGTGTAGTATTAGTTGTTTAATTATTTAGTATTAAATATTAATAATGCATGTAGTATATTTATTTATGTTAATTTAATTTACTTAATCTAATTATGCATATATGCATGTAGTATTAATGTGTATATATATAGTATTAATTAGTTGTTTAATTATTTAGTATTATTTATTATATTAATTATGTTGGACGTTGGAGTGGAGGGATTGATGTTGATGAATATTTGTTGGTTATTGTTTGTTGTAGAACATGTGCGTTCCGACTTGATTGATTTTAATTGATTAAGTCAGAAATGGATGCACTGGGGAATACGATAAAATAAGAAGAAACTCTGCCGAAACTTTTAGAAAATATTAAATATTAATTATTAGTTATTAATTAGGGTTTTGAATACTAATTAATTCGTAAATATTTTTAAACAGATAATTTGTATGGATTATTCCATCCATTTACGTTGGATATTGAAAATATTTAAAAATAATGATCAATATATATATTTGTTAATAAATATTACATACTTAAATATGATTATTTAATTTTTTTCCCTTAAAAATAATTTAATTCAAACTTATTAGGATTACCTTTATTGAAAAAGAGTATTAAAATGATTATTTGAAAATATTTTAGTAAAAATAATTAATATAAATATATATATATATAAATGTATTCATAATAATAAATAGTTAATAAGAATATAAAATTAATTATTTAAAATTTTATTAATAATATTTTTATAAAAATAATTAATAAAAGTATATATATATAAATATATACATAATAATAAATAATGCATAAGAATATAAATTATTTATTTCAAAATTTTATTATAAATATTTTAACTTAATCAAAACACATATATGCATGACAAACAATTAAAATAAATGATAGAAGAAAAAAAATTGTAAAAACACAATATATAATACCTATACAATTAAAAATACAAACCTAACGAATAACTCGCCTAGCCCAAATGGTTAGGCGGAACACGCAAGGCCTCCACATACCGGGAGGCCGTGTGTTCGAATCACATGGGGGCGAATTTCGCCCATATATGCTGCTATAGTGGAGGAGCTCGCGTGTCCCAGTGGTTCGTGGGTACGCTCGGAGCCACTCCAGCCCGGGCTCGAAACCTGGCCGCAACATTTTTAATTCTTGAATTAAATTCGCGAGGGTAATATCCCTCGGCAAAGAGCTCACCAAATTGGCGAGGGCCACATTCCCCTCGCTAAACCTGAGGTGTCAGAAGGCGAGGGCCAACTGGCCCTCGTTAAATTTAATGAGGGCTTTGCCGAGGGTATTTTTGTCGGGAAAAAGGCGAGGGCTGCAGGCCCTCGTTAAACCGACATGTGTCAGGCCCTCGCCAAAGCCCTCGCTATTTGGCGAGAGATTTTTTTCCCCTCGTTAAATAACTACCGACGAGCATTTTAACGAGGGATTTTTTCCCTCGTTAAAATCCTCCCTAAACTCATTTCTCTCGTTAAAACCCTCTTTAAATTGGATGTATTTTGTGGTGTATGTTATATGACACAGTTATATTATTGTGAAAAAATATTAAACAAGTAAGTTTGCTTATTTATTATGATTTTTTTTTATAAGTTTAAGATTGGAGAACTAAAACATAAGGCACAGCCCCAATGCCCTAAGGCCCAAACGCAAAATATTTAGCAACTTTTCTATATGTATTTTTCTTGCATTATTAATTAATACCACTAAATTTTATATCTCCATTTTATTATTAGCTTTTACGATCAAAGATACTTTTGTCTTTGATTGAAAATCGAAGAGCTAAAAAAAAGTAGATGATATTTTTCATCAAATTAATTTATCACGGAATTATATGTCATCAAGCTTAGGGTTTTTTTTTTTAAAAAAAAAACCATCAAGCTTATGGTTTTAGGAAGAAATTTATTTGATGTATATATATTTTTAAGATCAAATAATCAAATCTAACCCATAATTTTGGTTTTTTTTATCAATTTTAGCACAAACTTTTTTCTCTCTTCAAATTTAGCACATATTTTAATTTAATATTAAAAAATATCCAGAGTCACCATTCTCGGCAAAGGTCCGCCTGACGTAATCACCAAAGGTCATCTGTCTTGATGACGTGTAAATATTAAAATAATAATAAGTAATTATATCAACATGTAAAATTAGAAAATACGGGCTATAAAAATTTTTTGAGTCATTATTTTTTAATTTTAAATAGTGGTATTTTTTATTTTTTAATTTAAATATTTATATATCAGCAAGACATGTGAACTCCAATGACCATATCAGACGAAAGTCGCTGGCATTATGATGATATGTTTAATCTCCTTCGAATTGATTACCCTAAGCAGTAGTCATTTGTTCATGGCCCTATAATTGGGCTGAATGGTTGGGTTTAAAACTTTAAATAGTTTTCATGGGCTTGTCGTTTAGAGGTAGGGTTTGAACTCGCCCAATGAATTGAAAAACTAATTAATCTTTAGCCCAAAAATGAATGATTTAAGCCCAGTAAAATATCAACCATACTTTCTGTCCCAAATTTTTATGAGTGGATGACTTTCTGATGCAAGGTCGAGACCCAATAACTCTTAGGTACAAAGATTTTTTATAATTAGTACTAGGTTCAAAATAACCCCTAGAAAGACCCTTATACCCTTATTATCACACTTGTTGAATTTGGGTCACTTGACCGGTTCAGACATCACTTTCAGAAAAGAACAGTCATTTTTCTCACTTTTGGCTTTGATCACGTGAAAGCCACTTTTTACTCTTCCTTCCCAATTTTCCACTCTTTCTACCATTACATTTTTCTCTCTCCACCATTATTTCCAGATTTAATTTACAGATGTGGATTTAGGTGGAGATTATTAAAAATAAATAAAAATGATTCATATTTTCTCGATTTTTTTGTTTTTCTTTGTTGATTTTGCGATTTATTGACTTTCTTTCAGATTTTTTCGAGTTTCCTTCAAGTTTTGAAAAATAGGGATCGAAATTGTAAAGAGAATTAATTTCCACCGTGAATAGATGGAGAGACTGGTTCCACTATATATAATATGAGAGTACAACAAACTTTGAGATTTACACGGATAGTTACAAATATATGTGCACAACAACCTACACAATTATCTACAATAAATCAAACTGATATGCTCTTATCTCTATACGGAATATTTCTAGTGTTCTCTAGAATATTCCGTATTACCCCCCCCTCAAGAGGAGTGTGGGATTTTCATCAACACGCAGCTTGGAACGCAGGAACTCGAACAAGGGTCGAGCAAGGCTTTTTGTGAATATGGCCGCGACCTGAAGATTGGAAGGCACGAAGCGAGTATCAAGCTTTTGACTGGTGACAAGCTCTCGTATGAAATGACAATCTATGTCGATATGCTTGGCACGTTTATGAGCAATGGGATTTTGGCTTAGAAAAAGTACGCTTTTGTTGTCACATAGAAGCAAGGGTCGCGTCGGGGATAGTGCACGAAGCTCATGAAGCAGGTGAGTAAGCCAGATCATTTTTTGAGCCGTGTTGGCTAGTGCACGATATTCGGACTCACAGCTCGAACGAGCTACAGTTGGCTGTTTCTTGGCACTCCAGGAAACGAGGTTGCCTCCCAAGAAGATGGAGTAGCCGTAAATAGAGTGTCGTGCTTCCACACAACAGGCCCAATCCACATCAGAATATCCAAGTATGGAGTAATCCAGTGAAGGAGAAAATGTAAGACCAAAATGGATGGTGCCCTTAACATAGCGAAGAATCCGCTTGACAGCCATAAAGTGACCAATAGTGGGACTTTGAAGAAACTGGCAGACGTGGTTGACAACATAGGATAAGTCCGGACGAGTAATCGTGAGGTACTGAAGAGCACCCACAAGAGAGCGATAAAGTGTAGGATCCATGAAAGGTTCCCCGGTGCTAACAAGCGATTCACTAGCAGGTAGGGGAGTGGAAACCGGTTTTGAGTCGAGCAGAGAGGCTCGAGTCAATATGTCATGAGCGTATTTCGCCTGTCCCAAGAAGAGACCATTTTCAGAATGAGTGATCTCAAGACCGAGAAAGTAACTTAAGTTGCCCAAGTCCTTCACAGCAAACTCCATATGCACACGAGCAATGAATTTCTGCAAAATAGAGAAGTTACTACCAGTAACAATAATATCATCAACATACAGAAGTAAGAAGATAGTGCAATCAGAACGATGTAAGAAGAAGAGAGAAGTGTCTGCCCTGCTACGGAGAAAACCCAAACCAGTGAGAAATGTACTGAATCGATCAAACCAGGCTCGAGGGGCATGACGAAGACCATAGAGAGCCTTTTTGAGGCGGCACACATGATGGGGAAATCGAGGATCGATGAAGCCCGGAGGTTGAGCCATAAGAATAGGCTTATCAAGAACGCCATGGAGAAAAGCATTTTTGACATCAAGTTGATGCAACGGCCAATGACGTTGAACGGCTATAGCTAAGATCACACGGACAGTGGCAGCATGAACAACAGAGCTAAATGTATGCGAGAAATCGAATCCAGGAACTTGAGTGAAACCCTGTGCCACTAAGCGAGCTTTGTACCGTTCGATTGAGCCATCGGACTTGAATTTTGTGTGAAAGACCCATTTAGAGCCAACCACATTTTCATTTGGAGGACGAGGGACTAAATCCCAGGTGCCATTTGAATGAAGTGCATCAATCTCTTCTCTCATTGCAGTAAGCCAGTGAGGCAATTTGAGTGCTGACTTGAATCCCTTCGGTTCCTGAGAGGCAGAAAGAGAGGTTAGTAAGGCAGTAGATGCAATATCGACAAAATACCTCGGTTTTACAATTCCTGATTTGGAACGGGTCTGCATGGGGTGTATATTGTCTGTGTCGACAATTGGGACAGGGACTGGAGGAGGATCCACATGAGGTTGTGGTGCGTGAGGTTCGGGAACTACGGGCTGCATGAGGGCATTTTGTTGCATGGGAATTTCTGGCTGCATGGGGACGTGTAGGTCGTGAGGTTGTGGGATTTCGGGCTGCATGGGGACATTTGGCTCAATAGGTTGTGGAGTGGGGTTAGGTGCGCCATGCACGTGAGGACAAAGAGCACATGGTTTAGTTATTGTGTTGTTTTTGTTTGGTGGCAAGCTACGTGAGAGTTTAGAAGCTTTTGAATTTGATGCGCTGGAGTTCACAAGAGAAGGTTGTAACTTTGCCTGTGGTTCAAAAAATTAATGTGTTAGTATTGGAACTTTCAAAATTATTTTCAGCAAATGGGAAAACGGACTCATCAAATTGGGCGTGATGAGTTACATAGAAGCGAGAAGCGATAGGATCGTAACATCGAAAACCCTTATGCAAACTACTATATCCTAAGAAAATGCAAGGTTGACTACGAGGAGCCAATTTGTGAGGCGTATAATCGAGTAAATATGGATAGACACGACAACCAAAAACTTTAAAATTAGCATAATTAGGGTGTTGGGATTATACTGAAAAGTATGTTTTTTACTCTGTATAATCGAAACTGAATTTCCAGACTTATTTACTGAAATAAATTGTTTATCACTGATGCTTTAAATATGATTGAATGTTATATATATTTACTGCATAACTGTTCAATAATTCGTACGTGTTACACTGTAGTTAATTTAGTGATACCAGATCACAGAACATTAAATTAACAGTCCCTTGTAACTAAAAGTACGTCATTCACGACCTAGATGGAAATGAACAACCATCGCGAAAGGTTGAGGTGTAAGGCTCAGATTGGTTTGTCTTGACCAAGAGATTACACTAGTGCATGACCGATCTTGTTGAATAGGACCTCTGAGAGGATAAATTCTTGGAACCCAACAAGGAAGAATTAGACCTCGGTGGTTCGTTGTTTCTTAACCTTCGTCCCTTAAATAGGATCACGTGAGATTGGTAACTATTGCTTTGACTTATCATGGGTAGCGAATCAGAGAGATTCAATACTTTTTATCTTGGGCAATATTATTGGTCACATGTGATTGCTAAGATTTAATACGAAGAATCGTGTGTGCAGCACGCTTTGCTTGATTTGCCCTCTTGGGAGGTTCATAAGTTTTATCATACCAAATCTTGCAAGTGGAATTAGTTTCCTAGATAGATAATAATGTTGAACCGTTCTCGACCAAGGACAAAATATATTAATTAACGGAAAGCTATTTCAAAGGGCTTGAATTAATTAATGGGCTAGATAATCTTAAACACGGAAAATAATGACCGGAGCCATATTGACCGTAATATGGGTTAAGATGGATGGTGCAATATTAATTATGTAGTGGGATTAATTAATATTTATGGGCTTGGATTATATTGTGGCTCAATATTAGATATTCAAGATCCATTAGAAGGTCCAATCTTAATTCTCCTAAAGGCCCCCCTTGAGTAGCCCAACATATAGTCCAATAACCTAAGAGGTGATTAAAATAAAATAAATATTGTTGCTTATATTTCCTCTAAATTTTCGAAAATTATGGATAAAAGAGGAGAAAGATTTTCTTTGAATTTTGTTATGGAATGAAGATATGTATTCTTGGAATACAAGATTATCTCATTAAATTCAAGAAATCTCCCCACTTGGTTATTCATAGTGATATTTCAAAATTTTTTTTTTGAAAATAGAGGCAAGAAAGATTTTCTTGAAAAGATATTATGGAAGATATGTATTTCTTGAAATACAAGAATATCTCATAAATTCAAGAAGATCCAAATCTTGGATTCTTGCACAATTGTATTTTTTCAAAAATAATGCCATATTATAGAGGAGGGTGGAATTTTGTGGAATATTTTAATTATGGGAAAAAGAATATATGAGATATATTTAAGATTTCTGGGTGATCAAGAAAAGTCTTTTCCCACATTGAAATATCACTAAAATTTCGACCACCCTCCCTCTTATAAATAGGGGATGATTAGTTCATTCCCAAGTACAATTCCATGTGCTGGAAATATTAGCAAATCCACATAAGTGGTGCAACAAAGTTTATTTTTTTCCTTTTGTTAATTGTTCGCGAGTATCCTTCCACCGGATTGTTGAGCAAGGACTAAGGGAATACTTGGGAAGTCCTTTTGGTTAGTCCGTCCGACCAAAGCCACTGCCATCCCGAGAGAGGTACGTTCACGTAAACCCGTAGATTCCGTCGCGTAGGTTTTTACGTGGCTTTTTATATGCATGATATGTTGTTGCAATTATTATTTGAATTAATATATGATTAATTCATGCTAGTAATAATTAATGAATTAAATTTGTATTTAAATATTCACCCCGAATAGATCTCATGCAAATCATTCCCCAACAAGCGCATCGAGCCACAATTTCGCTCAATTTTTAAATTGTAATTTAATTAAGTGGACATTAAATTTGAAATTGGATAGTAGAACTGTTAGATCTCTTTTTGCGGTATCCAATTGTCATGGATTTTAATGTTTTATTTTGCATGCATATAAACCGTGATTTTTTAATTCGATTAGCTTCGGATTTGTTTTTGCCTCGTGAGAAAATCCACGAGTAGACTAGGATTTGTTTGATTTGATCAATGTAATAGACTAGTCTAGATCTAGGTTTATTTATTTTTTGTAAATAAATTGTAACCGGATCGGCACGAAAAGACGAAGAATTAAAGGATTTAAATCCGAACCAGCGTAGGGGCATGGGCGCCTGCTACCGGGCACGCACGGGCGCAGGGCGGTCAAAGGCGAGATGAGACGGGAGGATGGGGGCGCACAGACGGGCGAAAGCGCCCAGCCGAAAGACGGGCAGATGGACGCGGCGGCGACACGCGAGACGCGGGCGCCGCCGGCGACGCGGGTAAGGCGGAGGCGGGCGAAGCGATGGATATGGACGATATGTCTGATGCGCTTGTGCCACCGAGAAAGCTGCTTGACCCCGATACTGCCGAGGCATGCCGAGGCATCAAGTGCTTTTTGCCACGGGCGTGCCGAGGTCGCTTAGTCGCCCCAGTGCCAAGTGGTGGCGGATCTTGCGGCATGCATCCCGGCCATGAGCGTGCTGGCGTGGCGGTTCGAGACAAGTATTTTTTTTTAGACGAACGAGTGGGAGAAAATTCGAGGCGTGTTTCTTCAAGATCAAGCCAAGAAAAAAATCAAACCATGACAATTGGATAATTTGTGTCCAATATGTTTATTTTTCTGTTTTTGCTTGATTTATTTATCTTATCTTATGCTTTATTTAATTTGTTTAAATGTGTTTGCATGAGGGTTGCCAAATGGAAAAATCTCAACTTCAAAATTACTAAGTATGTTTTAAATAATTAATTGACAATTTTATTCCTGGATAATAAAATTGAATTAATTTTGACCTCCATGATTTATTTATTTGTGAATTCTTTTGGAGAAATTCCCCTACCGACGGTCAAAAAAGATAGTTTTCACATGAATGAATTCGAACGGATGATTGTGGGTTATTACTAGTGGCGATTTATGACCCTCCCCACGAGGCTCGATCAAAAGCGAAATAGTAATCATGTATTTAATCATGGTTATTACTTAGGTATAAAATTGATATGCATATACTTCCTCAAGTCCTCGTCGATTTTATATTGGTCGTCAGAGCCAACTATTAATGTGGATATTAAAGGTTTGTAATCGTTCTTGTTTGTAACTTGCTTGAATGTGTTTAAATAATGACCCACCCCACGTGGCTTATTTAAACAGTTTTGAGATGTTGGCTGATGCATGTTCATATTTTTTTGAGATTTTAATATGATGCATGTGATCGAACCTTGTGATATATTTGTGCTTATGCATATTATTATTTATTTCAGTTCATCATGTCGCAACCTTTTAATCCACTGGTTCAATATCTTGAAAGACAATTTGCTCACTGGAGAAAATTTTGTTGATTGGAATCGAAAACTCACTATTGTCCTCACTGCACAAAGCCATAACTGGGTTCTGACCACACCTAAACCGGATAAACCATCAGATGAGTCCACTAAAATGGTTAAGAAAGAGTATGCTGACTGGGAGCGGTCTAACGAAATGGCTAAGTGTACCATCTTGGCTTCTATGTCAGATGTGTTGCAACACCAACACCAGAACGTTGAGACCGCTGCGGAAATCATGACTAGTCTTAAAGCGATGTTTCAACATCAAGAACCGTGTGGCTCGTTAGATCACCATGAGGGACTTGCTCTCTATGAAAATGGTGGAGGGAACGCCCGTAAGGGAGCACGTTCTCCAGATGATGGCTCACCTTAATAAACTTGAGGTACTTGGCGCTGAATACGATATCGAGACCCAAATCGATTTCGTGGTCCATTCTCTACCGAAAAGCTTTGAACAATTCAGGTTGAACTACCAGATGAATAATCAGAAGTTCTCGATGACTGATCTGTTGCAAGCTTTAGTCTCGGCAGAGGCGATATTGGGGCAGAAAAGCCAAGCCTTGGTGGCAAACGGACCTTCTTCTTCTTCTAGACCAAGGGGTGATAAGAACAAGAAAAGGAACAAAGGCCACAAGCAAGTGAACTCAAGTGTTGCCAATGGCAAAGATAAGGTGAAGAAGGGTGGTGGAGTGAACAAGCCAGCTAAGGGGAAGTGCTTCAACTGCGGTGAGAAAGGACATTGGAGGTCAGCCTGTTCCAGACCTAAGAGGGATGGAAAGAAAGGTAATTCTCACGCACTAGTTGTTGAAACTTGTTTAGCGGCGTATGCCTCCCATTTTGTGGGTGGTGGATACGGGATCCACTAATCATGTTTGTATCATATTACAGGGGTTCAAGCGGACCCGACAACTTAGTGGGAGTGAGGTCCTCATCACACTGGGCGATGCTAAAAGAGTGTCAGCTGAAGTAGTGGGAGAAGTGCACCTGTCTTATGAAGACAGTGCTTTAATTTTTGAGATATTCTTTACGTTCCGATTTTTTTTAGAAATAATTCATTTTCAGTTTCTAAACTTTTATGATGGATATTATGGTTACTTTTTTAATAAAAGTTGTTACCATTTTTTTTGATAAATTTATCTGTCATGGAACGTTGTTGAATGATCTCTATACAATTAATTGTGCACACCACTCACAAAATGTATCCTATAACACATCAACTGTTTCCGAGAAAAGAAAACGTTCATTAGACGTGAACGAGATACTTCTTTGACATCTAAGATTAGGGTCATATAAATCCAAAGAGGATCCAAAGGTTGGTGAGAGACGGTTCACTAGGGTTTTCTCCAATTTGAACCAATTCCAACCTGCGAATCATGTTTGGAGAGTAATATGACCGAGAGGGCATTTGGAGCCAAGGGGAATAGGGCCAAAGAAGTGTTAGAGATCGTTTACACAGATGTACGTAGTTCAATGTCAACCAAAGAAAGAGGAGGTTATGAGTAATTTTATTGATGATTACTCAAGGTACATTTTCCTTATGAAGCATGAATCTGAGACCTTTGAGAAATTCTAAAGAATTTAAGGCTCAAGCAGAGAATCATATGGAAAAACGTATCAAGTCTCTACGATCTGATCGTGGAGGCGAGTACCTCAGCGATGAGGTTTTTGAACTACTTATCTGATGAAGGGATTATATCCCAACTCACCGCACCCGGAACCCCTCCACAAAACGGGGTTTGCAGAGCGAAGTAACAGAATTCTTTTTGAAATGGTTAGATCAATGATGAGTTATACGGATCTTCCCGAGTCGTTCTGGGGTCATGCCTTGGAAAACAGCGACTTACATTCTGAACTTGGTGCTATTCAAATCAGTTCCCAGAACCCCAAAGAATTGTGGACCGGGCGCAAGTCTAGTATGAGACACATGAGAACTTTGGGGTGTCCGGCCTACGTGTTGGACAAGGAAACCGATAAATTGGATCCTCGATCAGAATTAAGGCTGTTTTGTAGGATACCCCGAGGGAACAAAAGGGTGAATGTTCTATAGTTCCGAAGATCAAAAGGTGGACATCCGCACCCACTTTAGATTTTGGAAGAAAACTATAGAACCAAAGAAAACCCAGAAGTGAGATTACCTTAAATGAGCTTAGAGGGCAAACCTCAGTGCCGACTGTACTAGATGATATACCAAACGATACGTTTTCACAACCGGAGCCTCGTTCACGTAAACCCGTAGATTCCGCATGCGTAGGTTTTACGTGGCTTTTTATATGCATGATATGTTGTTGCAATTATTATTTGAATTAATATTGGATTAATTCATGCTAGTAATAATTAATGAATTAAATTTTATTTAAATATTCACCCCGAATAGATCTGTGCAAATCATTCCCCAACATAGGGGTGGAGCCAAATAGAATTTTGAACGGGGATTTATTTTCTAGTAGATGGGATGACAAACGATTAATTATGTAAACAGCGGTAGCAAAGGCATCATACCAAAAAATCGTAGGAGCACGAGCATGAAAGAGCAAAGATAGACCAGTTTCAGTTATATGCCTATGTTTACGTTCAACACGACCATTTTGTTGAGGGGTGTATGGACAAGAATATCGATGCAGGATTCCATGCAAGACAAAAAACTCACGAACTTGATTATTAGTAAATTCAGTTCCACCATCACTTTGAAAAATCTTAATATTAGTGTTAAACTGATTACAAACGAGAGCATGAAAACGCTTAAGAACATCAAAAAATTCGGATTTGGCATGCATAGGATATAACCAAGAGAACCGGGAAAAATCATCAACAAACACAACATAATATCGATAACCATCTGATGAGACAACGGAAGCAGGTCCCCATAAATCACAATGAATTAAACTCAACACACTGGAGGCACGTTTTTTCATTTAAAGCAAACTGTAGGTTTTGGCAAAACAGATGTGATAGCCAAGTGACCCAAATTATTCAAAAGTTTAATAACTGAAACAGAAACATGTCCTAAATGAGAGTGCCATAATTCAAACGAAGACTTTAAAAAGTAGAAGATAAAGCAGCAATCAAAGTCGGAGTTCCATGTTCCAAAACATATAGACCGTCTTTACACCGCCTTTGCCGAACCTCCTTGGTCTCCTCTTATGCGAACCACAAAAAAAAACTTATTAGAAAATAAAACATCAACAGGTAAATCCGTCGTCAATTTACTAATGGAGAGGAGATTTTTTGTAATATGCAGGACAACAAGAACATCAAGTAGAGACAATTTATCATTAACAATACGAGAACCTAAATGAGTAATAGGGAGAGCGTCATCATTCGACGATTTATGACACGACCTTTACCAAAGGTAAGGTTCAAAGGTGTCAAGAAGTGGAGATGGATGACATCATGTGAGCGAGGCTCTTGTATCAACACACCAATCGGATTTGAATGGAGGGGTTTACAAATTACAATTTGGGCGTCAAATACTTGAGCAAGGTTAATAAACACGGAGTACTTCGCTTCATAACGGGATGGGCGGTTGTTCGCATAGTGAGGGCCACGCAAAATCGACACCGAGTAAATGTTAGTTTTCCCGATTGGCCATTTCCCCATCCACCGCATGAGAAGAACACGAAAGCCTCCATGGTTTCCACGACCATTTCCTCCATTGCCATGTGGTTGATACCCACGCCACCATTGCCACCACCACGCCTCGCCTCGACCCGGACGAACCCACGACCCGAAGAGGCCAGAACCTTTGGTCTGCGCGAGAAAGTCGCTGAGGCGGAGGATTGACGGAGCATTCATAGCTTTATCGCTCAACTCATACGCTCGAGCCCGCTGGACGAGATCGCTGAAGGAGAGATATCGCTGTCAAGGTCATGCGAACGTCGCAAAAAGATCGAAACTTCGGGGCGAGACCCCGAGAAACCAATGACCCTTATCAACGTCGGGGACCGGATGACCGATGGCGGCAAGTTGATCGCACGCTGATTTGAAGTTGCGATCGTAGTTGGCGACAAATTGACGAACCCCGCTTGAGCAACCGAGTTCATCACGCAAATGGTGTGCGCGGTAGGGAGAGGAGGACCGAACGCGCCCTCAAGTGCAAGCCAAACATCACGGGCGGGCTTGATTCCGACGACTTTTTCGGACATGGATTCTTCTTTGGTCAAAGATGAGAGGAGTAAACTTCAACGCATACCATGGCGTTTGTGCCATGCCCGAAATTGATTCGCGACGCCGACGTTGTCAACGTTTTGACCGTTGATGGAGGTTCAACAAACAGATCCATCAATGAAGGAAGAAAGATTGTCGCAGTAAGAACATTGATTTCGACTTGGCTCTTCCAGAGCAAGTAGTTGGTGGAGGTGAGCTTGATAGTCACCATGTGGATGAGAGTTGTGAGAGGAACATGAGCCTCGGCCATTTCAGAGATGAGAGATTGGGAGATCGAAAGTGTGAGAGGTGGGAGATGAGAAATTGCAGAGATATATATGATGAGAGAGAGGAAAGAGATTGAGTGCAGAAGAGCAGCAAATTAATTTGCAGATTAATGGAAGGAAGAGGTTTTAGGATTTTTCGATGTTATCTGGTGATACGATGTAAAGAGAATTAATTTCCACCGTGAATAGATGGAGAGACCGGTTCCACTATATATAATATGAGAGTACAACAAACTTTGAGATTTACAAGGATAGTTACAAATATATGTGCACAACAACCTACACAATTATCTACAATAAATCAAACTGATATGCTCTTATCTCTATCCGGAATATTTCTAGTGTTCTCTAGAATATTCCGTATTAGAAATGTTCTTCATCAACACCTAAATCACATATTTTCGTCCTTATTCGACATGCACATATGCATAAATACATGAACATGTTCATCAAAAACATGAACATGTTCATGTGAATCTCCGATTTCAAATCCTCATCCTCCATCTCCAAAACCCAAATTCAAAATTAGTACTCTAAAATTAGGGGAAATTCCAAAAAAAAAAGTGAAGTAGGTACACATCTTTGTTGAAAAATAGGTACATACTGAATACAACAAAAAATTAAAGATCCAAAACTTTTTTTTAAAAAATAATAGAAACCCGAAGTAGAAGTCGTCATTTCCGGAGATGCGCGGTTTCACCGGCGGCAGCGTCAGCACTGCCTTCGTCTCCATCGCACAAGACGTCGTTTAGGGGTGAAAGCCACCGCCGCCATCTGCAATGGGGTGTATCGGAGGGGCGGCGGAGACAGGTATATATTTATAATAGGAGTGTTTGGAGGGGGGGAGAGAGTTTGTTTGGGGTGAGGGTGGGCGGCTGAATGAATTGAATGGGGAGAGAGAGGGTTTGCAGGTTTTGTTTTGATGTGTGGGCGGTGGGGTACTATATTTAATGAGGGAGGGTATTATAGGTTTTTTATGTTGTGTTTTGCACCTTTTAGTAATACAAAAAAATATTTGCACCTAGTAGTAATGTGTAGATTTTTGAACCTCCTGGTAATTATCTCAATTTTTATTTATAGACCCACTAAAATCTCAGATGATCCAAAATCATCTCAAAACACTTATTAATATTATTCTCATTGTTTTGAAGATTTTATAATTGAACTGTGAGTGATATTATGCATTTTTTAAAATCTTGTTCTTGATTACACATCTATGGAAAAAATAAAGTATGCATAAATCAAATGTAAAAAATCAATGATAAACAATGACATAAATAATAAGATGTTTAATTAATAAATATATAAAAGTTATACTAAAATAAACAAGTTAATATGCATGAATAATATTTTGGTTATTCAAGTCATTTTGACTACCAATCAAACCAAAATAAAAATATTATAGCTCGTATATACAAATTAGTACAAACCAATATCTATCTATTCAAAAGTGTTAAAACGCATATTCAAATTAGGTTATGCTTCATTGTGAAATCGTCTCACGCTTGCATTCGATAACAAATGAAAAATTTCAAATTTTAATAAAATTAACAGAATTCATTGATCGAATTTAATAAAATTGATTTTTTCAACCTTTTCCCGAACAAAAATGCGCCTTTAAAATTGTTACTCCCTCCGTCCCAAGATAATGGTTCCATATTCCTTTTTGGTTTGTCCCAAAATATAATCCCATTTTTTTTTTGGAATGGTGTAAATTATTTAAAATGTCCCTAAACATTGTTGTTTTTATATTGAATAAATAAAAGTATATTAAAAATTTTGTACGTAAATTCAGAATTTCAAGCACAATAAATAGAGCAGGTCTCCTGCCCCATGCGTATGTGCACTTCACAGTGTATTTCATAAACATGCAACTTGTTGCATTAAAATATTCAACTTGGTAAACTGAAACATGCAACCTGTGTTCGTAAAGCACATTTGCACGTTTCGGTGTAATAAATTGAATGTTCCATTATAACATGTTGCATGTTTCCAAAACACGTTATAAAATATACAGTGCACTTGATGCATACAAGACTTATGACAATAAAATGGATAAAATATCATTTTTAATTCTGTAACTTTGGACGATTCCAATTTTAGTCCTGTAACTTTTTACTTTTTCAATTTTAGGCATATATGTGTCAATTTCAGTCCCTTTTGGTCTGGAATTTTAAAATCTCTTTTGAATAAGCATGTATACCTCGCGTGACACTTCAAAATTGAGATCTTTTAATTTCCTGCGCGACCTACACAAGTGGATTGTCACGTAACAAAAAAAAAATAAAAAAATTGAAGTGTCACATGAGATGCTCATGCTTATTCCGGCGAGATTTTAATATTTCCAACAAAAAAAGACCGAAATTAACACATTTATGACTAAACTTGAAAAAGTAAAAAGTTACAGGACTAAGAATGAAATTGTGCGAAGTTACAAAATTAAAAACTATATTTTTTCCAATAAAATGTACTGTGCACTTGGTGTAGGGATGACAATGGGCCGGGGTAGGACGAGTACCTAACTACCTAGCCCGCCTCACAAGATAAAAGCTTGATCTGGGCCGACCTCGCCCCCATGGCTCGCAAAGGGTTTTAAGACCCAAGTCCAACATGCGCGGGGCTGGTCAGGCCCGTCCTGCCTAGAGATGTTAATCCGGGCCGGGCTAAACGGGCCGGCCCGTTTAAACCTATTTATATGCAGGGTTAGAGCCGAGCAATAGTAAGCCTGTTTAAAAACGAACCTTTTTGGCCCAGACCGATTAACCCGCTGGCTAAACGGGCTAACCTGCGGGTTAACCGGGCTAGCCCGCCGGCCCGCCTAGTGTTAATATATATATTTAATATATTATATATATATATATAAAATAGAAATATATTACAGACTTTGGTCAGAAATAGAAATTAATATAATGTTACGGTGCTTTAATTGTGTAAATTGGGTAGAAAGCCACCAAATGATATAAATGCTTTAGTTTGTCCAGTAATTAATTACTACTTGTTTTATAGAATTAATCTGCTTTTATAGGAATGATTAATATTTGTTTCTAAATGTATTTAAATATATATATATATATATATATTGCAGTATATGAACAATGTTTGGAGTATTTAATATTAATTTTTTAAAAAATAAAATTGCCTTGAATTAGGTGGCCTATTTAATTTCCCGTAGAATCTTTTATTAGGGTTAGGGTTAGGTTTAAATCAAACTATTAATGACCGTTAAAAATGAACTGATTAAGGCCCATAACCGTTTAGCCCGCGACCTTGTAGGGCTGAGCCTAATGGGTTAGAGTCAACCCGTTTAACATCTCTAGTCCTGCCCCATTTTTTATCCATCCTGTTACATTTTTTTCTATTCTCACATTTAATACAATACAATAACACAATTCAAGCAAAAATGAACTATAAACAAAATTACCAAATTCACCATAATAACATTAATATTATATATATATAAATATATGTATATAAAGAGTGTGGGGCGGGATGGGCAGGGTCGGACCGGTTCATTACAATATTAGTACTCAAGCCCGACCTAACCCATGTGCAGGGTAGGCCTGACTTGGCCCATTTTAAGAATGGGTCGAGGCTGATCTGGCCCAACCGGAATGGGCCGGGTCAACTTCGGGCCGAGACGTAGTTTGTTGCATACGAATGGAGAATTAATCATAACAAAATAAATGCTCTCCCCATATCCCAAAACATGTCTAAGATCGAGTGGCTGAGAAAGGCAGTTGCACGAACGGAGCATTAAAAGCAGACACACTGAATCACCCCCTTTCCCAGTGAAAAAGAAACAAGAGTGGTAGTCTACTTACACGCACACACCACCTTCATCTCATTCTCCTCTCTCGCATTTGTGCAACCCCCGAGGGTTCTTCTCCTTTTTCTTTTCCTTTTTTTCCCTTATTTTTTTGCATTTTTCTTTTTTTTTTGTTTAATTTTAGTTTTCCTCTTCGTTTTTGGCCTCCCCGATTGTAATTTTCTATTTCTCTCCGTTTTTTTTGGTCCTGTTCTTCGCGTTAATTTATTTGGGGATTTTTCGTACAAAATAAAGAAGAAAATGCAACAGCAACAGCAGCAGAGATTAAAGCAGCAGCAACAACAAGCGCTGATGCAGCAATCCCTTTACCATCCCGGCCTTATCGCTCCTCCTCAGGTTTGATTTTTCATTCGTTTTGTTTTGTGCTAATTTTTCGTCCTTTGTGGGAAATTATGTTTCTACACTTTATTGTTCGAGTGTTGAATTTATTTTGGTGTTTGTGTTATTTTACTTCGATTTTTGTGGATAAATTTGACGTTTTTATGACATTTTTTTTTTTTTTGGATAATCAAGTTCCAGGGGTTGTACTTCTTTGGGTCAATAATTGATTAATACACGATAACGAATGCGGCTTACAATTGTTGTACTACATTTTTTAATTTATTTTTGTGGAAGACAATGAGTTTGTTATGGGGAACAAAATGGTTGATGACAAGGAACCTGTTATATGACTGCTAAACTAAAAAAATGCAATTGATACAAAGATTAAGCTAAATGTTAGTTAGATGTTTATTGTTTGCTTAGGTGCTTATTTTAGATTCTTTCCTTCACCATATTTTCGCATACAAGTTGCAATTGGAGTTGGAGAAATAATATTATAATCATAGTTGCACCTGGTACCCAGATTTCTTTTCTAAAAATCTGAGCGAAATGTTGTTTGGTTAGTTCGTTTGTGTCGTTCTGTGGGTTTATGGGTGCATTTTGGCTGATATTCTTGAAGACAAATCTATCTATGTTTTTTAACTTTTCTATTAATGTGCATATAGAGCCAATCTTGAGTGGAAACTTGCCCCCTGGCTTCGATTCAAGTACATGCCGCAGTGTGTGAGTGCTAATGAACATTTGACCCATTTCTCTTTTCTTAAGTCCTGCTTTAAAATAATCTTCATCTTGTTTTCAAGTTTTTATTATCATTGAGAATGATTTTTCACTTCTTAGCAAATGCCAGCGCTACCCCTCCAATATAGGATTATCAAATTGTGTCAACATATGTGCTGCAGCTTTTGTGGGCCCGAACTTTAATATATGTTCTAGGTGGTACAATACCTGCTGTTCATATATTATGGAATAGAGTAACACTTCGGTGCACCAGTTGCATTGTACAACTGGTGCACAACGAATACTTTAAGTGAAAACAACTAATATTGTTCAAATGAAAAAAGTTAATACTAGCCAGCTAATATCTTTCAGTAAAACAACTAATACCATTTAAGATTCACTTGAGTTGCACGGTGTAAATGATGCATAAAATTATTTGCCAATGGAATAATATTGACATCATTGATTTTATTGGAAGGCAAAATTGGAGACCTTATCTGAATCAAGAGTTTCCTGAAAGTATAGATGTGCATAATGTGATTTAGCGTCCAAACATTGTACTTTAGAGAGACTACTAGTTTTGGTGGTTATTAGGAGGTGGACTATATGGTCAGAAAGTTGGGCTGGAAGTGTTTTTAGTGGCTCATCGAATAACCTTACTTCATTGTCCAGTTATTACTTCTAAGAAGTTTATTGGTTATTGAGATAACAAAACACCTTTACTTCTAACAATTATGTCTCTTTCCCAAAAAAATAAACCTCTAATGGTTATTACATATATTAAAATTTGGTCCCATTAATATCATAGATGAAGTAATTTTGAACCATAACTGATCTTAATGATTGTTTACTGGTATTCAATATTTTACATTTTGTGGTGGTGGTTGGGAGGTGGGACCATGGGAGTAGTTTGCATTCCCAAGAATGGATCAAAATATTGAAACTTTTGGGGTTCTTATTTCCTTTAAAGTCATCTACCACTTCTCCTGAATTTTTCTAAAAGAAATTATGTACAATATGTATGTAGTTTTTATCTATATGTATTTTTTTACAATCTGTATATTAGTTTAAGTAATATCTAAATGTAAATTTCCAAAATCTGTATCTTGAAATAGATTTTTATTTTTGAATTACACTACTATATTAGCAACATACTCCCTCCATCCCACAATAATAGTTCACATTTCCTTTTTGGTTTGTCCCAAATTATAGTCCCTTTCCTAATTAAAAGTGTGTACATTGTTAAAAATACCCCTATTTAAGGTATATTGAGATTAAACATTATTGTTTTTGTATTCAATATATAAGAGTATATCAGGATCTTTATAGATAAATCCAGAATTCCAAGCACAATAAATGATGTTTTATTGGTCTGTATGAAAAATGAAAGTGGACTACTTTTGTGGGACGGAGGGAGTATAAAATATAAAAGCTTAATCTGACACCATAAACTAGACTCTTATGACTCCCCTGTTTACCCTTCAGTACATTCTCCGAGGACTTTCTGAAAAATAAACATGCACATTTTACTACTGAATCAAAATACTAAGTACATACTGAATCAAGTTACCTGCTGAATCAAAATACTAAGTACATAAGCGCCATAACACATTTTACTGGTTTTCCTTTAGGGTATGTTTGAATTAGGATTTAGAGAATTTTGAAATTTAGATTTCAAAATCCTGATATATAGTAATGATTTGTGTTTGTTTTAAGATTTACTAGGGTAGGATTAACTTTATGTAAAATTGATGTGTAAGGTCTATGATGTTGTATTATTATATTATTTTTGAATTGAATGATTGTGTAATGGTCAGTATGTATTATTCGAAGTCGTAAAAATGAGAAAAAAGGTATGAAAAGTGAGAAATAAAAGAAGAGTGGGAAATGATAAAAAAAATCATATTTACATTGATGGGTCATTGGGAGAGCGTGTTGGAGAAAATATGGTACGTGTAGGGTTAAAGGTATTTGTAGGGGTGGATAGATATATTGGGTTTTTAAAAACTGAATTCTAAAATCCCAACATAGAACGATATTTAGATCTCGAAATCCCAAATCCGGTTTCCAAATCCCAAATCAAACACACTCTTAAGGTTTAGTCCTAATCTAGAGTCAAACTGCCATCTATATTACCTAAAGGCAGCAAGCATATTATCATATTTATCTTTTCTTTCTTTTGTCCTTCAACTTTTGTATCTATGTTTCAATTTTCCTTATTTAGTTCAGAATTTTGTTTCTAATATCTGTATATGTTCGATGATCTGATTGAATGCAGGTATGTTGGCAATATCCACCCACAGGTTACCGAACCTCTTCTTCAGGAGGTTTTCTCAGGTACTGGTCCTCTTGAAGGTTGCAAGCTTATCCGGAAAGAAAAGGTATGGCTTTGATTCACACATCTTTTTATTTGCCAATTTATGGAGACTTTAATTTGCTCATTGGTTAGAACTGTCTTTCACTTAGCCTAGATGCTTTTCAGGCTTTTTAAGTTCTATGCTGAGGCATTTTATGATGCATAGTAATTAAAAAAGGGTCAATTTAGCCCCTGATCTTATCCATCAGGATCAAGTAGTAATTAGGAAAATATCGATTTAAAATATATAAAATACAAACTGAGTTCTATCAAGTTTAATGCATGAATTGAATATTAGTAAGATCGAGTTGAAAACTAAAAATAGTGGGAAAAGTTATTTGATCAATTGAAATAAAAGGACCATTTTCACGTAAAGGGCTCAAAATTTTGAAAATGATCATTTTTGGCCATTTTTGAAAGGGCCAATTTGACCATTTTCCCTAATGAAAAGGAACATTTTTACGCAAAGTGCTCAAAACTTTAGAATAATAAAGACTTACTTAAGCCCAAATAAAAGGAGAAGGGTTTAGATGTACACACAAAAAAAAAAAAAAAGGAGTTGAGGGGCCTACTTGATTATGACGGATAATATTAGGGGCTAATTGTGTAACAGGAAAATATTACCTAGATATCAAATTGGCTGCATTTTCTAGTGTTAGAGAAGATAATATTACTTTATAGTTATTTTTGGGGATCTGATGCGACTATTAGGGGGCGCTTGGTTTAAGATTCTTCAATGGGAATAAAATGACCAATTCACCTTCATCATATTCCGTACGGGGTAATGAGATTCAATATAAGTTAAACTACCTCCCCTTCTATAATCATTTCTCCTCAATCATTCCACTATTCCTCACCAACAATTAATTTTGTGTTTCCAATTTATTCAAGATTAGAGCAAAGCACTAACAATGTAACCATCATTCTCACTTTAATTCACTATTAAATGGTTATCATTCCCATACCCATTGAAGAATTTGAACCAAGCGCCCCCCTGAATTGATAATGGACCTTTGACTTATGTTAAAGCTTATCTTTGAATTATAAAATCAAATTGGTGTACAATTAGGTGATGTTTGTTTTGGGTTTTAAACTAGGATTTGGGTTTTGAAATTTAAAACCGGTTCTAGTTTGGTATTTTGAAATCCGATTTTATATAACCACCACTACAACACCTATATCAACTACTCTCACACTTTCCAATACAATCATTTTTCTCTTGTACATTTTAATATATATAAATCATAATTCACATCATCCAATCATTACAATCACACTCAACAATAATATAATAGTACAACTACATTCACTCTTACACGTTGATTTGATATAAAAGTTAAATCTCGCGCTACTAAAAAACCCATAACAAACACACAACTTACTATTTATCAGGATTTCAAGATCCCCCTAGATTTCAAAAACTGGTTTTTAAAAGTCACTTAAAAGTTAAAACCCAAAACAAACATCACCTTAAGGCTTCCATGGTCAGTTATTTTTTATGAAGAAAAATTGTTAAGTTTTCTTCTTCTTTGTAATGTATGTTTTTCACTACCTTGTGATGCAGTCATCCTATGGTTTTGTGGATTACTTTGATCGTCGATCAGCTGCCCTTGCTATCGTGACTCTGAATGGGAGGCATTTGTAAGTAGAAAAGTCTAATTGACCCCTGAGATTGAGTAATTTTTTGTTTGTCTAATACACAATTTGCAGGTTTGGGCAGGCTATAAAAGTAAATTGGGCTTATGCTAGTGCCCAACGAGAGGACACATCAAGTGTGTACATCTATCCTGTATATATGCTTGTCTCTTATTTTTATAATTTGTTGGGTGAGTTTTATAGTGTGTACTTTGTCTGAACTTGCTTTGCAGACCACTTCAACATTTTTGTTGGTGATCTTAGCCCGGAGGTTACTGATGCTACCTTATTTGCGTGCTTCTCTGTGTATTCTACTTGCTCGTAAGTCCAATTTTGCTGGGTTTTTCTTTTTCTCTGGTTGATGGATTTTTTGATCTAAATGTAACTTGTGAAAATGCAGTGATGCAAGGGTCATGTGGGATCAGAAGACTGGCCGTTCAAGGGGTTTTGGTTTTGTTTCTTTTCGCAATCAGCAGGTCTGCACATATTTTTGTTGCTTCCCCTATCTTTTATTTACTTTTATTTATTGATGAGAATTAGAGATTTTAATAAGACTGTGGCCTGCAGGGCAAGCTAAACCAAAAAAAGCAAGGGTTAGGGCTAGCCCACCAGCCTGTTTAATATTTTCAAATTTAATTTTAATATAATTATATGATACTAATATTTACTATTAATTTGTGTATTGTTATACATATTTTAATATGAAATTTGTTAGAAGGTAACAATTCATTCAAATAGGGATAAAATGTTGAGTGGTAGTGATGTTGAGTAGTATTAAATAGTTATATTACTTCATGAATGTTTGATTTTTGACATTTGGTTAATGTGATTGGATTCAATTAACAACGTAGAATTATATTATAATGTATCTTTTAATTTTATATGGTGAATTTAATTCCGTCATGTCATATAACAGTTATTATTACATGAGTCAATATTTTCATTGAAGTTATTGATTGATTACGTTCCTTTTGTAATTTTTCAGGATGCTCAAAGTGCGATAAATGACTTGACTGGTGAGATGTTTCTACCCTTTTTTTTTCATTCTTGTTAGATTCAATTAGTTAAAAAATAGGCTGATTCTTTCTGCTATCATCTTTCTCTTGCTTCTTTCTCCATTCTTTGCATTTTTTTGCGCTCTTCCTTTTCCTCCCCAGATATTTAAATATTTTCTGAGGCTGGAGATTTTCTTGATTAATCCAACCTCTAGAGGCTTATATATGCGTAGCACCAGTAATTCACAACATAATTTACTATTTTCAGTGAAATAGTGATGTAAATTGTATTTGAACTAAAGAACTATGTTTTGCTTTTTGGTTGGGGACTGTGTGAATTTTAGAGATATCAGTAGCCTGTTGCTAGAGTTCAAGAATGTCACTAGACCTTGTATAGGTGAAGATTGTGAATTAGATATGTTCCTATATATGAATATGGGGTTTGAAAATGAAATCATGTTAGTTTGGTTCGTGAATTAAATATTTTTTTATATATATGGTTTTTGAAAATGAAACATGTTTGGTTGATAGTGTTTTCTAAATGAGGTTTGAAAATTGAAGTCTACGAAAATGAATTTGGTGGGTGCGGGAAAGGCATGAAAGTGCTAATAGGCTTCTAAATAAATTTTGGTAATTGTAAGAAAATTGTGTTTGTGATGAAACTGAGCAATTGTTTTTTTCTAATTTTCAAATAGCAAGAAATGGGAAGATTTAAAATTAAAATAAAATTAAAGGTGCTAATGATTTATCAAATATGCTTAAACGTTGAATTGTGTTGGTTAAAATTTCAGGGAAGTGGCTTGGAAGTAGACAAATTCGCTGCAATTGGGCAGCAAAGAGTGCTGGTGGTGATGATCAACAGAGTTCTGATTCAAAAAATGTTGTCGAACTAACTAATGGAACATCAGGTTTGTTCTATACATATTGTGAAAATGAAACTGCTTTGTTACTTTTTTCAATGCATTACTGACTATAAGTAGAAGTTTATATGACTGGTTGGTTGTAGTTAGAAGATTTGGTGCTATTTGCGTCATTTTCAAATCTTGAATTTATAAGTGCATGGTTTTTTATCAGGTGAGATAGGCTAATAAGGACTATATGGGTGTTTATCTTATCACAATATGGATAGTATATGTGGATTTGAAATTTGTTTTCCGACCAGATATATCTATATAATTTGTATTTGATCACAATCTGTTTTGCGGATGATGGTCAAGAAAGGAGGAATGATGATGCTCCAGAAAATAATCCACAGTACACCACTGTCTATGTTGGAAATCTTGCTCCTGAAGTAAGTAAAATTTCAACCCAATTATGCTATTCTGCTATTGCCAAATACTTCTACGCACCAGTTGCACAGTACAACTCAAGTGCAATTTTAAATGGTATTTGTTGGTTTACTAAAAGGTATTAGTTGGTTGGTATTAGTTGTGCACCAGTTGCACAATGCAACTGGTGCATTCAAGTGTTACTCTGCTATTTTATGTTTCATAAAACCTCCAACTGTAGCGGATTATGTAAGTCAAAATTGAGCCTTTTTCATGACCAATGTACCTGAATATTTGTCAGTGAACTTGGAAATGCCCGAAGCGCTCTGAATTATTTAAGAAGTTTCAATATCCATGCATCCACACATAATCGTCAATGTCTCGGCTTTAGGCTGTCTACAGTTTTGTTTAAAAAAGAGAATTGCATTGGATTTCACGAGTCTTCCTTGAGCTTAATTTCTGGCCAAAATTATTTGTAGCCATTGTGTTTGGTTAAAGCAGCACCGTTCATGCCTTTTCCATTTTTTAATTGCCATTTTTTGTTTGTGGTTTTTATTAGTGGTCCATAGGTTGACACTCGTCATTTTTGCAGATTACATCAGTTGATCTCCATCGTCATTTCCACTCACTGGGGGTTGGAGTAATAGAAGACGTGCGCATTCAGAGAGACAAAGGGTTTGGGTTCATAAGGTACAGCACCCATGCTGAAGCTGCCTGTGCTATCCAGATGGGAAATACTCGATTCCTTTTTGGCAAACCCATTAAGGTACACTTGCTTTTACCTCTGTTTAGTTGAAAGTTGCAATTGGGTTCAATTGTGTAGAGATAATATCTTAATGCTAATTTAAGAAGAAAGATTGTGGTCTTAAATTTTGATAAGAATATATAAATATCGACTGTTCTATTTGCAGCAGGTTCCCCTTTTCCAGGCACTAATTTTTCCAACTCCCTCAGTACCGAGAACAGGGTTATTGCATAAAAAATCTGACTTTTTCATGTTTGTTAATACGCGTTCTACAAGTTCAAAACACAACCTTTTTTAATATAGGATATTCTGTCATAGCTGGAAAATCTTTGGAAAAATTGCAAATAAATTCACGACATTTTTTTAGTGTTCCAATGTAATCATACCTTTTTAATCTTTTGCAATTTCATACACTGCCACATAAACAGGACTTGTCGGAAAACAATCACGCGATAGAATTGCAACAATTTGAAAGGTCGTGTATCGAATTTGCATATTTTAAAAATATATGTTGTAATTGAAAAAACAATGTTGCTTGTTACACGTACAGCTATACACATTCATTCTACATCTGCCCGTTTTCTGACCTAACCAATATATGATTGCTTATATGTAGTGCTCGTGGGGCAGTAAGCCTACCCCGCCCGGAACGAGTTCTACCCCTCTCCCTCCGCCAGCTGTAGCACACATGCCCGGTTTTACAGCGGCTGACCTGGCGGCCTATGAACGACAACTTGCATTGAGTAAATACGCCTCCGCTCAGCTTCTTATGAATTCACAGGGCCATCGTCTCGAGCTGCCACTCAGCCCATCTATGATGGTGGGTATCCAGGTATTGCCACCACCCAACCACCTATGTATTACCAGTAAGATTTTTTTTTTGGTGGATCTTGATTTATATGTAATTGTAGCTTGTATCTTAGTTTAACAATTAGGGATGTTAAATTTAACAAAATCTTGATTTTCTGTCTTTGTACTATTTAACATTTATCATTTTACAAATATAATAATGTTGGGGAGATGTTTTTAGTGTTTAGTACTATGATTTTTGGGGCATTTCTGAAGCGTAGATTCTTCAGCCATTGTTTTTAATACTGAACAATGTTTGCTGCTTCAGTTAATTTTTGGTTTTTAGCAGTAAATATATGGTCTGGAGAAAACTTATTTGAGATCATAAGAGACGAAATTCCATTTTACTCTATTACATTATGACTCATGGGCTTATGAATCTTGGTTCGATCATGTTTTACGTAAAAACATGATCTAAATATTAAAATTGGGTTCGATTTTATATATGAGACTGTCTCAAGTAATAATTTTAATAAGAAATTGCTCGTTTTCTAAAATAGAGGACACTTTTTGCCTTTGTAAGCTCAAAAAAATTAAGTAGAACTGTAGAAGTACCTTTTCTTAAACTTATTAGACTTTAATTTTTTTTTTGAAAAGCAAAGTACCCTCTCCGTCTCAACTCTTTTTTCACATTTACTATTTTTTCAAGTTTTAGCGAGTGAGTTTTTTATTAGTATTCAAAATGATAAAATTATTTTTTAAGGAGACGTATAATAGAGGAGATATAAATTTATTATACACTTCTTTTAAAATTATTTTATCATTTTAAATACTAATAAATAACTCGCTAAAACACGAGAAAAAAAGTAGTGTGAAAATAATTTTGAGACGGAGGGATCTCTTACACTTTCAATTAGGTTTGCAGACATGCACTTAATCTTATTAAAAGAGTTATACTTCCTTCATTTCGCAATAGTGTGCACAATTTTTTTTTTGTCCATCCTACAATAAAGTGTATATATTTTAAAATGACAAAACGTTCAAAATTTACATCCTAACAATATTATTATAGTTAATTTAAGTAATATCAATAAAATAAATGTTTTTAGTTTCTGTGTCCAAATAGAGGTGCATATTATATCGGAGGGATGATTAGCTTTTAATATGTGTAGTGCAATGACAGTTTTGTTTTCTGTAAAAACAAATTATTGTTATGGATATATACTCCAATATGTGTATATATATTTTAAAAGGTAAATACATGTTTTAAATGAAAGACAAGAGAGGGTTCTTGTCTCGGAACTTGATGAAGCTGGAAAAATGTGGATGATTTGATTCTGCCTATATTTTGTCATCATTCTACCCCATTATCTGTCATCATGCAAAGTTTTACTGTCATCATACAATGTACTATCAACTTATACACATTAACAATTGCTCCCAAAGTCCTAAGGGTATGTTTTGTTCGCGATTAACTTTACAATTTTAAACTTTCAATTTTTTTGAAACTTAAAGTACGAATTTTAAAATTTTATTAATTCTACTCTATTTCATCACCTATTACTTTTTTATATTTTTTTTTATCTCAATACACTTACATCATCTACTTTTTTTATTCTTTAAATACACTCAAAATAATTTAATAATATCACATCAATCAACTTTTCCATCATCATATCCTATAAAATCACACGACAAACATTCATCTTTACTATTCATCAAAATTTTAAAATTCTAGAACTTCAAAGTTTGAGATTTCCCAGGCCCACTATAATCCTAAAACGAGTATGTTAATCTCGGGATTATAGTGGACGTAAGAAATTCTGAACTTCAAAGTCCTAGTAAAAAGGTTGATTATATGTTTGATTGGAGATTTTATAGGATATGATTGTGTAGAATGAGGAAACAATTGATTGATTTATATTATTATATTATTGTTGTAATAATTGAATGAATGTAATGTATTGAAAATTATGTAAAGGTAAGGAGATAGAGTGTAATAGTAGGCTATTTATTAAATCAAATGAAGTGTTGGGATAAATACAATATAAAGTGTAATACTATGTATTAGGGGGGATTAAATAGGATTTCAAAATACTTTGATGGAACAAGGATATTTAAGATTGTAAAGCCCAAAGTCCATCTGTGGTAGTCAGGAAATAAACATATATTTGCCCAAATTTTTGAGCACACAAATTAAAAAAAAAAAAATGTAATGAGTAAAATGTTGAAGGATATTATGATAAATTTTTATATATAAAGTAAATATATTAACTGAATTGAGTGTATAAGTTGATCCTAAAGTAATACTCCTCCGTCCCACAAAGATAAAATTATAGTTATTTTCATACAGCTTAAGAAATGAAAGTTATTATGGTTAAAATATTAAATTTTTATTTTGTTCTCATTTTGCCCTATTAATAGTACTTTGATATTAATTTAGAAAAAAAAAGATATATTAAATAGGGGCAAAAATGTGAAAATAAAATATTAATAATATATTAATTATATTAATTAATAACTTATATTTATGGGAATAATTAAAATAAAAATTAAATTTATTTTTGTGGGATGGAGATAGTAATATTTAATATAAATATATGAATATTTTGAGGGTGGAGTTTAGTATGAAGTTTATTTTTATGGACGTACAAACTTTTATTTTTTAAGAGAAGGAGAAATGGTACGAGAAAGTAAAATCTTATTTTAAATTATATTATAAGATATTTTCGGGTTTTTGCACGTGGTCTTTTAAGCCGTACTTATCATCTTTTGGCTTGAGAAAGCTGTTCTTTTTTTTTGGAAAAGGGCTACTATTAAAAAAGTATCAGGGCTTCAAGCCAAAAGCTAAATGATATTTTAGTGAATAAATTGAAGCAATATAAAGGGAATAATAATTTTAATGGTCTATATTGTAGAATAATATTACTTGTAGTAATAATTTCAATGGTCTATACTGCAGTACTCCACAGTTTAAATGCATAACACGTGGATGGCTAAAAAAATACCTACCTGTATACACTATACAAACACATGTTAGTGAATTAGTGATTTAGAGAGAAAAATATATGAAAAAAAAATACAAAATAACCAAATCACAAGAGGTGTTTGTTGATTTTTTATTTTTTTTTAGATTTCTGTAACTTAGAAATTAAAAACAGTGTTTGAAAACACAAATTCCTGCTACCAATGAAACCTCAATCAGCTTTTGCTGAAAAAGAAAATAATAGGACTAATAATTAATATAGTTGACCATATATTTTTGGTACATATTCTTGTTGTAATTTACCGTATATTACTCCTGTAATTGTGGGCTTTTCTGTTGTAATTTCGTAATTACGTTTAATTAATAGACGCTCTGCCATCACCACAATCATCGATGATTTTCTAAATCTCCTTACATGGTATCAGCTTCCCGATCCTAACCCTAATTCTCCTGTGAAATCGGCCGTCGCCATCTTCCGCATCGTCCCGCTTGACGGACTTGTCCCCTCCGTCTTTTCTCACACCAGACGGTCCCCTCTGGTGGTTCTGGCTTTCGTCGCCCTAATCCTTCTCCCTCAACCACTATATTCAGAAAACCCTAAATTCCGCTCGCCCTATCTCTCCCACCATGGCTTCTCCTACCGAAACTCTACCGGTTACCACCATGATCAACATGGTTTCTGCTATCAAATTGAATGCTGCGAATTACTTACCTTGGCGTCGTCAGGTCGAACACATGGCAGAGTGCTTCGACTTGATGGGCCATCTCGACGGTTCTATTGTAGCGCCATCCCCATTTGTTACTTCGGACGCCGGAGTTCAGTCCGCCAACCCGGCGTTTCTGGCTTGGAAGGTGAAAGACCGAAAGTTGCTTAGTGTGGTGTACACCTCGCTTTCCTAGGATGCAGCCAATGAGGTCCTGGATGCTCAGACGACGAGGGACATGTGGGTCACTCTGGAAGGCGTCTTCTCCTCGCCGTCTCGCCAGCATCAACTACGTGAGGAACTTCTTTCTCTTCGTCGGGGTGACTCCTCTGTTGAGGAATATGGTAAGAAGTTCAAACTCTTATGTGATCAATTAAATGCTATTGGATATCCTGTGATTGAATCGGATAAAAGTCACTGATTTTTGCGTGCTTTGGGTATTCAATTTGCTAGTTTTGCGGATACCCGTATGGCGTTCTCTCCAAATCCTAATTTTCGTGATCTGCTAAGCCAAGCTAAACAGTATGACTCGATGCTTCGTGCTATGGAAAACCTCGTACACTCAAGCGGCCTTCACGGCAGATGGTCGCTTACAATCTGAGCATACCTCGATGCCAAGTGGTGGTCGTGGAAATCAGTTTAATCGTTCTCAGAATGGTGGAAATCAGTCGGGCAACACTGGAAATCGTGGGAATCAATTTGGCCGCGGGCAATCCTCGGGTACCCTGGTGGTTCGAATGGTGGTCCCTCTAGTTCGAACAACGAGGGGCAACGTACTTACATTCCCAAGTGTCAAATATGCCATGGGGAAAATTATGCTGACAAATGCCCTCAGTTTCTCGGTGCTCGACAGGCTGTCTCCTCTGCAAATTTGGCACAGGCTTTTCAATCTTCATGCAACGTTTTGGACCCCACACCTGATTGGTATCTTGACTCGGGAGCCTCTGCTCATATGACCAATCTGTTGGGGAATTAATTGCCCGGATCTATTCGGGATGAATATTTAAATACAAATTTAATTCTAACAATTATTACTAGCATGAATTAATCCTATATTAATTCAAATAATAATTCAACAACAGATCATGCATATAAACAGTTCACGTAAATCCTACGCATGCGGAATTACTACGAGTTTACGTGGACTTACCTCTTGGAATGACAATGGTCTCGTCAATGAAAACACACCAAAAGACCTTCCCAAGTATTCCCTAGTCCTTGCTCGACAATCCGGTGGAAGGACGCTCGCGAACAATTAACAAAAGGGAAAATAAAATTTGTTGCACCACTTTTGTGGATTTACTAATTTTTCCAGCACATGGAATTGTACTTGGGAATGAAACACTCATCCCCTATTTATAGAGGTGTAGTGGCCGATTTTTAGTGATAAAATAATATGGAAAAATCTTTTTCTTGATCTCCAAGAAATCTTGAATATATCTCATATATTCTTTTCTCCATAATTAAAATATTCCACAAAAATCCCAACTCCTCTTGTTATGGCATATTCGAAAATCTTAAGAGAAAAGAATCCAAGATTTGGATCTTCTTGAATTTATGAGATATACTTGTATTGCAAGAATACATATCTTCCATAATATCTTTTCAAGAAAATCAAGAAAATCTTTCTTTCCTTTTTTATTTCAAAATTTTGAAAAATATCTATATGAATAACCAAGTGGGAGATTTCTTGAATTTAATGAGATAATCTTGTATTCCAAGAATACATATCTTCATTCCAAAACAAAATTCAAAGAAAATCTTTCTCCCCTTTTATTCATAATTTTCGAAAAAAACAAGGAAAAATAGGCAACAAAATTTATTTTATTTTTAAACACCTTTTCAGTTATTGGACTTTATCTTGGGCTACTTGGGGGGTCTTTAGGAGAATTAAGATTGGACCTTCCAATGGATCTTGAATTATCAATATTGAGCCACAATATTATTCAAGCCCATAAATATTAATTAATCCCACTACATAATTAATATTGCACTATCCATCTTAACCCATATTACAGTTAATATGGCTCCCGATTATTATTTCCCGTGTTTAAGATTATCTAGCCCATTAATTAATTCAAGCCACTGAAATAGCTTTCCATTAATTAATATCTTCTATCCTTGGTAAAGGAACGGTTCAACATTATTATCCACACAGGAAACTAGTTTCACTTGTAAGATTTGGTATGATAAAACTTATGAACCTCCCAAGGGGGCAAATCGAACAAGCGTACTTACACACGATTCTCCGTATTAAATCTTAGCAATCGCATGTGACCAATAATATTGCCCAAGATATAGGGTATTGAATCTCATTGATTCTCTTCCCGTAATAAGTCAAAGCAATAGTTACTAACCACACACAATCCTATTTAAGGGACGAAGATTAAGAAATAACTAACCACTGAGGTCTAATTCTTCCTAGTTCAGTTCTGAAGAATTTGTCCTCCTGTAGGTCCTCTTCAGTGCATCAGTCATGCACTAGTGTAATCTCTTAGTCAAGACAAACCAATCTGAGCCTTACACTTCAACCTTTCACGATGGGTTGTTCATTTCCATCTAGGTCGTGAATGGTGTACTTTTAGTTACAAGGAACTGTTAATTTAATCTTCTGTGATCTGGTATCACTAAATTAACTACAATGTAACATGTACTATTTATTGAACAGTTATGCAGTAAATATATATAACATTCGATGATATTTAAAGCATCAGTGATAAACAATTTATTTCAAAAATAAGTCCGAAATTCATGCGATTATACAAAGTAAAAACATACTTTCCAAAGATAATCCCAACAATCTCCCACTTATACTCAAAGTCTGCTTTTAAGTATACTACAACATGTCTCGTGTAGTACGTGACAACTAATGTCACCTACACGAACCTAATAATGTCTTCCACTTATACTCAAAGCAGATTGGCAATGGTCTTGACACCAATTCCTTTCACATGTCTCTCGAATGTATTCTGAGGCAGACCCTTTGTGAATGGATCAGCTAGGTTGTCTTCCGACGCGATCTTTGCCACCTCTATATCTCCTCTCTTAATGATTTCTCGATAAGATGGTATTTCCTTTCAATGTGTTTGTTGGCCTTGTGGGCTCTTGGTTCCCTTTGAATTTGCAAATCGCTCCCATTGTCACAATAAATGTTGATGATTGTCTTTGGCAAATTTAAACTACATCCAAGTCCACTAGGAAGTTCTTGAGCCAAACCGCTTTTTCACGCCTCCCCCCAAGCAGCTACATATTCGCTTCCATGGTAGAATCTGCGATGCATTTTTTGCTTAACGCTTCTCCACGTCATGGCTCCTCCCCCATGTAAAACACACTACTAGGAGGTAGATTTTTCGAATCTAAGTCCGATTGGAAATCCGAGTCCGTAAATAGCCGATGGGGATTAGACTATCGACCGATAAACCAACATTCTATCTCAAGTTTTTTTTCGGATACTTGAATGTTTTTTAATCGCCATCAATGTTCTTTCCCCCAGTTACTTTGATATCTTGCCACCATGCCAACGACAAAGCGGATATCCGGTCTTGTGCACAAAGATTGCATACATAAGGCTTCCGACGGTAAAAGCATAAGAATGTCTTTCATGTCATCTATCTATCTTTTTGTGTCTTAGGGCACATTTCCTTGATAGATGGATTCCATGCCTAAAAGGTACGGCCTTTCTTGAATCCTGCGTCTTTGAATCGTTTCAAGACAAAGGTCTATGTATGAAGCTTGCGATAAGCTATCATCATTTTCTTGAGATCTCGAGTGATCTTGATCCCAAGGATGTGCCCGCTTCCCCCTAAGTCCTTCATATCAAATTGTTTTGAAAGCCATGCCCTTACGTCCGATAACACCTTTACATCGTTCTCGATGAGCGTAATGTCGCTCACGATAGTACTAAGAATACCAATGCGATTCCGACACGCTTTTTTGTACACACAACTTTTGAACTCGTTTTGATCAAACCCATAAGACTTTATAACATGATCAAAATATTGGTTCCAAGCTCGGATGCTGTTTGAGTCCGTAAAATGGACTTCATGAGCTTACAAACTAGGTGTTCTTGGCCCTTTTCAATGAAGCCTTGGGGTTGTTGCATATAGATTTCCTCATCAAGACTTCCGTTAAGGAAAGCCGCTTTGACATCCATTTGCCAGATTTCAAAATCAAGATGCGCAGCTATCGACAAGAGAATCCGGATGGACTTGAGCATTGCTACAGGTGAAAAGGTTTCCTCATAGTCGATCCCTTCTTTCTGAGTATACCCTTTCGCCACAAGCCTTGCCTTGAAGGTTTGCACCTTCCCGTCCGGTCCCCTCTTTCTCTTGTATACCCACTTTGCAACCAATGGGCTTGACCCCATTAAGTGGTTCGACTAGCTCCCACACTCTGTTATGATCCATAGACCTCATTTCTGCTTTCATTGCCTTTTGCCAAGAAACCGCATCCTTGTCTTGGATTGCCTCATCATATGTCCATGGGTCTGATTCATCTTATCCGGGAATCAAGTCCGAGAACTCTCCTATCCCCATGAATCTCTCGGGCTGTCTAACAACCCTCCCACTACGACGAGGTTCCTTGCCAGAAAGTGTGTCGTTTGGTATATCATCTTGTATAATTTTTGAATGAGGTTAGCCCCCTTAAGGTAATCTCACTGGTCTTCTTTTCGCTCATATAGTCTTCCTCCAAAATTTAAAGTGGGTGCTTATTACCACCTTTTGATCTTCGGGACCATAGAACATACACCCTTTTGTTCCTGGGGTATCCTATAAACAACCTTAATTACGATTGAGGATCCAATTTCCCGCTTCCTTGTCCAACACGTGGGCGGACACCCCCAAATTCTCATGTGTCTCAAAACCGGGCTTCATACCGTCCACATTCTTTGGGAGTTTTGGGAACCAATTTGGATGGCACCAAGTTCAGAATGTAAGCCGTTGTTTCCAAGGCATGACCCCAGAACAACTTGGGAAGATCCGCATAACACATCATTGATCTAACCATTTCTAAAAGAGTTCTATTTCTTCGCTCTGCAACCCCGTTTTGTTGAGGGGTTATGGGTGCAGTCAGCTGGGATGCAATCCCTTCATCTGACTTGTAGTTCAAAAACTCATCGCTGAGATACTCACCTCCACGATCGGATCGTAGAGACTTGATACGTTTTTCCCTATGATTCTTTGCTTGAGCCTTAAATTCTTTGAATTTCTCAAAGGTCTCAGATTTATGCTTCATAAGGAAAATATAACCGTACCTCGAGTAGTAATCAATAAAAGTGACGAAATACTCGTAACCTCCTCTTGCCATGGTTGACATTGGACCACATACGTCTGTGTGAACGATTTCTAACACTTCTTTGGCTCTATTCCCCTTGGCTCCGAATGCCCTCTTGGTCATTTTACCCTCCAAACATGATTCGCAGGTTGAAATTGGTTCAACTTGGAGAGACTCTAGTGAACCATCTTTCACCAACCTTTGGATCCTCTTTGGATTAATATGTCCCAATCTTAGATGCCATAGAAGTGTTTCGTTCACGTCTGATGAACGTTTTCTTTTATCAGAAACAGTTGATGTGTTATAGGATACGTTTCGTGAGTGGTGTACACAGTTAATTGTGTAGAGATTACTTGACAACGTTCCATGACAGATAAATTTATCATGAAGAGAAATGGTAACAACTTTATCAAAAGTAACCGAATATCCATCAAGGTAAAGTTTAGAAACTGAAATCAAGTTCTTTCTAAAATTCGGAACGTAAAGTACATCTCTTAAAATTAAAACTCTGTCTTCAAAAGACAGGTGCACTTCTCCCACTGCTTCAGCTGCCACTCTCGTAGCATCGCCCAGTGTGATGAGGATCTCACTCCCACTAAGTTGCTGGGTCCGTTTGAACCCCTGTAAAGTGAAACATACATGATCAGTGGATCCCGTATCCACCACCCATAAATGGGAGGCATACGCCTCTAAGCAAGTTTCAACAACTAGTGCGTGAGAATTACCTTTCTTTCCATTCTTTTTGGGATTGGAACAGGCTGACCTCAAGTGTCCTACTCCGCCGCTTTCCAAAACTTTCCTCATGCTTGATTCCATGCTCTTATTTGATGTTGAGTCTACTTGGTTTAACTTTCTTCTCTTTTCATCATCCTTATCACCACTTGACCTAGGATGAAAAGAAGATTTCTGTTTTCCCAAGTTCTTTTCCTCGAGCTCCCTCTCTCTTTCAACCAAAGTGAGAGCATTTACAAGATCATCCACTGTAAAATCTAAATCTTCCAATAGATACTCAAGATAGTGGTGATTATAGCTCTTTGGTAAGGATTGGAGAATGAAATCAATCTTAGTCTTGAAATCACATTTTTCGCCGAGGATCTCAAGCTCCTCAAATAGCACCATAACCCTAAGAACGTGCTGCGCTGCAGTCGTCCCTTTTTCCATTTTTAATTCAGCAATTTATTGCTTCACACTTTGGATTGCCATATGGGTCTGATGTGCGAACATCACTTCGAGATTCTGTAAGATGTCTGCAGCTGACTCATATTCTTGGTGAAGACGTTTCAACGCATCTGACAGATGTGCCAGAATTGTATCCTTCATCAATTCATTTGCTAGCTCCCATTCACCATATAGCATCTCGTCCCATATTCCGGCATCCTTAGATGGTTTTTCAGGTTTTGGTGTATCAAGTACCCATTTGGAAGGTGATGCGGCTAGGATATGTTTTAGTTTGTATATCCAATCAAAATAGTTTTCACCAGTAAGCAAATTGTCTTTAAGTATATTGAACAGTGGATTAAAAGGTTGCCACATGATAACTGAAATAAATAATAATATGCATAAGCACAAATATATCACAAAATTCGATCACATGTTTCATATTAAAATCTCAAAAAAATATGAACATGCATCAGCCAACATCTCAAAACAGTTTAAATAAGCCACGTGGGGTGGGTCATTATTTAAACACATTCAAGCAGGTTACAAACAAGAACAGTTACAAACCTTTAATATCCAGATTAATAGTTGCCTCCCACTTGACCAATATAAAATTGACAGGGACTTCGGGGAAGTATATGCATATCAATTTTATACCTAAGTAATAACCATGATTAAATACAAAATTATTATTTCGCTTTGAACGAGCCTCGTGGGGAGGGTCATCGTTGCCACAAGTAATAATCCACAATCATCCGTTTAGAATTTATTCATGTGAAAGCTATCTTTTGACCGTCCCGTGGGGGGAATTTCTCCAAAAGAATTCACAAATAAATAAATCATGGAGGTCAAAATTAATTCAATTTTATTATCCAGAATAAAATTGTCAATTAATTGTTTAAACATACTTAGTAATTTTTGAAAGTGAGATTTTTCAAAATATTTTCTCATGCATCGCAAATTTAAACACAATTTAAATAAGCATAAATAATGCATAAACATCAAGACAAAACATTAAACATATTGGGCACATTTATCCAATTGTCATGATTAATTTTTGTCATGTCTTGATCTTGAGAAATCGTCTTCACAGCCTTCATCGTTAGTCTCGAAAAGCTCCCACTTGACCGTTTAAAAAAAAAATGCCTTGTCAAGCCACATCATCGACTAGATCGCGGGTCAGAGTGCCCGCCTAGCACTCCCCCGGCCGTGTCGAGTGGCGTCCCCATCTCTTGGCCAAAGCGCCCGACGCGTCGCTCGCCATGCCGCCCTCGGCGTCGCCGCCCGTCACCTCGGCAATGTCGCCCGCGTCGCCCGTAGCGTGCCTCCGGCGGCATCGCCCGCCGTCACGCACCTTTGGCGGCATCGCCCGCCAGCGTCGCCCCCATCACCAGCGCGTGCCTCGGCGTCATCGCCCCGCTTCGCGTCGCCAGCAGCGGCCTCTTCGGCATCGCCCACCAGCCCCGCGTCGCCAGCGTCGGATCCGCGTGTGCTCGGCCCCTCGGCCTCACCCCACGCCCGTCTTGCGTGCCTCCCTTGGCATGACGCCTTGCCGCCACGCCTAGGGATCCCATCTTTTAATTCTTCGTCTCGCCTCCGTTTAGATCCGATTACAATTTATTTACAAAAAATAAATAAACTTAGATCTAAACTAGTCTATTACATTGATCAAATCAAATAAATTCTAATCTACTCGTGGATTTTCTCACGAGGCAAAACGAATTCGAACGAATCGAATTAAAAAACTACAATTTATATGCATGAATAAATAAACACATTAAATTCCATGACAATTGGATACCTGCAAAAAAAGATCTAGCAATTCTACTATCCAATTTCAAATTTAATGAAGACGAATTAAATTACAATTTAAATTTTAGAGCTTCAAACCGAGGCTCGATACGATTGTTGAAATTAATTGCCTTGATCTATTCGGGATAAATATTTAAATACAAATTTAATTCTAATAATTATTACTAGCATGAATTAATCCTATATTAATTCAAATAATAATTCAACAACAAATCATGCATATAAACAGTTCACGTAAATCCTACGCATGCGGAATTACTACGAGTTTACGTGAACTTACCTTTTTGAATGACAATGGTCTCGTCAATGAAAACACACCAAAAGACCTTCCCAAGTATTCCCTAGTCCTTGCCGACAATCCGGTGGAAGGAAGCTCGAGAACAATTAACAAAAGGGAAAATAAAATTTGTTGCACCACTTTTGTGGATTTACTAATTTTTGCAGCACATGGAATTGTACTTGAGAATGAAACACTCATCCCCTATTTATAGAGGTGTAGTGGCCGATGTTTAGTGATAAAATAATATGGGAAAATCTTTTTCTTGATCTCCAAGAAATCTTGAATATATCTCATATATTCTTTTCTCCATAATTAAAATATTCCACAAAAATCCCAACTCCTCTTGTTATGGCATATTTCGAAAATCTTAAGAGAAAAGAATCCAAGATTTGGATCTTCTTGAATTTATGAGATATACTTGTATTGCAAGAATACATATCTTCCATAATATCTTTTCAAGAAAATCAAGAAAATCTTTCTTTCCCTTTTTATTTCAAAAATTTGAAAAATATCTATATGAATAACCAAGTGGGAGATTTCTTGAATTTAATGAGATAATCTTGTATTCCAAGAATACATAGCTTCATTCCATAACAAAATTCAAAGAAAATCTTTCTCCCCTTTTATTCATAATTTTCGAAAAAAACAAGGAAAAATAGGCAACAAAATTTATTTTATTTTTAAACACCTTTTCAGTTATTGGACTTTATCTTGGGCTACTTGGGGGGCCTTTAGGAGAATTAAGATTGGACATTCCAATGGATCTTGAATTATCAATATTGAGCCACAATATTATTCAAGCCCATAAATATTAATTAATCCCACTACATAATTAATATTGCACTATCCATCTTAACCCATATTACAGTTAATATGGCTTCCGGTTATTATTTCCCGTGTTTAAGATTATCTAGCCCATTAATTAATTCAAGCCACTGAAATAGCTTTCCATTAATTAATATCTTCTATCCTTGGTAAAGGAACGGTTCAACATTATTATCCATACTGGAAACTAGTTCCACTTGTAAGATTTGGTATGATAAAACTTATGAACCTCCCAAGGGGGCAAATCGAACAAGTGTACTTGCACACGATTCTCCGTATTAAATCTTAGCAATCGCATGTGACCAATAATATTGCCCAAGATATAGGGTATTGAATCTCATTGATTCTCTTCCCGTAATAAGTCAAAGCAATAGTTACTAACCACACACAATCCTATTTAAGGGACGAAGATTAAGAAATAACTAACCACTGAGGTCTAATTCTTCCTAGTTCAGTTCTGGAGAATTTGTCCTCCTGTAGGTCCTCTTCAGTGCATCAGTCATGCACTAGTGTAATCTCTTGGTCAAGACAAACCAATCTGAGCCTTACACTTCAACCTTTCACGATGGGTTGTTCATTTCCATCTAGGTAGTGAATGGTGTACTTTTAGTTACAAGGAACTGTTAATTTAATCTTTTGTGATCTAGTATCACTAAATTAACTACAATGTAACACGTACTATTTATTGAACAGTTATGCAGTAAATATATGTAACATTCGATGATATTTAAAGCATCAGTGATAAACAATTTATTTCAGTAAATAAGTCCGAAATTCAGTCTGATTATACAAAGTAAAAGCATACTTTCCAGTATAATCCCAACACAATCAACCTGCTGCGTTGGATTCTTACGAGCCTTATTCTGGTAATGGTTCAGTCATTGTTGGTAATGGCACTGTGTTAAATATTTCTCATATTGGCTCTAGTAAATTGTCTGCAGATGTTCAGTTATTGGACGTTTTAGTGGTGCCTCATATCACTAAAAATCTTCTGTCCATCAGTAAATTGACATCCGATTTTCCAGTTGATGTAATATTTTCTGATAAATTTTTTGCCATTCAGAACCGAGTGACGAAACAAATTCTGGCCCAAGGAAGGTGTGATAAAGGCCTTTACTTACTTGACAGGGGTGTTCCGGTTTTGGTGGCTGCAGTCCGGAATAAAAAGTTGAAAGAAAGTTTTAGTTTATGGCATTTACGTTTAGGGCATGTCCCATTTCCTGTTATTTCTCATTTAAATAAGCTTGGTCACTTATCTGTCACTTCGGTTTTACCTAGTCCGAGTAGTTGCTCTTCCTGTCAATTGGCAAAGAGCAAAATACTATCTTTTCAGTTGAATGAGAAACGTGCTGATAATGTTTTAGATTTGATACATTGTGATTTATGGGGTCCTACACCCGTTTCTACTGCTGATGGTTACAGATATTATGTTGCCTTTATTGATGATGTCTCTCGATTTTGTTGGATTTATCCATTACGCGCCAAATCTGAGTTTTATGGGATTCTTGTTCGATTTCATACATTTGTTTGCACGCAGTTTGATCGTAAAATCAAGGTCTTCCAAAGTGATGGGGATACTGAATTTGTGAATGCTAAAGTTCGTGATTTTATGCATTCAAATGGCAAACTTCATCAGCTTTCTTGTCCTTACACTCCGCAACAGAATGGTAGGGTTGAACATAAGCATCGTCATATAGCCGAAACTGGCCTATCTATGTTATTTCATGCCCATGCTCCTGCTTCACTTTGGTTTGATGCATTTGCAACAACTGTTTATGTCATCAACAGGCTTCCATCTTCAGTATTGCATGACTCGTCTCCTTTTCAGACATTATTTGGTTATGCCCCTAATTATGCGAACTTCAAACCATTTGTGTGTCGTGTGTTTCCATTTCTTTGAGATTATGCTGCCAACAAATTAGAGCCTCGTAGTCGGCCGTGTATTTTTCTGGGGTATAGTTGTTGGGATTATACTAGAAAGTATGCTTTTTACTTTGTATAATCAAAACTGAATTTCGAACTTATTTACTGCAATAAATTGTTTATCACTGATGCTTTAAATATTATCGAATGTTACATATATTTACTGCATAACTGTTCAATAAGTCGTACGTGTTATATTGTAGTTAATTTAGTGATACCAGATCACAGAAGATTAAATTAACAGTCCCTTGTAACTAAAAGTACGCCATTCACGACCTAGATGGAAATGAACAACCCATCGTGAAAGGTTGAAGTGTAAGGCTCAGATTGGCTTGTCTTGACCAAGAGATTACACTAGTGCATGACTGATGCACTGGAATAGGACCTCAGGGAGGCAAATTCTTCAGAACTGAATAAGGAAGAATTAGACCTCAGTGGTTCGTTATTTCTTAATCTTCGTTCCTTAAATAGGATCACGTGTGATTGGTAACTATTGCTTTGACTTATCATGGGTAGAGAATCAACGAGATTCAATACTTTTTATCTTGGGCAATATTATTGGTCATATGTGATTGCTAAGATTTAATACGAAGAATCGTGTGCAAGTACGCTTGTTTGATTTGCCCCCTTGGGAGGTTCATAAGCTTTATCATACAAAATCTTGCAAGTGAAATTAGTTTCCGGTATGGATAATAATGTTGAACCGTTCTTTGACCAAGGATAATAGATATTAATTAATGGAAAGCTATTTCAGTGGCTTTAATTAATTAATGGGCTAGATAATCTTAAACACGGGAAATAATAACCGGGAGCCATATTGTCTGTAATATGGGTTAAGATGGATAGTGCAATATTAATTATGTAGTGGGATTAATTAATATTTATGGGCTTGAATAATATTGTGGCTCAATATTAGATATTCAAAGTCCATTAGAAGATCCAATCTTAATTCTCCTAAAGGCCCCCTAAGTAGCCCAACATATAGTCTAATAACTGAAAAAGTGTTTAAAATAAAATAAATATTGTTGCCTATTTTTTCTAATTATTTTCGAAAATTATGGATAAGAGGGGAGAAAGATTTTCTTTGAATTTTGTTATGGAATGAAGATATGTATTCTTGGAATACAAGATTATCTCATTAAATTCAAGAAATCTCCCACTTGGTTATTCATAATAGAGATTTCAAAAATTTTGAAATATAGTGGGCAAGAAAGATTTTCTTGATTTTCTTGAAAAGATATTATGGAAGATATGTATTTCTTGAAATACAAGAATATCTCATAAATTCAAGAAGATCCAAATCTTGGAATCTTGGACCTCATATTTCGAAATTATCCATAATATGAGTAAGTGGGATTTTTGTGGAATATTATAATTATGGGAAAAATAATATAAGAGATATATTCAAGATTTCTTGGAGATCAAGAAAAGATTTTACCACATTGTTTTATCAAAAACTTTTCGACCACTTGTGCTCTATAAATAGGGGATGATTCTTTCATTCCCAAGTACAATTCCATGTGCTGGAAAAATTAGTAAATCCACAAAGGTGGTGCAACATAATTTATTTTCCTTTTGTTAATTGTTCACAAGTGTCCTTCCACCGGATAGTCGAACAACAAGGGCTAAGGGAATACTTGGGAAGTTCTTTGGTTAGTCTAATCACCGGATCAATCGCCATCCCAAGAGGTGCGTTCACGTAAACTTCGTGAGAATTCGCATCGCGTAGGATTTACATGAATTAATTATATGCATTATATGTTGTTGGCTTATTATTTGAATTAATATAGGATTAATTCATGCTAGTAATAATTATAAGAATTAAATTTGTATTTAAATTTTCACCCCGAATAGATCTGTGCAACTTATTCCCCAACAACCGTATGGTATGAAACAACAGCTTTTGCTCGATTTTTTTAAATTGTAATTTAATTCGCTGACATTAAATTTGAAATTGGATAGTAGAATTGATAGATCTGTTTTGCAGGTATCCAATTGTCATGGAATTTAATGTGTTTATTTATGCATGCATATAAATTGTGGTTTTTTAATTCAATTCATTCGGATTCGTTTTGCCTCGTGAGAAAATCCACGAGTAGATTAGGATTTGTTTGATTTGATCAATGTAATAGACTAGTCTAGATCTAGGTTTATTTATTTTTGGTAAATAAATTGTAACAGGATCGAAAACGAGGACAGAGACGAAGAATTAAAGGACAAAATCTAGAACCCGGCAGAAGTGAGTACGCCGCATCTAAACGCGCTGCCAAGGAGGCATCGCTACGACGCTGACGCGACGCTGCAGCACGACAAAGCGCTGGGCGGCAGGCCGAGGCCGACGCTGAGGATTCGTTCATACAAATCTTAGGCGACGGGCACCGCGGCGCGAGAGCGCCAAGGCAGATGTACGCGTCGCGCTACATGAGACGCCGACGCGTTCGGTGCCGAGGTTCGCGGGCGAGGCCGGCGAAGGAAATGATGACGGATAAGACGCGGAACGCTGGCCGCCTGGGAGGAGTGCGCGACCTGCCGAGGCATGCCGAGGCGCGGGCGGGCGACGCCTGTCGAGCGCTGCCGAGGCTGAACTTAGCCAAGTGGTCGGCCGGATGCGGGCGTGCATCCCGGCTGCGAGCTACTTGGCGTGGCGTTTTGAGACGGATTATTTTTTCGAGACGATCGAGTGGGAGAAATTCAAGATGGTGTTTCTTCAAGATCAAGCCAAGAAAAATCAAACCATGACGATTGGATAATTTGTGCCCAATATGTTTATTTTTTCTGTTTTGCTTGATTTATTTTGTGCTATTTTATGCTTTATTTAATTTGTTTAAATGTGTTTGCATGAGAATTGCCCAATGAAAAATCTCACCTTCAAAATTACTAAGTATGTTTAAATAATTAATTGACAATTTTATTCCGGATAATAAAATTGAATTAATTTTGACCTCCATGATTTATTTATTTGTGAATTCTTTTGGAGAAATTCCCCCCACGGGACGGTCAAGAGATAGCTTTCACTTGAATGAATTCCAAATGGATGACTGTGGGTTATTACTAGTGGCAACGATGACCCTCCCACGAGGCTCGTTCAATACGAAATAATAATCCTGTATTTAATCATGGTTATTACTTAGGTATAAAATTGATATGCATATACTTCCCCGAAGTCCCTGTCAATTTAATATTGGTCAAGGGGCCAACTATTAACTGATATTAAAGGTTTGTAATCGTTTTGTTTGTAACCCGCAATGCGCTTAAATAATGACCGAGGTCCCGCAACCAAGGGCGTCTAGAGGAGGGGTGAATAGACTTCCTCTCCACTTTTTCCCAGATCAAAAGCATTTTTGAATCCGGTTTGGTCTCGATAACCAACTTATCAACGCCGTAGCGATGTTCGAGTTCTCACTATCGATTAATCGATGTAAAAGGAAGCTTAAGTTTTACCTGGAAAAACCAAATTGTATAAATCGATTCCAAGTTTTATCTTTTTAATCGGTTGACGTAAATATCGTTTCTTCATCTTAACTTATGTATGCAAGATTGTGCGATGTGAGAGCAAAGTTAATCAAAAGCAAAGAAAGGCACACAAGATTTATAATGGTTTCGGACAAACCAAACTCTTCCCTTTCACAAGACCAACTTAACCGACTTAACCGACGACTTAGTTTAGTGTGGTTAGTCCAACACAAGACACCAACAGATGTTTTAAGAGTCCAACAAGAGTTCAAGATGGTGTTTCTTCAAGATCAAGCCAAAACCCCAGATTTCTTGCTAAAAACTTATCAAACCATTTGACGATTGGATAATTTGTCTTTCCTCATTACCCAATATGTTTATTTTTTGCTAAGAACTTATGCTTGAATTTATTTTGTGTTCTTTATTTTATGCTTTTGATTTAATTTGTTTAAATGTGTTTGCATGATCCCAATTTATAGCCCAATGAAAAAAAGCAATCTCACCTTCAAAATTACTAAGTATGTTTAAATAATTAATTGACAATTTTATTCTGATAATAAAATTGAATTAATTTCGACCTCCATGATTTATTTATTTGATGGAATTCTTTTTGAGAAATTCCTCCAACTAAGGTTGGTATTCTTCTTGTTTAGATCAAGAGATAGCTTTCATCTTGAATGAATTCCAAATGGATGACCGATAAGTCTTCGTTACTAGTGGCAACGATGACCTTCCCTTATCTTCGAAGCATCCTAGCTTCAATATTCGAAATAATAATCCGACTAGATTTAATCATGGTTTAACGCTTAGGTATAAAATTCTTATTCGATCATATACATATTGAGTTCCCCTCAATCCCCTGACCTATCTTTAATATTCTATACAATCATTATCAACCAACTATTAATAGATAAACAAAGGTTTGTAACGGGTCCTATTATTGTTTTTTAACTTTCATCAAAACTATAAATTTCCCAATAATGACCCACCCATACACGGCTTATTTAAACTGTTTTTTGAGATGTTGGTGATGCATGTTCATATTTTTTTTTAGATTTTAATATGATGCATGTGATCAAACCTTGTGATATATTTGTGCTTATGCATATTATTATTTATTTCAGTTCATCATGTCGCAACTTTTTAATCCACTGTTGTATACACTCAAAGAACACCAATTAACTGGCGAAAACTATAATGTTTGGAAATGAAATATGAGCTTTGTCCTACCTGCACAAAAACATTATTGGATTCTTGATGTACCCAAGCCACGTAAGCCTACTGATGAATCACCTGATGCGGAAAGACATGAGTATAATATTTGGGAGCAGGCCAATGAACCCATGAAACGTGTAATCTTGACTTCACCGGGTCGATGATTTGAGACACATTCATGAAGGTGTTGAATCTGGCCATGAAATTATGCAAAGTCTTGAAGAAATATTTTTAACAAAAGATCGCATGATCAATCGGTTTAAAAATGACGACGTGGCTTTAAATTAAAGATGGCCGGGAACACACAGAAGGGAGCATGTTCTCGAGTCAAACACCATTTTCAAAAACGGCTTATCTCGGAACTAAGTATTGTGATGAGGCCCAAATCGAATTTCTGTTGCTAACTCTGCCAAGGAGCTTCGATGGATTTTACTGTAGTTTTGTGATGAGTGATCACATGTTTACTATGGATAGCCTACAAGAATCCTTGGAGAAAGTAGAGAAGCATTTAGGAAAGAAAGACGAAGCATTGGTGACCAAAAGTCTTTTTCGAGATCTAGGCCAAAGGGAAGGCAAGTCTCAAGAAAAGGAAAGTGGTCGAACCAAAGAAAACTCATCACTAAGAAAAGTGAGAAAAAAAGTCATTAGTTTTTTTGGGTGTCAAGAAAGGACCAAAAGGAATATGTTTTAATTGCGGTGAGAAAGGACATTGGAGGTCGGCTGTTCCAATCCCAAAAGGAAAGGAAAAGAAAGGTAATTCTCACGCACTAGTTGTTGAAACTTGTTTAGCGGCGTATGCCTCCCATTTATGGGTGGTGGATATGGGATCCACCGATCATGTTTGTTTCACATTCTGAGGGGTTCAAGCGGACCCGACAACTAAGTGGAAGTGAGATCCTCATCACACTGGGCGATGCTACGAGAGTGGCAGCTGAAGCAGTGGGAGAAGTGCACATGTCTTTTGAAGACAAAGTTTTAATTCTAAGAGATGTTCTTTACGTTCCGAGTTTTAGAAAGAATTTAATTTTAGTTTCTAAACCTTTTCATGATGGATATTCGGTTACTTTTAATAAAGTTGTTACCATTTCTCTTTTTGATAAATTTATCTCATCATGGAACGTTGTCGAATAATCTCTATACAATTAATCGTGCACACCACTCACAAAAATGCATCCTATAACACATCAATCAAGCTTTTCGAGAAAAGAAAACGTTCATCAGACGTGAACAAGACACTTCTTTGGCATCTAAGATTGGGTCATATAAATCCAAAGAGGATCCAAAGGTTGGTGAAAGACGGTTCACTGGAGCTTCTCCAAGTTGAACCAATTCCAACCTGCGAATCATGTTTGGAGGGTAAAATGACCAAGAGGGCATTTGGAGCCAAGGGGAATAGAGCCAAAGAAGTGTTAGAGATCGTTCACACAGATGTATGTGGTCCAATGTCAACCAAAGCAAGAGGAGGTTATGAGTATTTTGTCACTTTTATTGATGATTACTCAAGGTACGGTTACATTTTCCTTATGAAGCATAAATCTGAGACCTTTGAGAAATTCAAAGAATTTAAGGCTCAAGCAGAGAATCATAGGGAAAAACGTATCAAGTCTCTACGATCTGATCATGGAGGCGAATACCTCAGCGATGAGTTTTTGAACTACTTATCTGATGAAGGGATTGCATCCCAGCTCACTGCACCTGGAACCCCTCAACAAAACGGGGTTGCAGAGCGAAGAAACAGAACTCTTTTGGAAATGGTTAGATCTATGATGAGTTATGCGGATCTTCCCAAGTCGTTCTGGGTTCATGCCTTGAAACAGCAGCTTACATTCTGAACTTAGTGCCATCCAAATCGGTTCCCGAAACTCCCAAAGAATTGTGGACCGGGCGCAAGCCTAGTATGAGACACATGAGAATTTGGGGGTGTCCGGCCTACGTGTTGGACAAGGAAGCCGGTAAATTGGATCCTCGATCAAAATTAAGGTTGTTTGTAGGATACCCCGAGGGAACAAAAGGGTGTATGTTCTATGGTCCCGAAGATCAAAAGGTGGTCATAAGCACCCACTTTAGATTTTTGGAAGAAGACTATATGAACGAAAGAAAACCCAGAAGTGAGATTACCTTAAATGAGCTAAGAGGGCAAACCTCAATGCCAATGTACTAGATGATATACCAAACGACACACTTTCACAACCGGAACCTCGTCGTAGTGGGAGGGTTGTAAGATAGCCCGAGAGATTCATGGGAATAGGAGAGTCCTCGGACTTGATTCCCAGACAAGATGAGTCAGACCCATGGACATATGACGAGGCACTCCAAGACAAGGATGCAGATTCTTGGCAAACAACAATGAAAGCAGAAATAGGTTCTATGTTTCATAATAGAGTGTGGGAGCTAGTCGAACCACTTAATGGGGTCAAACCCATTGGATGCAAGTGGGTATATAAGAGAAAAAGAGGACCGGACGGGAGGGTGGAAACCTTCAAAGCAAGACTAGTGGCGAAAGGTTATACTCAGAAAGAAGGGATCGATTATGAGGAAACTTTTTCGCCAGTAGCCATGCTTAAGTCTATCTGTATTCTCTTATCGATTGCTGCGCATTTCGACTTTGAAGTCTGGCAAATGGATGTCAAGACAGCTTTCCTTAACGGAAGTCTTGATGAAGGGATCTATATGTAACAACCCCAAGGTTTCATTGAAAAAGGCCAAGAACACCTAGTTTGTAAGCTCATGAAGTCCATTTACGGACTCAAACAGGCATCCGGAGCTTGGAACCAATGTTTTGATCATGTTATAAAGTCTTACGGGTTCGATCAAAATGAGTTCGAAAGTTGTGTGTATAAAAAGCGTGTCGGAACTGCATTGGTATTCTTAGTACTATACGTAGATGACATTCTGATCATCGGGAACGATGTAAAGGTGTTATCAGACGTAAGGGCATGACTTTCAAAACAGTTTGATATGAAAGACTTAGGGGAAGCCGGACACATCCTTGGGATCAAGATCACTCGAGATCGCAAGAAAAGGATGATCGGCTTATCGCAAGCTTCATACATAGACATTGTCTTGAAACGATTCAGCATGCAAGATTCCAAGAAAGGCTTCGTACCTTTCAGGCAAGGAATCCATCTATCCAAGAAAATGTCCCCTAAGACGCAAAATGAGATAGATGACATGAAAGACATTCCTTATGCTTCGGCTGTCGGAAGCCTTATGTATGCAATGCTATGTACGAGACCGGATATCTGCTTTGCGTAGGCATGGTGGCAAGATATCAAAGTAACTGAGGGAAAGATCATTGATCGACGATTAAAAACATTCCGAGTATCCGAAAAGAACTCGGGATAGAATGTTGGTTTATCGGTCGATATCCAATCCCCCATCGGCCACACGGACTCGGTTTCCAATAAGACATAGACTCGGAAAAATCTACCTCCCAGTGTGTGTTTTGCATGGGGAGGAGCCGACATGGAGAAGCGTCAAGTAGAAATGCGTCGCAGATTCTACCATGGAAGCGAATATGTAGTCGCTATGAGGCAAATGAAAAGCGGTTTGGATCAAGAACATCCTAGTGGACTTAGATGTGGTTCGAATTTGCCCAAAGGAGAATCATTTGTTTATTGTGACAATGCTTGGAAAGCGATTTGCAAATTCAAGGAACCAAGACCCCACAAAGCCAAAGAAACACATTGAAAGGAAATACCATCTTATCACGAGATATCGTTAAGAGAGAGATATAGATGTGGCAAAGATAGGCGTCGAGGACAACCTAGCGAGATCCATTCACAAAGAGTCCGCCTCTGAATACATTCGAGAGACATGTGGAAGGAATGGGTGTCAAGACCGTTGCCCGATCTGCTTTGAGTATAAGTGGGAGAAATTATTAGGTTAGTGTAGGTGACATTAGATGTCACAAACTACACGAGACATGTTGTAGTATACTTAAAAGGACTTTGAGTATAAGTGGGAGATTGTTGGGATTATACTAGAAAGTATGCTTTTTACTTTGTATAATCAAAACCTGAATTTCGACTTATTTATTGAAATAAATTGTTTATCAACGATGCTTTAAATATTATCGAATGTTACATATATTTCTTTGCATAATTGTTCAATAAGTCGTACGTGTTACATTGTAGTTAATTTAGTGATACCAGATCACGAAGGATTAATTAACATATCCTTGTAACTAAAAAGTACGCCATTCACGACCTAGATGGAAATGAACAACCCATCGTGAAAGGTTGAAGTGTAAGGCTCGAGATTGGCTTGTCTTGACCAAGAGATTACACTAGTGCATGATGATGCAATCGAATAGGACCTCTGAGAGGACAAATTCTTCAGAACTGAATAAGGAAGAATTAGACCTCAGTGGTTCGTTATTTCTTAATCTTCGTTTCTTAAATAGGATCACGTGTGATTGGTAACTATTGCTTTGACTTATCATGGGTAGAGAATCAACGAGATTCAATACTTTTTATCTTGGGCAATATTATTGGTCATATGTGATTGCTAAGATTTAATCTGAAGAATCGGTATTGCAAATCTGCTTGTTTGATTTGCCCCCTTGGGAGGTTCATAAGCTTTATCATACCAAATCTTGCAAGTGAAATTAGTTTCCGGTATGGATAATAATGTTGAACCGTTCCTTGACCAAGGATAATAGATATTAATTAATGGAAAGCTATTTCAGTGGCTTGAATTAATTAATGGGCTAGATAATTTTAAACACGAGAAATAATAACCGGGAGCCATATTGACTGTAATATGGGTTAAGATGGATAGTGCAATATTAATTATGTAGTGGGATTAATTAATATTTATGGGCTTGAATAATATTGTGGCTCAATATTAGATATTCAAAGTCCATTAGAAGGTCCAATCTTAAATATCCTAAAGGCCCCCTAAGTAGCCCAACATATAGTCCAATAACTGAAAATGTGTTTAAAATAAAATAAATATTGTTGCCTATTTTTCCTAATTATTTTTGAAAATTATGGATAAGAGGGGAGAAAGATTTTCTTTGAATTTTGTTATGGAATGAAGATATTTATTCTTGGAATACAAGATTATCTCATTAAATTCAAGAAATCTCCCACTTGGTTATTCATAATAGAGATTTCGAAAATTTTGAAATATAGTGGGCAAGAAAGATTTTCTTGATTTTCTTGAAAAGATATTATGGAAGATATGTATTTCTTGAAATACAAGAATATCTCATAAATTCAAGAAGATCAAAATCTTGGAATCTTGGACCTCATATTTCGAAATTATCCATAGTATGAGTAAGTGGGATTTTTGTGGAATATTATAATTTTGGGAAAAATAATATAAGAGATATATTCAAGATTTTTTGGAGATCAAGAAAAGATTTTCCCACATTGTTTTATCACAAAATTTTCGACCACTTGTGCTCTATAAATAGGGGATGATTCTTTCATTTCCAAGTACAATTCCATGTGCTGGAAAAATTAGTAAATCCACAAAGGTGGTGCAACATAATTTATTTTCCTTTTGTTAATTGTTCACAAGTGTCCTTCCACCGGATAGTTGAACAAGGGCTAAGGGAATACTTGAAAAGTTCTTTTGGTTAGTCTAATCAGCCAGATCACTGCCATCCCAAGAGGTACGTTCACGTAAACTCGTAGAATTCCGCATGCGTAGGATTTACGTGAATTAATTATATGAATGATATGTTGTTGGATTATTATTTGAATTAATATAGGATTAATTCATGCTAGTAATAATTATAAGAATTAAATTTGTATTTAAATTTTCACACCGAATAGATCTGTGCAACTTATTCCCCAACAATAGTAGCATCTACAAGTGATTTCGTTGCTTTGACCATGCTTCATCTCGAGTATTTCATACACACCATGCCTAGTTTGATGAGCATTGTTTTCCTTTCTCTAAAGAGTCGTCTTCCACTCCGGTGTCTGATTTGGATGTTACGACTTTCCTAGATGCTTTGGGTCCTCCGCCAGCTCCTCGGCCTTCGCCCGATTCTCGGCCATTGCCCATCTCTCAGCCACCAGATCATGCAGTTGTGCACCCAGCGGCTCCTGTCCTCGACGACCCTGTTGAGCTCCAGCCCTCGGTCCCAGCTGTGCTCGTACAACGTGTTGCTGGCGACTTCTTTGCTCCAGACCCCTCCCATCGAGCGGTGCCCCGACCCGGCCGTGCTTGCCGAAACCGCCTCTCCGCGCCCGTCGCCTCCATTGCTGCCGGGCGCCCTCTGGGACCCCGACTCAACACATGATCACTCTAACCCGAGCGGGTATCTTCAAGCCTCGTTACCCGCTTGATTTATCATCCACTTCTCTATTATCAGCCCTTGTTTCTACATCAGAACCTCGTGGTTTCAAGAGTGCTGCTAAACATCCAGAATGGCTTGCTGCTATGCAAGAGGAAATTGATGCCCTTCGTTCGAATGACACATGGGACCTCGTACCTCGTCCCCCTGGTACTAATATTGTCGGCTCAAAATGGGTTTTCGGTACAAAGTTTCATGCCGACGGAACGATTGAACGATACAAAGCCCGTCTTGTAGCCCAGGGCTTCACCCAAATTCCTGGCACTCATTTTCACCATACCTTCAGTCCGGTTGTTAAAGCAGCTACAATTCGCATTATTCTGGCTCTTTCTGTTCAGTAGTTGGTCACTTCATCAACTTGATGTCAAGAATGCCTTTCTTAACGGTGTTCTTGACAAACTAGTCTTTATGGCGCAACCACCAGGATTTGTTGACTCCCGATTTCCTGATCATGTTTATCGTCTGAAGAAAGCTCTATACGGCCTTCGTCAGGCACCTCTTGCCTGGTTTCAGAGGTTCAACTCGTACCTCACTAGCCTTGGCTTTCTTTAGAGTCGTTATGATTCCTCTCTTTTCCACTTCCATCGAGGTACATCTGACATTTATCTATTGCTTTATGTGGATGACATTATTGTTACCGAAAATGATGAATCTTTGTTGCACACCTTTATCTCTCGTACGCATCAAGAATTCGCTATTAAAGATCTTGGACGTTTGAATTATTTTCTTGGGCTTGAGGTATCTTATACTTCCGATGGCTTGTTTGTCGGTCAAGCTAAGTATGCACATGACATTCTTCAGCGGGCTGAATTGTTGGAATCGAAACCTGTCTCCACCCCTTTGGCAGCGGGGGAATCTCCTGTCAGTGATGGTGTTCCATTTCGTGATCCTACACTATACAGGTCCCTTGTTGGAGCTCTCTAGTAACTGACCATTACCCATCCCGATCTTTCATATGACGTTAGCCCGGTTAGTCAGTTTCTTCAGTCACCTACTAATAATCATTTTTTGGCAGTGAAGCGAATTCTTCGATATGTTAAGGGTACTTTGCAGTTTGGCCTGTCATTTGTTAAGCGCTCTGATTCTTCTATCCTGGGGTATTCTGATGCTGATTGGGCACGTTGCACCGAGACACGCCGTTCGACTTATGGATACTCAATCTTCATCGGTGGCAACCTCGTTTCTTGGAGTGCCAAGAAACAACCTACAGTTGCTCATTCTAGTTGTGAATCTGAGTACCGGGCTATGGCTAATGCAGCTTCCGAGTTAGTTTGGGTGACAAATCTACTTCAAGAACTTCGGTCGCCTTCTTCCTCCCGGTCTACTCTTTTATGTGATAATAAGAGCGCTATATTCTTGAGTCAAAATCCTGTAGCTCACAAACGGGCCAAACACATTGATTTGGATTATCACTTCGTTCGTGAGCTCGTCTCTTCGGGAAAGTTAGTCACCAGTTTTGTGCCTTCTCATCTACTAATTAGTCGCATTTTCTCTTCCTCGACCATTTTTGAGTTTCTCGTTTCAAGACATTTTCCCACGCAAGAGTCTTAATTAATATAGTTGACCATATATTTTTGGTACATATTCTTGTTGTATTTTATATTACTTCTCGTTTCCTTTTTACAGTAATCCCGTTTACGCGTAATTAATAGTCCCTTCCCATCACCAAATCATCGGTGATTTTCTAAATCACCTTATAGAAAAAAAAATCTTCTTTTAATACTACACACTATTCATTAAGGACTGAAAAAATAAATAATTAATATAGTTGACCATATATTTTTTGGTACATATTCTTGTTGTAAACCTTTCATGACCTATCTGCGGACCGGGTGAACCATGAATCACTTACCGTATAAATATTTCATTATATTGTTGGGCCTTTCTCATTTGTAATCCCGTAATTACGTTTAATTAATAGACGCTCTGCCATCACCACAATCATCGGTGATTTTCTAAATCACCTTATAGAAAAAAAATCTTCTTTTAATACTACACACTATCCATTAAGGGTGCTGCTAAATGGTAGGAATCACCCCGAGGTGAAAAAATGACTTAATTACCCTTAATAAAATCGTGATAATTTTAATTTTGACGAATTAACTACACCCTAAACATTAAATAATAAACCTTAAATCATGACCTATGCGGACTGGGTGAACCATGAATCAGTCGGATCGAGTATAAATATTTCATTAAAGGTACTAAGGTAAATTTACACATCTAAAGGGTGAACATCCTATTTAGCATTACCGATTCATTAAAGGTAATTCTTTCACAATTTGGAATTGCAACCAATTATCAAAATAAAATATCGTGTTTGTGAACTCTGAAATTAATATTATAAACTTTTCTAAACAATTTTTATATATATATTCAACCAACCATGACTTTTAGACATATTTTGATACTGCGGTGCAGTTTTTGTAACGGCAAAATGCGAAAATATTAGTATCAATTTTTATTTTTTTTTGGCTGTTTCTCCTTGTTCAATCGAACTCATTCGAATTACACACAAGGTGGATTAGTGGTCCAACGAAAAATCGAAGCATATAAATTTGTTTCATATTTTATTTTAAAATAAACTTTGACAAAGTCTTGAGTACAAATTTTTATGTATACAAATTTTTAATTTTGACCAAATTGTATACAATTTGCGAAAAAATGTAGCTATCATGTCGCGGACAGGGTTTGAACTCAATATCCCAAGAGCAAGATAAATAAAGCCTAACCACTTGGCTTCACAACCTTATGTTACAATATTAAATTTTTCGGTATATGTATCTGTATTTGTCTATTTTAATTAAAATTTATATTTAACAAAGAAAATTTTAAATTAATTAAAAATGTATATTTAATATAGAAAAAAAAAAGGTCAACCACTTTACCTACATTGGTCGAACCTTACCGTTACACTACAAATTATTAAATAATTTAAAATTAAGACATTTTAAATAATAAATTGTGTTTAATAATTTTAATTAAGTATATATAGTTTAATTATTTGTAGATTATATTTACAATTGATTGATGAATGAAAAATTGAGTTAACTTTAGTTGATTCAAGTATATAAAGAAATATTTTTTTTATTATTGCTTCTGCTTACAAATTGTATCGTATAATACATTTAAAATTATATATTTTATTGTAATATTGTTATATTTTGCATCTAATACTGTTTTGTTTTGTTTAGATACTCTTCATAAAATACCTTAATTTTCTTTATGTTTAGAATGTTTGTTACGTTTTTTTTTTGTAATACTAATATATTTTTGCATGTAATACTGTTATCCTTTGTTTGTAATACTGTTATGTTTTTACTGGTAATACTACTTCAATTTTCTATTTGAAATTAAAATAGAAGGTTGTTGATTATGAATTTTAATACTTCTTCAACTATGCATTTAATATATTTCAAATTTTTAATTTTTTCTTATTTTGGATATAATACTTTATATTTTAAATTCATAATCAACAATCATTAATGTCTTCTTTTAATTTCAAATAAGAAATTGAAGCAGTATTACAAGTAAAATATAATAGTATTACAAACTAATAATAACAGTATTACATGCAAAAACATAACAGTATTAAAAAAAACATAACGATATTATAGTCTAAACATAAGAAAAAAATAAGATAAGTTATGAAAAAAAAATAACGATATTATAGTCTTAAACATAAGAAAAAAATAAATATAAAAAATGTTTCCTTATATAAATCAACTTATCTAATTTACAAAATTGTGAATATAGCTACAATTATTAAAATATATTGTTAAAATTTTTAAAGTTTTTTTTTTTTTGCATATCAAAAGTATATTATTCATTAAAAAAACAATAATTTAAAAATGAATTTAGTACATACAAATTTGCAAACATAAGTAATAATAAAAAAATGTTTTTTAAACGGGCCATTATATATTTGAATCAACTAAATTTAAAATACAATTAATTTTATTTTTCATTTACCAATCAATTGTGAATATAGCTACAATTAATTAAAATATTGTCAAAAGTTATAATTTTTTTTACTAAATTATCAAAAAGATATTACTAATATTCATTTAACATAAAATATTATTATATCGAATCGATGCCAAAATTATTAATTTAGACCTTTGTAGTTCAAACTTTGTATGGTTTGAGACTCTTGTTGGTGCACTAGAGACCCGGTCACATTAGAGTCTTGGTTACATATGTAATTTTTATTTTTTTTTATAGTTTCAAACAGATCCGAAAAGACTCTACGAGATCCAAATTTTTTTTGATGATGTGAGCATAAAAGTAAATCATACTAGAACATATACTCGAGGTGAGACCCAAACTATTATAGTAGTACTCCATCAAATTCAAAGATTCTTTTTGTGGATTATTCAGACATAGTTTCACACTAAACGTAGTAAAAGGCATATAAAAGACCGTGAATTTTTTTTTTCATATTAATAAATACACAATTCATTTTTTTTATTAAATTTTAAATAAGGAACTTGGTCAAAATAAAAAATTTGGTTTTAAAATTAAAGATTTTTCATTAGTGATACTTTTTGTTAAATTTATTTGTACATCAAATTCGATTTTAATTATGAAAGCTCAATTCTTTAATTAACTCAAAAACTTTATATGATTTCAAGATACTCCACAAACTAATTTAATTTTTTTTTGTAATACTTAAAATTTTAAAAGTATCATGCATGTACAAAAAATATCTCATTTGGGGAGCTCACAGTGCGGTTTTGTGATTTAGCGGTTTTTTTTTCTCATTGAGATCCAAATTTTTTTTTTTTGTAAATTGTAAACTAGCGTTTTTTTGTTTTTCGCGATATTTTTTTTTTATTAAATCACATAAAAAAAATTTGGTCAAAATTAAAGCTAGATATGAGATACTCAATTTTTTTTGTAATACTTACTTTTAAAGTATCTTTTTTTTTAATGTTTTGTGATACATTTGCTATGAATTTTTTTCAATACATTTGCTATGAATTTTTAGTATGTAAAATTTTTGGGGTTTATGACGTTTTCTTCAAATTTAAAGAATGATATAAATGAGTTAAGGAAAATGACGTGTCAAGTGTGTGAATTTAAGATTAGTGTGTATTGAGTAAAAAAATTTATAAATTATTATATAAAAATTATACACGGAGGATATTTTACATTAGGACATTTCAGACATAAAATTATTGTGGTTGTGTTGAGTAAAAACTCGTGTGTGTTCGCGACCTTTAATTAATTAATGGGTACTTCTTGTGTGAAATGGTCTAATACATAATTTGGTGCTCTATTTTAATATTTAATTTAATCATATTCTTCCTTAAAACATTATTGGGTTGAAGCCCCATAAATTCATGGATCATATTATGTATAGAAAACTGGTATGAGATTATCCCATATAATTTTTTTTACTAACAATTAATATTTTTGGATGCACAATAGTTTTTGCTTTAATATATACCTTCCCTCCAACCCGTTTTATTTGTATTTCTAGAAAATAATTTTTGACCTTCTATTTGTTTTTTGTGATAATTGTCATTTGCACTAGTTTAGGAGAATTAAATATTATATTTCAATGTTGTTCTTCTATTTGTTTCTTTGTGATATGCGTTAGTGACCATATAAGAAAATAAAAGTAAAATTGTCATATTACATATATGTTTAATAGTTTTTTAATTTGTGCGAAACTTATTAAACAATAATAAAATGGATCGAAGGAATATTCCATTTGTTTTTAATTATTTGATATTTTATATATCTTTCACCTATTTTTCCAATTTTACCCATATTTTAATCCATAAAAAATCCCTCATAATTTTGATTTGTTTAGTTATTAATTAATGAAGAATAAATTTATCATTATTAATTCATCCTTAATTTGACCAACAAATTATAAAACATCAAATAACAAAAAATGGAGGGATTTTGCATTTGACAACACCTTATACGCACTAGCTAAATATACTATGCAATTAAAAAATATTTTTTAAACATGCAAGTTATTTTTATTAATACTGTAGCTTACATTATCTCCCAAATATAGATTCAAAATCTCATTGATAACTAGACTCGCGAGTCAAAATCAAATTGAATCGGGTCACAAAACAATATTACTTGTTTGCTAATTTAGTACAGCATGTTAAATAACAACACAATATAATGCATGCAATATTGCAATGTGAAATAATTACGTCTCATTTAAAAGTTCGAAGTTGTAGAGAAGTTTAAAATTAATTTTTTTATTTAATTTTTCTAACACCACCCCTTAGTATGTGGATTGAATTATCTTACTCCATCATTGGGAGAAGGTTCATCGAGTGGACAATTTAATATGAGTGGAGTTGCTTTCGGCGAGAATCGAATCCAAAACGTGGGTGTGAGTCTGAAGGCAGAGGCGGCCCTGGGGCGGCGCATGTGGTGCCGCCGCACAGGCCCCTTTCCAACGAGAGCCCCGATTTTTTTCTTTATATATATATGTATTTATATCTTTTTATAATTTATAAAGTAGTAAAAGATACTACCTCCGTCCCAAACTCGATTGCCACGTTATTGTGTGCTCGGGTTTTAAGAAAAAGTAATAAAGTGTTGTGGTAGAAAGAATTGTTTATTAGTATTTTATGAAATAAAGTGATAAAATGATGGGTAGTTGAGATTAAAAAAAGTTATTTATTAGTATTTTATGTGATAAAACGATAAAGTGAATATTTCCATTTAAGAAAAGTGATAATCAAGCATGAAACGTCCGAAACGGAAATGTGACAATCGAGTTTGGGACGGAGGTAGTAGCATGTTCGATGGTGTAGATGAGTCGCTCACATATGAGCGTTTAAGAATTGCCTGCTTTTGAGGTCGCGGGATCAATTCCCTATTGCTGCATATTTATATTATTTTTCCCTTTTCTTCCATAAAAGATTTTTTTTTTTTTTTTTCGGTTTTGGTTTTTTATATATTTATTTATTACTATTATTTATCAAATTAAATTTACACATAATCTTTTTTCCATATATTAATCAAACCAAATCTATTAAGAAAATTTGACAAAAGAAGATCATTTTTCTTTTCTTTTTTTAATTCTGTTTTGGTTTTTTTTTATATATTTCTTTCTTATTATTTATCAAGTTAAATTTACCCATAATCTTTCTTCCATAAATTAATCAAACCAAATTTATAAAGAAAAATTTACAAAAGACTATTGAAGAGAATCATGTATTTTCTAATAAGGTACTTTTAATTTTAAATTTTTTATTTATAAATTTTATTTGATCACTTCAAGTCTTTAATAATATATGATTGATTTACAAGTTTTTTTGCATCGGGCCCCTAAATTCATAGGACCGGCTTTGCCTGAAGGCTCTGATACCATTAAAAAATTCAATCTCATATAAAAATCCGAACTTATAAAAAATATAAAATTAATTCTTTTATTTAATTTTCCTAACACACTGTCTAATTCAAGTAACATTCTGGTTTACGTAATACTGTCAACGCTACGTGGATAAATGCAATACTTGTCAAGATAAACAAATAATCATGTATTTATAATTCAATTTTGAGTGGGTCTTCTATGCATCAAATGCACTGTGCACTCGGGTAAAGGAGTGGCCCATTAAAAAAATTGAGACTTTGCTATTAGTGAAAATGAGGATCCATAATAAAAAAATGGGCAGTATCAAAATGAGTGGATGGATCTAGAGTTTGTACACCAAGTGCATATGAGACTTTGCCTTCAATTTTGCCCGTGAATTTTTTAAAGTGCGTATATTCTTTAAACCAACAAATTTTTTTCTTTCTTAACTTTTATTGCACAAGAAAGTGATATATATCTATGACAAAAACTCATATGAGACCGTCTCATACATGACCCATAATAAACCCGCTGGGCCAGATCCCTAAAAATCTGGCCCAAACTTAAATCAGTTCAGAGTTCAGAATTTTCTCGCTATTTGCCTTCTCTCATTTCTCCGCCACCGCTTCCTTCTCTACGACTCTTTCTCCTTCGCGTTCGTCGTCGCTTCTTTTCTCCACCACACGAAGTTCCATTTTGTTGTTGTTCCGTTGCTTATTGTCTGTTGCGGCACCCAGGTTAAACTCATGTGCTTATTTTTCTTATTTGATTTTAGAATTTTGGAATCAGAATTTTTTATTTGATTTTAGAGTGAATGTTGAGGATTTTTTACTAGAGAATTGGTATGTTAGATTGGTGAATAATCAAGAACAACTGTATTAGCAAAGTCCTTAAATTTGTACATTGAACCACTACTTTTGATTTATGTATTTTCTTGAAAAATATGTATTTGATGCCTCAAAAAAATTCCAGGCTAACTATACTCGAGGAAAAAATTCAAACAGAAAATAAATCGTACACCAATTGTCAATGTTCATGCTTGCAAGTATACCAGTGAAAAAAATAAATATCATAGGAAGGAATACAACCAGCATAAAAGACAATAGTCTAGACTCTAGACCAAAGTAATGGTTTAGCTCAAAAGATATTTACAGGTCCAAATGCTTCACATAAATTTTTATTTCCATATTTTAATATATCATCATTCAATAACATTGAAAAAACACACCTTGGTTTGCAGGAGTTTGATCTAGATTCAAGTCTATCATATATATGTACTCTTACAACTAAGATACACCTCTGTACCACTACTCAATCGTTTGAAGGAAGTCTCAATTTAGGAAGCATCTGTTTTTTATATATCAGATTAAGACGAGAGATGGCCTCTAATAAGTATGACATTATATGAGAGATTTCTAAGAATTTACATCTACTTTTGAACCACTACTTTTGATTTATGTATTTTCTAGAAACTAATGAGTTTTCAATTGGTTGATTAACAATTAATATTTCAAATTAATGTGTATGAATGAGACTATTGTTATGTTTATAGCTTTGTACATATCTTTGATAATGTGATTGAATATTGTTCTTGTGACTGGAATATTGCTAGGTTTAATAAATTGTAACTATCAAATTAGTTTGTACATAATTACCTCACAATCATGTTCTGAATTAGGGTACTAGACTTTAGTGTGTTGTTTCATAAGCTCCTAGACATGTCATGAAGTATATAAATGAAGGACTTTTTAATAATAAGATAAGTTGTAGTCCATACTTTAGTTCAAGCTAGTGTACTATTTTAGATATTAAAGTACTGTTTGCTATCTTAATATTGTGATACATTTTGATAGTATGTAGAAATTGAAAGAATAGAACCATTTTAATTGTTTGATTTCGAGATGATACTGTGTTATTTTAGAAAGTCAATGAAGCTTCTTGTGAATTGAAGGGGAAGATGTTTTATTCGTTGAGACTGAAGTTCACAAAGTTGATTGTGAACTTCGGGAATTAGGCAACATAGCAAAGCCCAACCAAATCACTATTAGAAAGCTAATTTAAGTAACCTTGTTTAATTTCTACCTATCTCATTTGTAAGTATTTTGGTTCAAATATATAATACTAATAAATCTTTGTTAAAGGTGACTAAGTTCAAATGTGGAGGCTTTCTTCTTGGGCTCTGCATGAACTATTGCATGTTCGATTTTGAATTGGCAAAATGGAATTTGTAATTGGCCATCACTTAGAGCTTCTCCATTCATGGACAAAAGCATACTTAAAGCCCGAGGCCCACCAAAGTCGAAATTTCTCCACCACAAATTTGTTGGAATCCAAGATGTATTGAATGTTGTTGAGATTTAAAAAGAAGAGATGCTTTACAGGTCCATCTACTTCGATGCCGAGAAGCTCAAGCAACATAGGAGAATGACCGTGGAAGATGGAACTGTAGAAAAGTACACCACATTTGTGGCCTTCTCGGCGTTCGTTTGGAGATCTCTAACTAAAGCGCAAAGACACATTGACACATAGGAAATGCGAGATTATTAAGCTGAGAACAAGAAGAAGAAGATACATTGAAGCTTTTTAGAGCTTTATGGATTTTTTAATATAATATAAAATAATTTTTAGAGCTAATTATTGTATAGTCTATGTGTACATGTATTTTTAAATTGACAATGACACAAGGTTAGTATGATTTATTTCAAATAGTCTTCTAGACTTAAAGGGATACTCTTGAACAAATAAATGATACTCTAAAAACAGAAAGTAATACTCTTGATAAATTGCAATAATAGAGTTACATTGTTTGTTTTATATCAACATGTACTCTAATATTCAGCATTTGAGTTGTATTTAAATTAGTTTTGAGTATCACTTTGTTGGGATATTTTAGTTTTGATAAATTATGCCAAAACATTATCAACTTGTGTTATTTAAATTAATATACAGATAACAAGTTGAGGGGGAACGAGAGAACAAGTTAAGAAGAAGAAATCAGAAATCAGAAGAAGAAGAAGAAATCGGTTTACGAATCATTGCATGCGCTTTCGATCTCGCGCTTCGATTCTGAATCGATATCTTTGAATCGATTCAATCTTGATCTTGATCGATCTTGATCTTACGAATCGATTCAAGATCGATGTCGAATCGATGCTAAACCGATGCAAAGATCGATGCAGAATCGATGCAAGATCGATATCTTTGATTCAAGATCGATCTTTGAATCGATGCAAATCTTGAGATTGAATCGATCTGATCGATGAAGATCGATCTTGATATCCGAATCGATTCAAGATCTTTGACGGTCTGAATCGATCTTAGATCGATCTTCGAATCGAAGAAAGATCGATGCCGAATCGATCTAAAGATTAATCTTTGAATCGATGTAAAGATCTTGATATCTTCGCCGAATCGATGCACCAGACCAGATTGCACCAAAATGCCGGACCAAATTTCAAAGATCGAAAATATGCATACCAGATTCGAATAATGATCGGATCCGTTAGACACACAAAAAGCACCTCGACAATGAGATTTGATGACAACACATATTTGACGTGACATAAAAGTTGCAAGGAAAAGTGCAAAAGGACAAAAAAAAAGTGAAAGTTATTAATATGGATTTGAATATTACTTTCCAACGGTAATATTTAAATCCACACTATAAATACATTGCACTATCTTCAAAAGAAGATAATGGAGGATCTGCAAAGTGAAATTAAAGCCAAATATTCAAGCAACTACATTCACAGAACACAGAGCAAGAAATACACACATATATTCAAAAGTGTTCTACCCTAGATCTAAGCACAAATGCTATATCCTAAGCTTAGAGAGATTTTTCCATCCTTAGCATTGAGGCTAAACAAATGTAAGGGAAAATCTCAACCTAGTTGGAAACCAAACAAACCTTACCCAAATCAGTCGGTTAAGTTTGTAGGTGAGTGTGAACTCGGTAAATATCTAGCAATCCCGAAAGGGAGGGTAGGCAATCCCGTGAGGGAGGTAAGTCCCGTTTGAGTGTGAACTCGATAAACATCTAGCAATCTCGAAAGGGAGGGTAGGCGATCCCGTGAGGGAGATAAGTCCCGTTTGAGTGAGAACTCAGTAAACATCTGTTGGTTAAGTTGGTGCCCCTGAAGGGAAGAGTGGATGTAGGACGAGTTGTCCGAACCACTATAAAAATACGTGTGTTCTTATTTGCTTTCATATTAACTGTCATACATACTTTAGCAAATCTGCATAACACATTCGAAAATTTTAAAGTCACCTTCCATTGAGATTTTACGAGTTTTAAATCGGTTTTTCGGGACCAACACACTTATTCTTTATTCTTCAGGTATTACTCCTATAAATAGTGGCACTTTTGAAATATAAAATGATACTCTTGAATCATTAATTGATACTTAAGAATTTTTGGAGCTAAAAAGTGAAACAGTTTCAATATCAATTATAATCAATTGCAAGTATCATTTATATTCAGGCATCACTACTTATTTGACTCCTAAAAATTAGTTCTCCTAATTTCATAATTACTACAAAACATACTCTCAAAAAATAAATTGATATTCTGGGATTTTAGAACTAAAGAGTGACACTATTCCATGTTTTAAGCATTGTTTGCCTTCAAAAAAGAGTGGTACTTTTGAATTCATAAGCGATACTCCTGAATCAATAAGTCATACTCTCGAACCCGAAATTGATTTCTCATTATTTGTAAAATACAAAATGACATTGTTGCAATATAAATTTTAAGTTAACTTGTACTTCGTGTTTGAGTTATACTATGCATGATTAATTTTCAGTATTGCTTCCTTAAGAAAGAGTGGTACTTCTGAATTCATAAATGATATACTTGATTTAAAAAGTGTTACTTTCGAATCTCGAACCATATATTGATACTTCTGTTATTTGTAAACTATAAAGTGACGTTATTCCACTACCAATTTTAAGGTAACACGTACTTCGTGTTTGAGCTATACCTTGACCAGTTTTAAGTATTGTTTGAATTAAAGAAAGAGTGGTACTTCTGAATTTATAAGTGATACTCCAGAGTTAAACAATAATACTCTTGAACCATAAATTAGTACTTCGATTGTTTGTGTACTATAGAGTGACAATGTACCCATATTAATTTTTTAAGTTAGCATGTACCTTGTGTTTGAGTATTAACATGATCAGTTTTATGTATTGTTTGACTTCAATAAAGAGCGGTACTTATGTACTCATACGTGATACTCCTGAATCAAAAAGTAATACTCTTGAAACATAAACTGATACTCCCATTATTTGTGAAATACATATTGACATTATTCCAATATCACTTTTAAGTCAACATTTTCTTCGTGTTTGAGTTATACCATGACCAATTTTAAGTACTTTTTGTCTTCAAGAAAGAGTGACACTTTTGTCTTCAAGAAAGAGTGACACTCCTGAATCAAAAAGTTGAAACATAAATTGACATTTCCATTATTTGTGAAATACATAATGATATTATACCAATATCACTTTTAAGTTAACATTTACTTTGTGTTTTTGGTTATACCATGATAAATTTTAAGTATTGTTCTTCAAGAAAGAGTGATACTCCTAGATTCATAAGTGATACTCCCACATTGAAAAGTAACATTCTCGAATCATAAATTGATATTTCCATTATTTGTAAACTACCTAAAGTTATGATTTTGAAAATATTCAAAGCTGATGAAATTAAATGGATCCTTTTAAGACTCCAAAACGAACATTAACATGCCCTGACATTTGAAATTCACAATCCAAATCCAATCAAACATATAAATACAAATCTAATGAATAGCTTTTTTGTTTCTAGTATGAGAATCTTTCAACTAATTAAAATTTTGAGTGATGTTTTGTTGGAAGAACCTTAAAGTAGAATAGATTATGATTGTTATAATAATTATTTTCAGGAAAAGAGAAGAAATCACACATAATCAATGTAAAACCACTTGCAAAATCAGGCCTTTTCAACAACAAAATTTAACCAGCAAATGACATCGACAACTAGAACTGTAATTCAAGGCAACTCGCTAGGTCATACACTTATTTGACAGTGCAGAAGCAAACGATAAAACATCAGTGATTCAAAAAAATTGAAATTAGATATATTAAGATGCAAATTCAATACACAATCGAGAATCTTATAATATGGGTTTTACAGGAGGACGGGTTAATGTGAAATGGGTCAACTGTGAAACCCGTCTCATGTATGAGACCGTCTCACACAAGAGTCCCTCTATATATATATACATACTCCAAAATATCGCAAAATTCATTTTTAAAAGTCGACCAAATTCATTTTATTTATTTTTGTTTGTACTTTTATGTTTTTCCATATACAAGTGACCCCATATTTTATTAATTGTTTGTTGAACCAACGAGGTCGACCACAAAGACAGCCTCGCAAAAAATTCAAAATATTTTGTACTCATCAATATATTTTCAACAAGTGAATGTGGTCCATTTAATTAAGATATGAATTTATTTGTAAGTCTTTTTTGGATCAGTTCTCATAAGGTTTATTTAATTTAGTTTTTATATACATAATTTTTTAGTATTAACCTTCTAAATGTTGTTTTTTCATTAAAACTTTTTACTAATTTTCTTATTAATTGGTTAAAATTCGTCCTGGCTTACTGCAAGGGTACGATAGACGTAAATTAATAAGAAGCATTGCCTCCTCGAAAATGAAACTGAACCATTAATTTTTATAATTAATTATGCAATCCTAATCCCAATTTAATATATATCATATTTGGAAATATGTACTATCATAGTATTAGAGTTGGTATGCTGTGAAACTTGTTCACCGTGAAATTGGTTTTTTTTTTTACAGACATACACTTTAGTAATATAAGTCACACCATTTAGTAATATAAGTCACACACTTCATTATCATTTAATTTCTTTCTTATAATATAAGTCACACCCTTCATTTTTATGAGTAATATTATTTACAGTAAAAAGTCACACACTTTATAATAAAAAGTCACACACTTTAATAATATAAGTCACACTCCTTAACCAGTTTTATCGTAATACTTGACACTATACTTTGCCTAGTATTAAAGTGATTGAACAAAGTACAATTCTGGAGTAATGGCTATATCCTATATAATTCTTGGAAAGTCTAGCATATATGAAATGGTTTTAGATATGAGACGTAATGATTTTACATATTTTTGTAATATTTTTTAAAATTTAATTAAGTTTAGAAAATATCATAAAATTAATAATTTTTTTTCTTTATCGGGCAATTGTTCAATGATAATTCAATGCTAAATTGCATCAAAATGTCTAGTTATAACTGGTGTATATCTAATGTACATATAGTTACAATTCACAGTAAAAATTTCATTGTGCGTACGGTAATAATTTTATTGAAGATATTTTTACTGTACAATAATAATAAATTTTATTGAATAATATTAATTATACATTAGTCACACAATATAACTGTTGTGGCAAGTATTTTTACTATACAATAATAATTATTTTTATTGAAATTAAATTTTAAATTACATCACATGCCCGGTTCATACTTCCTCCTATTCAAAATATAAGATGTTTTGACTTATTGTATTATTTACTTTTTATTTGATGTTCTGACTTTTATTTTCATACACTGCCCTTATTTAATACTCTTTCTATATTTTCTTGTTTTACTCCCTATCATGGCATTAAAGATAATTTATCATTAAATAAGGCTAATTTTGGTATAATTTTTTTTATTAATAAACGTGTAAAAGACCAAAACATCTTATATTTTGAATAGGAGAGAGTAACATATAGTGAAAAACTCATCAATATATAAGTTGTTCAACATAATATGAACCATATATATATATATATAATATTAGACAATAATATTATTCAATAATCAATCAATCTAAAAACAAGAATGAAGGAAAACTTCTATATCGATCCCTAAGTTATTCCGCCTTGGTTGCTCTTTGTTTTTTTTTTTTTTATATACAACATTTTCAAAAGACATTCATTTTTTCCTTTTTTTTTGGTAAGATTATCATGAAAGCAAAAGAACTTTTTGGCGTCTTTAAAGAGCCTAATAAGAAAAAAGTAAGTTCATGACGAGATTTGCTGGAGTACGAAATTTATATCATCATATTTATAAATTAATATTATTATATTAATTAATTGATATTATTATATTTATAAATTAAAATTATATTATTAATTGTTATTAATATTAAGTTTATAAAACTACATTATAAAATAATAAAAAATTGCCTACATAATTTTCTAAATAGCTAGAAAATTTCCCGACAAAAAATAATTTGGTCCTTAAATAATGAGGATGGTCTACGACTTGCCTACGAATTTTTAGAATTTTTGCAGAGATATAAATTATCTATGAAGATGTTGTCTACACATTTGCAATTTCCATAGGAAACAAATTAATTAAAAAAAAAAAATTCCCTAGGCAACTTACATTTCCCTAAGCAAATTATATATGTAGTTTAGAAATGACACCCAAACAAATTTGCCTACGAATTATATTTTCGTAGATAAATTTACCTATGAATGAATATGTCTATATGATTAGGAAATTTTGTAGGTAAGTCGTACACAATTCTTATTATTTAAGAACGAAACTATTTTCGTTGGGAATTCCATAGACATATTAAAATACTTCATAGTCAATTCTTTATTTTGTTATATTAATAATAATATCAATTTATAAATGTAATGATATCCAATTTCGTATTATGAAGAAGTTTCATATAAGAGTTTGTGATTACTTTTAAATTTTTGTGATCTCACAAATTAAAGAAGTTGGCAAAATTCCTTTCTTGTTTTTTTTAATTCCACCAATAACATAGAACAGTTCTTTTGACCGTTTGTTTATTCACAGTCTTTAAACACTGCTGATAATAACATGAAAACCAACCAAAACCATTCTCACTTGAAGCAAAATTGATAAAAACAATTGAAATTTGTTATGTTTGTTTGCCCTAAGGGCATAGCCAAGTGGTAAAGTTTGTGGTGATATGAGGAGAAGTCCCCCGACAACGCAGGTTCGAATCCCGTGTGGGACAAATTCTCCATTGAAATATTATGGGGGTTTGTCCTGGGGATTAAATCCTGTTGGCTCTCTTCCACAAGTGTCTGCCACTTGGGCACTTCCTTTGATTTACAACCCGCTTCTACAAGTGTCTGCCACTTGGGCACATCCTTTGATTTACAACCCGCGGCTGAGGGGCCGGGGGGAGTTTCTCGTCTCTTCCCCACAAAAATTTTTTGATAAAAACAAGATGAAGAAAAAAGAAGCTCCCACTAATTAATTAAGAGCTGTTAATTCTCATCATATGTATAAGGGTGTTACAATATAATCCCTCCCGCAGTTATATATAATATTCTTAATTAATATTATTATTCACTTGTTATAATTAAAAGCGAGCTATATTGCCAAAACCCCGGTTGTGAACATCTGGCCGCCGTTGCCGTACGGCGACCCCGCCACTTCCACCGCCACCCCCCTCGCCGCCTCCGATCCGCACTTCTCTTTCCTCTCATCCGTCACAATTTGCCTGTATCTGCACTCTGTACTGCAAAACGCTTTTTCGCCCCTGCAATTTTAAATCTAGTTAGAATTGGTGCAATTTTAATTCAATTTTGATCAAAATTTATCATATCCCAAAAAAAAAATAAAATAAAATAATGATAATGAAAAGTATTAGTTTATACAAGATAAAGTATTAGTTTGTAGATTGAATAATATTTAGTACTTTTTCATGTGTACAATTGATACTTTTAATCACATGAGATGATACTTTCCATGAAATAATACTTTCTGACTATTTTTTTTCTTAGTAAATTTTCGATGAAACTTGTTCATAACATGAATTTTATATCATTACATTTGCAAATTAATACCACTACTCGTATCAACTGATATCACTGCACTAATAAACTAATACCAATAGTGGTATACTATGAACAAAGCTTTTCTACTATAGTTTCCAAAAAAGAGTATTTAAAAGAAATAGCCTAGGTGAAATTTTTTAGGCAAAATTGCAATATAAGTAAATGTTTTATAAGTATTTGAGTTTTTTTTACAAAAAGGTTTAGAAAATATACCTATACATGTATACATCTTTCCCATGGAGCTTCTTATTGCACAAATTGCACGCGCTGAGAAAATCCGGCGCCGGAATCCCGCCGGCGTCCGCATGTCCCACCGGAGATATATGAAAAACGCTGCCGCCGCGGTTGCTCTTCACGCTGCTCTGTATTCTAAAAGGGGCTCTATCATCACCCTTCCTGCCGCCATCCGCCGCCACGCCGGAATACATCCGGGTGGTGGAGCTCTTGTCCGGGCCATGACACGTCACTATCGTGTACTCTTCAAGACTCTCATCCATTTCCATTTCCTCCAAGCTTCTATTAACCCTCCAAGAATTCTTCACCGGAATCGGGCTCGCCCGATTCCGGGTCAAATTCCGGCCAAAAAGGGCTGGAATCTCACTCCGGCTGCCGCCGGAGTTCTCGAGCGCCGCCACTATCCCCAACCCCACGCCCCCGAAATCGAAATTTTTTAGCCCTCTGGGGCTGTTTCCGGCGATATATCTGTCGCCGCAAATTAAGGAGCCGGTGAGAATTTCGATCACCGGCTTCGAAGTTTTCCCCAACATGATTCTTATCTCTCTCTAAAAAAATTATGTCTAAATTGATTTAGAGAGAGAATCTTGAAATTTGCCCTTTAAAAAGAAGTTTGATCTCTCAAATTTATGTTTGATGGGGTTGTTAAAGTAAGCCCATAGTTTGGTTTGATTTTACAAATTATATAGAACCTTATGATATGATATGGGTGGCTTCATTTTATTTTTTAAATAAACTAAAGTTGAATTATTGAACCACTTTATTCTAATATTAAATTGGATTCCAAAGTCGTTTTTAAATATGTCACTTGTCAGTGGGTAAATATTTTAAGAAACGTCTCTGTCCAATGATTGGGACCCAATCCCTAGGGTGGGCCCACATTGCCGGATTCTGACTCAGCCTTCAGATTCCGGTGGCGTGACGTCGCCGGCGATGGGCACGTGGGTGACTGTAATTGGGTGTCATTATTGTTGGGCCCGTGGTGGGCCCGTTTCATTTATTTTTTAACTTGGAGTTTTTTGGACTATTGGGACTAAAACCACTTGCGGTGGGCCCGACGGAGAGTGATGGGTGGTGCCGCTGAATTCTCACTCACAGTGTTGCGCTGTTCTGTCTGCAATGACGGATTTGCCCCTCGATGCTTTTTTTATTTATTTTACCAAATCAAACCTACTCTTTTGGAGATATTATTCTTTTGCCAAAAGGAAAATATGGACGATCTTTCTTATTAATTGAGAAAATAAAATATGAGTGAAAGCATCACCAATGATTTTCAAGAGCTGTTTTCTCCGATCTCTAGGTGAAAATTAGTTCTTTTTTTCCCACCCACTTTGAGAAAAATAACTTTTTAATTTATTTCTCATGGGGATTTGGTTCATTGAACTACCAACACTTTTATTCTCTTTTTTAATTAAAAAGAAATAAAATATCAGTAATCATATGAGCAAGTACATTAACTGTTAAAAAATGTTTTGATATGATATTATTGTAATATAAAATCGAAAGAAGTGTGCAAAGAAAAGAAGAATATAAATATGGACATACTTTTGAGTTTTTACAGAATAATTAAGCTTAGGTCCATTGTGAATTAGAGTTGTGGTGAACTCTTTTTTTTTAGTGTTACTATTTATACATAAGTATTATCTTTCATTTTTTGAATAGTGATAATTTATATGCATAATAATTTTATTATTTATATATAATAATAATAATAATAATAAGAGTAACACTTGTGTACACCAATTGCACAAGATGCAATTAGTGCAATTGAATTCAATTTTAATTTGGATGAATCATCTACACCCTAAATACTAAATCATGAACCTTAAAGGATGACCTATTCAAATGGGTGAACCATGAATCACTCGAGCCAAGTGAACCACTTTGGCAGGGTTCGAGCCCGAGGTAAAAAAAAAACCTGAATTGAAATCCAATTGCACCAAATCAAAATTGGTACAAATAGTGCACATGAGAATTTGTCTAATAATAATAGTGAGTATGTATAATAACTATAAATGAAGAAAAATATTCACGTGAACTCGAGTTCACATAGTTTTTTTTAACAATAATTAATTATTAATTTTACTTGAAATTTGAAACTTTGAGTTTTATGTATAAAGTGCCTAATATATCATTATCTATTGAAATATTAAAACAAAAATATTTATACTTTAAATAATTTGCGCATTTTTAATATAAAAAACATGACAAATTATATTGAGAAGTAATTTAACAAGAAAATACTCATCATCAAAATTTAAAGCCAATTGAGTTGGAACAGATGATAACCTAGCTAGCATTGAATTCAACAATCTTTAAATTTGTAAAGATATCATAAAAATGGAATTAAGAGATTCAAACAACAAATGCATGTAATAATATAGGAGTATATACTAATAAACATACATGAATTTGAGTTCTAAAATTTGTTAGGCGAGATTTTGTGGCGCAATTTATCAACTCTACGGCCGTGGCGGATTTAGAAATTTGAGTCAGACATGCCAGTTACGTATCCTGCAATTTTTTTTAATGATAATTATTTTCTTTTCTGTTGTTTACAGCAATTTTGTTGATAATACCATCTCTTTATATTTCATGTGTACTCATTGTTATATAATTTTTTTTATCAGAACTCCTTGTTATATTAATTATAGTATATATTCGGGGTCAATTATTAAGGTTAAAGAGTCCGTCGACTTGACAGGAAGTTTTTTTTTAAAAATAATTGTATGAATTTATATAAGGTACTTCGAGTTTCAACTGAGAAAAAGTGGTACCGCTGATCTCATGTAAATCGACCCAACATTTAGAGAATTAGCTAAACTATTTCATATTATATTATCAATAATCATCTTATTTAAAGATAGTACCGCTGATCTCATTTAAATTGACCCAACATTTATAAATTAGCTAAACTATTTCATATCCCATTATCAATAATCATCTTAATTAAGATAGTACCGCTGATCTCATCTAAATTGACCCAACATTTAAAGAATTAGCTCACCTATTTCATATTCCATGATCAATAGTTAACTAGTAATTACGTTATATTCGTTGAATCTTTGAAGGGTCTACCTTATATTGAAGAGCCCATTTAAAAGTTTAAATTTTATATGCATCAAGTGTAATATGCATTTATAGTGTATTTTAAAATTTTGTGACTTATTAAATTAAAATATACAATTTATTTATATTGAACTATACAATTATTAATATAAAAAAATAATTATACAATTTAATATAAATAAATTATATAATTTTAAAATACACGATACACCTTCATTCATACGAGACTTACCCCATCTATTAATACTCATTTCGTTGAGAGACTACTTCCAAAATTAAAATTGTAAAAGTTAATTTTATATTAGAAGGTTATTTCAAAATTGAACACGAACTCCAACGATACAAAATCTTGAAGAAGACGACAACGTTGCAACAAGTTACTAGAAATCTTTATTTACTCCCAGTTAAAAAATAGTAGGTAAGATGTGACATCATTTAATTTTTAAAAAATAAAACTTGTACCCAAAATAATATTTGTAATTAAATTATCAGGTCGGTACTGCACACAAGAACAAATTAATAAAACTGGAAAATTTTACAACAGATGATCAGGTGAAACGGTGAGAAATAGTAGTACGTGTAATAATTTTATTAATTTATGTGAGGTTGAGTGGCAATAGTGAGTTTGATTTGATTAATGGAGTGGTCCCCACTAAGGGGCGTTTTGGAGCAATGAGAATCAATGGGTGGGTCCTCCACTGCTTGTCGCTTTATATGGGCTCCACCACACGCCAGCTCCAAACTCCCACGCGTTGCGCCACTATTCTTTTCTATTTTTCTAGCCCCTCAACTCTTGTGTTTTTTCACTTTCTGCCTCCAATATTTTTTTTAAATGACTTGTAATCGGTTCAAGAATCAACCAGTTCGGGTAACGATTCTACCGTTTACTGGTAAGATCGGAATGATAATGGTAATGAATATTATTGAGGGATCAATTATTAAGGAAGTGATTGGTTCATGAGATTGAATTGATTAAGACCCTAATTAACAGTGCTACACAATTTATAAAAATAATAGTTATGATTATTTTAATAAGAAGAAATGCTATAAAGATGATTAGTTGGAATTATTAAAAAAAGTGTGTTAAATATTATATATTGATTAATAGAAGGAGTTAAAAGTGATATAAAATATTGGAGAAATGCTATAAAGATGATTGATTGGAATTATTAAAAAGAGTGTTTTAAATATTATATGTTGATTAATAGAAGGAGTTAAAAGTGATATAAAATATTAAAAAAAATAATTCCAATTTCGTCAATTCTGCGTCTTCTCCATTTTTGGATTTCTACAATCATCCGCATCAAATTTCTTCCATAATATATACATAATATTACAATATTCATATATATATATATATATATGTATATCATATATACACGATTGTGCACAAAGCCAATTTGAAAGGAATTATTTATAGAGTTTTTGCATCAAGAGAAAGCAGCCATGGCGAGCACGAAAGTTCAGTGGATCATGACCCAAGTTTTTGGTTACAAACTTTTCTATCTTACAAACCCAATTCCCAAATCGCTCAACTTTTCTATGTTACAAACTCTAAAATGATTAATGAAAATTCCAGGAACAAAAAGATCAAAACCCACAACACACAGATCATCCAATCAAACAAAATTATACATTCATTTCCCCAACAAAATCGCAAAGTTGGGTTACGATCTTACTGAAATCTTGAGTTTTCCGCTGCGATTCATCGCTATTTCGATTTAAAGAAATCGAATTCTTCCTTTCTGAGTTTTATACTCACTGTTCTCGGCCCTAATTTTCTGGCTTTTCTCCAAGTTTTTCTGCGACGATTAACGGTGGCGCCGTGGCGGTGGCTGTCTGTTGACCCACTTTTTTTCAGGTGACGGCGGCGGCCACCGGTCCTCTGTTTGGTGCTGTGACAATGGCATCTTGTTGGTGAAGAGAAGTGAATTTGTGAAGAAGAAGGTGAAGAATGATGAAGATAAAGAATGGTGAAGATAAGGGTAAATTTGTAATTTGGGACACAAAAAATATTGTAGAAGCCTCTTAATTATAATACCACCTCCGAGATTGTATTAAATAAAGAGAAGTGAACAGTGATTCGGGGGTTAAGGAAGGGCGGGCCAGATGTTTTTTTTTGTGGCTATCAATCAATTTGCTAGTTTAGTAGGTCAGGTCTTTTAGGGGTTATAACTCCTACCAATCGGGCCTAAATGTGATAGGATTGAGTGGAATTAAGTAAGATTTGATTGATTGAACTATATTTATTTGAATCAAGATATGTGTTTAGATTGTAGGATTGAATTGAGAACTAGATGAGATACCTATTGAAATGTCATAAATACATTTAAATTGAATTGAAACAACCACACTTCATTCTTGTGAATCTATTCAAACAATGGAAGAACAATTTATAATATTGCATTTGAGATATATTCTATGTCACATTTCACATGAGATTGACATATCCCTGACTTGGTCGAAATTTTTGGTTAAAAATATTTTCCTACTCCCCCACAAGAGTACGGGATCGTCGTAGTAGTGTAAGTAATTTGACCAAGTATTTATCGAACCCAAGAGTCTAGGAGAGGAGTGAACCCCCAAAGTTATACGTATCCATGGTATTATAGAAGCGATAAAAATTTTTGAATTTTAAAAGCAAGCTAATACAAATACCAATTTTAAACTAAAGACAACTAGAATTAAAACTAACAATTAACTACTAATCAAGTAATAAGAACAAAAGTAATCAAACAATTAAAACTAACTTTCGAGGGAAAGTGCAAGGGTGAGAGAATTGCTTCGGGTGTTTTCCTTATGTGGGGTCACTAACAAGTTCACAAACCAACTACTCAATTATGTCATAAGTGGTGATTTAGCTAGGAGCAATCATTAAAATGTGTAGACCAATCCCTTTTGAGGCCTAGGTGAACAACATGAATTAACTAGCACCTAATTAATCCCATAATCTCATAAGATTGTGACGAATAGAAAGTTTCAACACGGTTATTAATTCCTAGACATCGTCTCCTCACCAACCTCATAGACGACCTCTACTCGATTAATGTCTATTGTTGTCGTTCTAGCCACTAGCCAACTTTTGATTGAACTAGCTACTAAGTAACATCAAATTACCCAAATTGAGACTCACACTCACAACCTAATTATGCATATCCAACCCTAGATGTAATACACAAAAATAAGAATGCTAGCTAATAGAATCAACAATATATTTGAAGCATTAAACCCACAACAATAAAAACAATAGGAAATCACCCACATAGACATAATCAAGCAATTAGTTCACACACCCATCAATTTTCCCACATATATCTAACACCCAAAGCAAATAAGCTTAGCCCATGGTTCTAGAAGAGATACCCATGACTAAAATGACAATATAAAGCAAAGACATAAGAAATAGTGAATAAAACTTGCAATAAATGAAAGGTATCACCTCTTGAAGACTTGAAATGAAAAGCATAAACACCTTCAATCCTTGTTTGTAAATGCAAATAACTCTTAAATCTAGCTAAATTATGAATTTCTAAAGAAATCTACACTAAAAAGTACCTAGAAAAATGAAAAGTATCACTTGGAGACATGTGATGAAAGAAAAAAAATGCTCAAAAGCTTCAACCCTAGAAAACTCCCAGCTGCCCCCTTTGAAAAAAATGAAGTTGGGTCTTTATATATGCTTTGGGCTCCTCTGGCACGTGTCCCTAAGTCAGATTTGAGAAACTCAGAATTTTTGCCGTGCTCGACTCGTGCAGGGGTGCTCGACCAAAGGAAGGTCGAGCACGGGCAAAAAACGCGTCCAGCGTTTTAGCTTTTTTTTCGCTTTCGACCAAAATTTGGTCGAAAGAACTCTGCACTCATCCAACTCATCAGATAAATTGTCGTGGTTTCGACCAAAAAGGCCGAGCAATGTTGCTCTACTCGAGTAGCTCAAAAATCGGGTTTTCTTCCTTCAAAATGACATTCAACCAAAACTATGAATTAGTTGAGATTAAAATCTCAATCCTGGCCTATCCTAATCAATCCCGCGAACCAAACGGGACCTATGAGTTAGGGGCGTATTTATTAGTGAGCTAGGGTATATATTTTAATTATTATATGTAAAAATTTTATAATTAGCCCATCAGCCCATCCAAATTAATTATATCAGCCCACCCTAATTATAAATCCAATTAAAACTCATCAATATTTCTCTATTTCTGTAGAAATATTAGCAAAAAACTACAAGTTCACCTACTTTTAATTAATATTTTATATTATCTAAGAAAAATCAAACATTTTTATTTCAAAAAACTTATTTTCACCAAGAGCTGGGAATTAGAGTCTAAGAAAATTCGAGATTCCTTATTCTTGATTTTATTTTGTCAACACTTATCCTCAATTTTCAAGACCGATTAAGTAACTTTTTTTATTCTTTTAATTTTTCTTATACAATGTCGATATATATTCAATTATTGATGAATTTTATGCTTTGAAGTCTCTTCGAGTACAATTCAATAAACATTGAAAATATTTTATTTTATTTAAAATTATTGGTCTAATTTTTTTTCTTTCTAGCCCACCCCTATATAAATTCCTGGATTTGCCACTACTATGAATTATTAATTGTATTGTTATTGCTTGGTTAGAATATGAATAATGAGTATCATGCGATGTGGGTTGAGTGAGTAAGGGTAATCAATTGCTTACTTTTATTCTCATTACTTATGTATCAAAACTATCAAGCTACATCAATAGAAGTAATTTTCATTACCCACTTTCATTACCCCCAACTAAACGGGCCCTAAGACTTTCTATGAATTGATTCATCTTAAAATTTTGATAAAAATTGATTGTCTTTGTAGTTTTTGAACTTGATTAATTCAGGGGACCAATCTCACAGTTTGCTATTGGTGCCCCCACCACCAATACAGATTAGGTTTTGCACAATAGTTAAAAAATATCTTAGACAACAGTTATAAAGGCTGTTCAAGTGACAGTTGTCTAAGCTTAGACAGCTGTTAAAAAACCGTTGTCTAAAATTGAAGCTTAGACAGCGGTTTTTAACCGCTGTGCAAGATTGAAGTTTAGACAGCGGTTTTTAACCGCTGTTCAAATTGCTTACTTGGACAACGGTTTTCAACCGATGTCTAATATATTTTTTTTAAATAATTTTTTTTTATAATATTGGACAGACCGCGGTCCAAGAGCTCAATTTTAATTTTTTTTTATATTTTAAAAATTCTGTTTATACAAAATCAAAACCAAAAAGCAAAACCTATACCATTATAATATATATATATGTCCAATACCAAAACATCAAATAAATAAACATACACATCAATTAAGTACACTAAAAACATGAAATATCATCACAAATATATAAGTTAATTATATGCTACCAAAAGTTATTATAATAATTGCATAGAATACAAGAATCGATTGTAAAAATACCCCGTCCAATCTGTTTTCCATTTCTCCATTCTTTTGTTGGAGTAATAATGGAGGAGACGTTCATAGACAAACTGCAAACAACGATCAATCAATATAGTTAGATATATAGTATAATTTTTTATTCAATCAATAATAATTTAAATAAATCGATAAATTAACTTACATTGTAAGGAATGGTCGTTCGAGAAGTGCGGATTATATCTTCAATGTAGCAACACACAAAATGTCCAAAATGGTTACCATCTTGTTGCCTTGGAATCTGTTGATTAGTAATTATAATCACTGTTAAGAATTCAAGTTCCCAGAATTGAAGAAACTTGAAATCAGTCGCAACACACCCGCGCAATTTACAAACAAGAATGAAATCGAAGAAATCGAAATTGAAACAAGACAACGATTACGTGGTTCGATCAAGCGATCTACGTCCACGGGGAATCAGAACACAATACTCACTATGATGATTGGGATTACAAGATTACAAACACTTTTCTCTCTAAAATCCAGAATTCCCCTAATTCAGGTATGAACCCTAATCAGATGAATTGAACGCTCTAAACTCTCTCAATCAATGTGTGAAACTGAATAACTAACTCGTTTTCAGTTACTCTTAAATGCCCAGGAAGTAACGCGCTATTTATACTCCATATTGTCGCTCAGAACATCCCGCTCCAATTAAGTACACAGTTCCAGTATTAGTTGTGACCCGCAAAGGTATTAATCATAACCAGATAAGGTATCACTTGGCTGCACTTGAATTGGTTAGGACTAGTTGATTACTAGGATGGTATAGTAACTGGTTTCAATTCCAGTTGGCATATAATTGTAATAGTTGCATTTACTTATCACAATTCTCCACCTCAATGCAACCTGTGTTCATCATATTCCCATGTACACAAATTCATCAATGCACATCCCACGGTTCTAACTTCAACAAACTTGAACATTATTTGAACTTAGAACTTTGTAGTGACTTAGTTAGCATATCAGCTGCATTGTCTTCTGTACCAATCTTCAGTACTGAAATAAAGCCCTTCTCCACAATGTCTCTCACAAAATGAGCTTTACACTGATATGCTTGCACCTTTCATGAAACACTTGATGTTTAACCAAGTGTACAACACTCTGATTATCACATAAGATGTTCACTGTCTTCTGTCTTACTCCAAAATCCCTTGTGATCCCTTTCAGCCAAATTGCCTCTTTTGCTGCCTCTGTTACAACTATGTATTCAGCGTCCGTGGTTGATAGAGCCACTACAGATTGTAAAGTAGACTTCCAACTGATAACTATCCCATTTAGAGTAAAAATATACCCAGTTAGAGACTTTCTGGTATAAACACTACCAGCAAAGTCCGAATCCACATAGCCCTTTAGTTGATCGGAATTGTTTTATGTTCTTTCAAACAAAAGTCCTAAGTTTGAAGCTCCATTAAGTATCTTAAGATCCATTTCAGACCATCCCAATGAAATCTCCCAGAATCTCCCATAAACCTGCTCACCATACTCACAGCAAAGGCCAGATCTGACCTAGAACATACCATAACATACATTAGACTGCCCACCCCACTAGCATATGGCACATTTTGCATTTCCTTTCTCTCTGTTAGAGTCTTAGGGCAATGATCAGCTGATAATTTGAACTGTTGTCCCAATGGTGTATTCACAGGCTTACTTTGATGCATCTGAAACCTCTCTAATACTTTCTTCACATAGTCTCTTTGTGTTAGAAATAACTTTCCTGATTCCTTGTCTCTGATGATGTCCATACCCAGAATTCTCTTAGCATCACCAAGGTCTTTCATCTCAAAAGCTGAGTTTAGCTTTTCCTTCAGAGACTGAATTCTTGCCTTGCTCTTGCTTTCAATGAGCATATCATCTACATATAGTAGAAGATAGGTCACAACACTGCTTCCCTGTCTTTCCAAGTACACACAACTATCATATTTGCACTTTGAAAACCCCACAGAAACCATGAACTGGTCAAATTTCTTATTCCATTGTCTTGGGCTCTGTTTGAGACCATACAATGACTTCTTTAGAAGGCACACCTTGTTTTCATTTCCTGGTGAGATGAATCCCTCAGGCTGACTCATATAGATAGTTTCCACTAGATCCCCATGAAGAAATGCTATCTTCACATCTAGTTGCTGAAGCTCTAGGTCTTCTTGAGTAACTGTTGAGAGTAGTAGCCTTATAGAACAGTGCTTCACAACTGGAGAGAAAACTTCATTGTAGTCTATCCCTTCCCTCTGTGTGAAACCTCTAGCCACTAGCCTTGCTTTGTATCTAATGTGTTCTGTGGTTCCCACTTCAACTTTCTTCTTGAACACCCACTTACAACTTACAACTTTCTGTTTGTCCTTTCTCTCCACCAGAATCCAAGTTTTGTTCTTCTCTAAAGATTGTAGCTCTTCTGTCATGGCCATTATCCCGTGTTCTCTTTCATTACTGGTTATGGCTTGAGTAAAAGTTTGAGGCTCTCTATACTCTAGTTTTTCTATTGTAACAAGAGCATAAGAAACTAGATCAGCTTGGCCAAATCTAGCTGGAGCTTTAGTTTGCCTTCTCTATCTATCTCTTGTCAACTCATAACCACTTAAGTCTTCTTCCTGAGCTCCACCATTATCCATGTCAGGTTGAGGCTCATTATTATTCTGTTCTGGCTCTTCATCACTGTCAATGTGATCATCTTGAATTTCTTCAGTGTTTGTAGCAACTGGCTCCACTACAACTGGAACAATATCACTTGAGATATCCCCTTTCAGATCTTGCTGGTGTCCCTTGTTCTGATAGCCCATTTCTTGTTCATTGAAGGTAACATCTCTACTCACCATGCACTTTTGCTTTCCATGCTCTATACACCACAATTTGTAACCCTTCACCCCCTTTGGATACCCAATGAAGATGCACTTTAGAGCCCTAGGATCCAATTGGTCTTGTCTTATGTGAGCATAAGCTGTGCATCCAAAAATCTTAAGCTTATTGTAGTCTAAGAGCTTCCCATACCATAATTCATCTGGTGTCTTCGGATTTATGGCAGTGGATGGTGATTTGTTTATCAAGTAACATGCTGTTCTCACAGCTTCACCCCAGAAAGATCTAGGTAGTTTTGCATCTGATAACATGCATCTTGCCCTTTCTAGGATAGTTCTGTTCATCCTTTCAGCCAATCCATTTTGCTGAGGATTGGCTGGAACAGTTCTGTGCCTTGTAATGCCTCTCTCCCTGCAGAATTGTTGAAATTCCTCAGATAGATACTCTAGCCCATTATCTGTTCTGAGATGCTTAAGCTTCTTCTGCTTCTTGTTCTCCTGTTCAGATAACCATTCCTTAAACTTGGCAAATGCTTCTGATTTCTATTTCAGAATACACACCCACACTTTTCTAGTGTGATCATCTATGATAGTCATGAAGTATCTCCCTCCACCATGAGATTCAACCCTAGCAGGTCCCCAAATGTCAGAGTGAACATAGTCAAGAGCTTCTTTTGTGCAGTGAGTCCCTTTTGGGAATGCATGCTTTCTAGACTTTTCTAGTACACATTGTTCCAAGAATTCTAATTTGGTTACTCTTGTCACAGAGAAGACTCCCTTCTCTGATAGAACCTTCAACCCCTTCTCTCCAATGTGGCCTAGTCTCTTAAGCCAAGAGATTGTGTCAACTTCACTCATAACAGCCTCAGCAGACCCAGCTATAGTCATTCCAATCATGATATACAGTCCATTCACCTTTTCACCCTTCATAACTATCTTATCTTCCTTAGTTACAAGAATTTGACCCTTCTCAGTCTTAAACTCATAGCCTAAGGCATTTAGTGATCCAAGAGACATTAGGTTTCTCTTATGATCAGGAACAAACCTTACATTTGATAAGATTTTGTGCTTCCCATCAAACATTTGAATCCTCACAGAGCCCTCCCCTTTGACTTGACAACTTACATCATTCCCAAGCAGTACCATTCCACCATCAGCTTTCTTTAGTTCAAGAAACCAGCTCTCTACAGGGCACATGTGAAAGAACACCCTGAATCCAGTACCCATTCTTGATTTAGTCTGTCATTGGTTAAAACAAGAGCTTCTGCACTCTCATATCCACATTCAGCAACAACAACCTCAACTTGGGGTGCTTCTTGTGGTTTCTTGCCTTTTTCTAGACAATTCTTTTTCAGATGTCCCACTTTGTGACACTTGAAACACTTTCTTTTCTCCACAGAGTCACCAGATTGTTTGTCATCTTGATTCTGCTTTCCTCCCTTCTTGTTGTTGTGAGACTTCTTGTTTCCAGACTTGAACTTAACATTCAGTCCCTCTCCTTGATTTTGAGTCTTCTTTTCTCCCATGGAACTGTTCAGGCTCTTAGTTTTAAGGGCTGTTTGTATCTTCTCAAATGTCATGGCTGTTTGTCTCCTAAACAGTAGAGTATCCTTGAAATTTTCTAATGATTTTGAAAACGCATTTAGCAGCATTAGAGCCTTGTCTTCATCCTCAAGCCTGACATCTAGATTCTCCAAATCATCAATGGCTTGATTGAATTCATCAAGCTGTTCTCCAAGAGATTTCTCTTCTGTCATCTTGTATGACATGAGTTTCTACTTCATGAACAATCGGTTTGAGACAAATTTGGTCAAATATAAGCTATCAAGTTTTCCCCACACATTAGCCGCACTCTTCTCCCTTGCTACTTCCTTGAGAACTTTATCTCCGAGACACAAGATAATAATGATATGTGCCTTCTCGAGTTGCTTCTTTTTCTTGACCTTATCTGCATCAGATGCAGATGCGTCTAATGGCACCAACGCATCACCTAATCCGTGATGAATTAACAGGGCTTTCATCTTGATTCTCCATAACGCAAAATCGCTCTTCCCGTTGAACTTCTCCACATCCAATTTGAACGATGCCATAATCTCTTTCGATCGATTTCACACAGACGATGCCACTTGTTAAGAATTCAAGTTCCCAGAATTGAAGAAACTTGAAATCGGCCGCAACACACCCGCGCAATTTACGAAACAAGAATGAAATCGAAGAAACCGAAATTAAAACAAGACAACGATTACGTGGTTCGATCAAGCGATCTATGTCCATGGGGAATCAGAACACAATACTCACTATGACTATTGGGATTACAAGATTACAAGCACTCTTCTCTCTGAAATCCAGAATTCCCCTAATTCAGGTATGAACCCTAATCAGATGAATTGAACGCTCTAAACTCTCTCAATCAATGTGTGAAACTGAATAACTAACTCGCTTTATGTTACTCTTAAATGCCCAAGAAGTAACGCGCTATTTATACTCTATATTGCCGCTCAGAACATCCCACTCCAATTAAGTACACAGTTCCAGTATTAGTTGTGACCCGCAAAGGTATTACTCGTAACCAGATAAGGTATCACTTGAATTGGTTAGGACTAGTTGATGACTAGGATGGTATAGTAACTGATTTCAATTCCAGTTGGCATGTAATTGTAACAGTTGCATTTACTTATCACAATCACATATTACAATTATGATTATTTTCTATTAATTATAATTTTCTAAAGTAAATTTACCTTAATGTTTGTCCAGTTCACTTTATTGAAAGATCTTGAGCCTTGACTCGGAAGGCGACTCCGATACATCGTCATCACACTATTATTATTATAATTAAAAAATTAAAATAGATTACATATGCATAATTTAAAAGTAAAACAAATCATTATATTAGAATATTAAAATTTAACTTATGCTTCCATATATGACATGAGATCAGAGCGATTTGCAACCATCTCATCCATATTTGGGTCCATAAAATACACAATTAATGTACTCATATTTATGGCGACCAACACCAATGATTCCTATATTATATTAAGAATATTAAAATTAACTACATGTTTATATGAATACAAATTTTAACTAAATGTTTACTGTACTCATCCCACATTTGTTGGCCAAAATACGAGATGGTCTCTCCCATTATAATTAAGCATATGTGCAACCATCCCCTCCATGGACTGTGTCCTATCACCCAAGAAGTAACACACTTGGGGGAGACGAAGGAATACATTGCACCTGCCTCGGCATCTCTGGAGAGATATACCTCACCCAAATATCTTTAACCAACATACGCTAATTAATATTTAATAAGAAAATTAAAATATATAGGAAGTAAATATTGAGAATTAGTAAACACATACCTGAGGTAAAAAATTATGGTAGTTGCACTCAACCACTGGTCGTGCAAGACTTCAATCACATGCTCCCGATCGATGAATTCATCAAAAGCACTTTGATGAAAGTGAGCAAGCATAGGAACTATGACGGTATTGAAAGTAGGGGACGATACCAACATACTCACCGTAGCCTCTAGAGTGAAGTCGTGATCTAAGTCTCCTTGCAAGGGATAACCAAGTATCCATCTGCGCGCACCAATAATGGAGTCCCTCGTTCTCTCCCTCTGATTGTCTGATGAGGGTCTTAATTGTTTGTGTGATGGTCATTTTGTGTGCCTTATTTTATGTGATTTGAGCTCATTTGCAATGAAAAGTGTTACTAATCCCATTTATTTTGAGAATGTGATGAAATGTGTAGAAAACGGGTAAAAATGAGCAAGAAGTGGTGCAAAACTGGTCTAATTTAATAGGATGTTTCAAAATAGGTTTGAACTATTAGAAGTGCATTGAAAAGAGGGTTCCGACGGAAAAAGAATCAACTTAATCGGAGTTCGGGAGCTCAAGTTATGAGCGAAATAAAATGGAAAGAGAGAGGCTGCTCGACTCGAGCAATATTGCTCGGTCGTGCAGGTCCTAAATCGGGATTGTTGAAATGCAATTTAGAAGAAAATGCCTTCCGGGACTTGCTCGAGTTGAGCAACCTTGCTTGACCTCCTTTTGGTCGAGCAAGGGAGGTGATTAAACGAATTTCCGAAGTTTTGAGTTGCTAGACCCAAATTTGGTCGAGCAACACTGCTCGAGTCGAGCAACCTTGCATAAAGAAAATGTGCGCGCGATTTCACACTTACTCGAGTCGAGCACCTCTGCTCGAGTCCAGCAAGCCAAAATATCTGAGGTCCCCCATTCTGACCTAGGGACACGTGCCAAAGGATTAAAAAGCATATAAAAGGCCCTCGACTCGTTTTTTCATAGAGGAGCAGCTGGAATTTCTAGGGATATGCTTTTAGAGCATTGTTTTTCTTCAATATATGTCCCCAAGTGATACTTTTCAATTTTTCTTAAGAACTTTTGAGTGTAGATCTCTTTAGAAATTCATAGTTTAGCTAGATTTAAGAGTTATTTGCATTTACAAGGAAGATTCAAGGAGTTTATGTTTTATATTTCAAGTTTCCTATCTATTTCATCTTTTGAGGTAATATCTTTCTACAATCTCTTGTTTAATCATCATTTTTCTATGGGTTTGTCATATTTCTTCATTTTAGCCATGGATTTCTCTTCTAGAACCAACGACTAAACTTATTTACTTTGGGTGTTGGATATATGTGGGGAAATTGATGGGTAAGTGAACTAATTTCTTGATTATGTCTATGTGGGTGATTTTCTATAGTTTCTATTGTTGTGGGTCTAATGCTTCAAATATCTTGTTGATTCTATTAGCTAGCATTCTTATTTTTGTGTATTACAACTAGGGTTGGATATGCTTGATTAAGTTGTGAGGGTGAGTCTCAATTTAGGTAATTTGATGTTACTTAGTAGTTAGTTCAATCAAAAGTTGGCCAGTGGCTAGAACGACAACAATACACATTAATCGAGTGGAGGTCGTCTATGAGATTGGTGAGGAGACGATGTCTAGGAATTAGTAACTGTGTTGAAACTTTCTATTCGTCACAATCTTGAGAGATTATGAGATTAATTAGGTGCTAGTTAATTCACGTTGTTCACCTAGGCCTCAAAAGGGATTGGTCTACACATTTTTGTGATTGCTCCTAGCTAAATCACCACTTATGACATAATTGAGTAGTTGGTTTGTGAACTTGTTAGTGACCCCACATAAGGAAAACACCCGAAGCAATTCTCTCACCCTTGCACTTTCCATCGAAAGTTAGTTTTAATTCCTTGATTACTTTTTGTTCTTGCTTTGCTTGATTAGTAGTTAATTGTTAGTTTTAATTCTTGTTGTCTTTAGTTGAAATTTGGTACTTGAGCTAACTTGCTTTTAAAATTCAAAAACTTATATCGCTTCTATAATACCATGGATACGTACAACTTTGGGGGTCCACTTCTCTCCTAGTCTCTTGGGTTCGATAAATACTTGGTCAAATTACTTACACTACTACAACGATCCCGTACTCTTGCTGGGGAGTAGGAAAATAATTTTAACCAAAAATTCCGACCAAGTCAATGGCGCCGTTGCCGGGGACTAGTTGAGAGCTTGTTTAGGTGGGACTTGAAGTTAGTTGAAGTGATATTAGTAGTTGCATTTATTTCTTGTTTTATTTCACTCTTCGTGTTTCTTCTTGTGGTATTGTCACTTGATCATTTCTTAGGTGTATGATCACAAGAGCACGACGGGGAAACCTTGAACTGATAAATCTTGAGATTGAAGCGGAAGTAAGGAGGAGAAATCGAAATCGGAACCGAAGAAGAGGAGCAAATCTAAATCAAGAGATGAAAGAAAATCTTGAAAATTCTCAAAATGAAGGGGGAGGTGGACAAAATGATGGAAATCCACAAGCACAAAATCCTCAAGTTGAGGTTGATGCGCAAAACGGGATGTAAACCCACAACCAAACCACAACCCTTTCCCAATGTGCAACCCGAAGGATATTACCAAGGTTACAACCCCTACCCTTACCCACCATATCAACGCAACCCTTACCTACCCAACAACCCAAAAAACCTCCATCACCATGGTCCTCCTTATCCACCATCACCACTACCTCAAGGAGAGAACCAAAACCATCAACATCCGCAAAACCCACACAATCCACAAGCCCAAAATCTACCTCCACCACCACCACCTCAAGGTGGTGAAAACCAAAATTACCAAAATCCTCAAGGGGGCGTACCCCCTAATCCTTTCCAAAATAATCCACCACCACCACAACCTAATGGGGGGCAAAACCCATTTCAACCACCGCATCCCAACATGTTCAACCATTACCTCTTCTATAACCATCCGTACATGCAAGATCAAGGTAGACCACTCCGCACATACTTCGAGCCCCAACCTCAAGAGTACTATAACGGGATTGAAAGACCTAATGTAGAGGTAAAAAATTTCACAATTGATCCCGCAATGTTGAAACTCTTGATGGAGAATCAATTTGAGGGGGCAAGTGATAAGGAGGATCCATACAAACACTTGGATCGGTTCTTACTTTTCGGCGAACACATTTAAGAGGAATGAAGTGACTGAAGATGCCAAGAGGCTTAGGATGTTTGCTTTCACCCTCGCGGGAAAAACAAAAATATGGTTGAGTAAGGAAATTCCACCCGGAAGTTTGACAACTTGGGATGAAGTGAGCAAGAAATTCTTGCTCAAGTTTTATCCACCATCAAGAACGGTCCAAGAAAGGTGGGAAATCACCAATTTCAAGAAAAAGCCAAATGAAAGCATCAAATAGGCGTGGGAGAGATTCAACCAATTGCTAGCCGAATGTCCTCAACATGGATTTCCCGATGAACAAACCACTAAGGCATTCTTTTGTGGAATGAATGAGGAAGTTCAATATCACTTGAATGCATGCTCCGGAGGGGGTTTCCTACACCTAACCTCGAAAATGGCAAGTGCTGTGATGGAAGTAATCACCAATAATTCCTCACAATTAAACACGGGGAATGGACCACAAAGAAGGGTGGCACAAATTGAGGAAGGAGATCTTATGAAAACGATAATGATGACGTTGATCGACAAAGTAAGTTCTCTTTCCAACCAACAGGTGCAAGTTGAACAAAGCCAAGGGGCAAATCAAATGGGTCCGATCGAGGACGTTAATTTCATGGGTAGACCTCAATACCAAGGAGGCTACCAACCAAATTACCGATAAGGAACAAGCTCAAGGCCAAGTGCAAGGTTTCTATAGACCTCCTTATCATGGGAAACAAGGACCAATTCAAAGTCAATCACAAGGAGGCCAACATTCATCCTTCCAAGGCAATGCTCAAGGGAGCAATTCATATAATCCAAATTTTCGTAAGCATGAAAATTTCTCTTATTCAAATCCGAAAGGTGCGATTCAATATTCACCCGGGTTTGACCCGGGAGCTAAGCTACCGAATGGAGAAGGAAGAACAACAAATGAAGAGTTAATTGCTCACTTGACTAAGAAGATGGAGACGAGTGATGCTCGATTTGACAAGTTCGAGGAGTACATGAAGACCCAAAGTAATATTCTCGTACAACAAGGAAATACTCTTGCTCAACAAGGGAACACCCTTGCTCAAAATGGAAATCAACTCAAGTCAACTGAGTTTCAACTTGGGCAATTGGTATCATCCTTTGGGAATATCCATCAACAAGGGAAACTTCCCTCCAACACCGAAGTCAACCCTAAAGAGCATTGCAAGACCATTAAGTTGAGGAGTGGAACCTCATACGAGGGACCACAAATGCCTAAGGAGATTATTGAGAATGAAAAGGAGTTGGAAAATGAAGAGGAAGTTGCTTCTAGGGAAGATGAAGTTGCTCAAGAAGGAAATGAGGAAGATGGTCAAGAGGATAGAGATGATAACCTTGATGATGAATACAATGAGTTTAATAGGAAGGATGAAGATGAGGAAGATAAGGGGATGAAGGGAAAGAATCAAGAGAAGGAAGTGGAAAAAGGAGTTAAAAAAGAAGCAAGTCCACCAAAAGTTCCAAAATGAAGGATTGCCAAAGAATTGAGAGAAAGGAAAGATGATGTGCCATGCGACAAATAGGGAGTTCCCATGACTCTTGTTCCACCACCATACCCCAAGAGATACATAAAACAAAAGATGGCGGGAAAGTTTGCCAAATTCCTTGATATCTTCAAGAAATTCACATCAATATCCCATTTGAAGATGCCTTGGAGCAAATGCCACATTACGTGAAGTTATTGAAAGATGTGATGGTAAACAAAAAGAAGCTTGGGGTGAACGAAACGATAAACTTGACGGAAGAGTGCAGTGCACTTCTCCAAAGCAATCTTCCCAAAAAGCTCAAAGATCCGGGTAGTTTCACATTACCTTGTGAAATTGGTGGAAGTGAAACCATATGGGCATTGTGTGATCTTGGTGCAAGCATAAATCTTATGCCCTACTCCATCTACAAGATGTTGTATTTGGGGGACATTAAGCCTTCCACTATGACTCTTCAATTTGCGGATCGATCGGTTGCAAAGCCACGGGGTATTGTTGAGGATGTGCTTGTCAAAGTGAACCGTTTCATCTTTCCGGCGGATTTCGTAATTCTAGATATGAATGAACTCATGTTCCGTTAATACTTGGGAGACCTTTCCTTGCAACGGGAGAGGCGATGATCAATGTCAAGAAAGGGGAGTTGAAATTGAGCTTTAACAATGAGGAAGTCACATTTTCCATTTTCAAGTCCTTGAGGGAGCATGATGAGGTGGAATCTTGCGATTTCATAGATGTGGTGGACAACCTACTTCAAAATGAATGGGAAATTTTTTCCAACTCTTATCTCTCCAATGAAAACTCGTTGAGCACTTGTAGAGAACCTTTGGAGAGAGTAGAGATGTTAGACATAAGGAAGAGGTTCAAAATTCCACCACTTCATGAACAAGTGGAGGGAACACAAGAGAATATTGAGAAGAAAGATCCGTTGAAAGCTCTTCCCGAGCATCTCAAGTATTCCTTCTTGGATGGCAAAGACAAATTTCCAGTAATTGTTTCTTCCTCCCTTAATTCGTGTGAGTTAGAAAAGTTGTTGGGGGTGCTTCGTAAGCACAAATCCGCAATTGGTTGGACAATTGAGGATTTGAAGGGAATAAATCCCTCATTGTGCATGCATAAAATAAGGGTAGAAGAGGGGAGCAAACCTATAGTCCAACACCAACGTAGGGTGAACCCCATAATTCAAGAGGATATTAGGAAAGAAGTGATTAAGTTTCTTGATTCGGGAATGATTTTCCCCATTTCCGATAGCCCTTGGGTCTCACCACTCCATGTTGTTTCAAAAAGGGTGGAATGACAGTTATAAGAACCAAAAATGATGAGGTGATAGCTACACGGGTAGCTACGGGGTGGAGAGTTTGCGAGGATTATAGAGAGTTGAACAAATCTACATGCAAAGACCATTTCCCCCTTCCCTTTATGGATTAAATGCTTGATAGTCTAGGGGGTTTTGAGTTTTATTGTTTCCTTGATGGGTACTCCGGATATGATCAAATTATGATTGCTCCGGAGGACCAAGAGAAGACGACCTTCACTTGTTCCTATGGAACGTTCGCTTGGAGACGCATGCCCTTTGGGTTATGCAATGCTCCCGCAACGTTTCAAAGGTGCATGATGGTCATCTTCCATGGATTAATTGAAAATGTGATGGAAGTTTTCATGGATGACTTCTCGGTGTTTGGGGAGTCTTTTGATAAGTATCTTTATAATCTTGAACTTGTACTCAAAAGGTGCCAAGACACTAACCTTGTCCTAAATTGGGAAAAATGTCATTTTATGGTAAAGGATGAGATATTACTTGGTCACCATGTTTCTTCCAAGGGCTTACAGATAGATCGAGCGAAGGTCGTTGCAATCGAGAGGCTCCCACCACCTTCGAATAAGAAAGGCATTCGTTCATTTTTAGGACATGCAGTGTTCTATAGGAGGTTTATCAAAAACTTTTCAAAAATCTCTAAACCTCTTTCTCATCTTTTAGAAAAAGAAGTGTCTTTTGAGTTTACTAATGAATGTCTTGAAGCTTTTATGACTCTTAAGCAGGCTTTGGTGAGTTCGCCGATCTTGGTTACTCCAGATTTGAAAGAACCGTTTGTGCTAATGTGTGATGCAAGTGATGATGCAATGGGGGTTGCTTTGGGACAATTGATGGAGAAAATATTTAGAGTCATTTACTATACCTCGAAGACCTTTAAATCCGCTCAAAAGAACTACACTACTACCGAAAAAGAGCTATTGGCGGTGGTGTACGCTTTTGATATGTTTCGACCCTACCTAGTAGGTGCAAAAACTGTTGTGTACACTGACCACGCCGCTATGCGCTACTTGATGAACAAGAAAGATGCCAAGCCTCGTTTGATCAGTTGGGTACTTCTCCTTCAAGAATTTGATGTTGAGATAAGAGACAAGAAGGGAAGTGACAACGTGATAGCCGATCACTTGTCAAGGCTCGAAAGAGAAGAAGGGTTCAAGGAAGAGATTGGGGATGTGAAAGAGGACTTTCCCGATGAAAGTTTTCTCATGGTCAAAGAAGTGTTAGTTGGCAAAGATGATGATGAGAGTCCATGGTTCACGGATATTGCCAACTATTTGGCTTGTCAAAGGATGCCATATGGGTTAAACTCGTATGAGACCAAGAAATTCCTCAAACACGTGCAAGGTTACATTTGGGATGACCCACATTTGTTCAAGAGGGGAATTGATTCAATTATTCGAAGGTGTATTCCAATGGAAGAGTGGGAGAGCATCATTGCCCATTGTCATTCTTTACCTTGTGGGGGCCATTATGGAGGTGAAAAGACCGCTTTGAAAGTTTTGCAATCGGGGTTTTATTGGCCTTGGATATTTAAGCATTGTCATGAGTTTGTTAAGAAATGTGACAAGTGACAAAGAAGTGGCGGTATATCAAAGAATGATGAGATGCCCTTGAATAGCATAATTGAGGTGGAATTGTTTGATGTGTGGGGGATTGACTTTATGGGACCGTTTCCCTCATCTTATGGGAATGAGTACATCCTTCTTGCGGTGGATTATGTGTCGAAATGGATAGAAGCAATTGAAACTCGAACCAATGATGCCAAAACGGTGATGGGGTTCTTGAAGGACAACATTTTTGCAAGGTTCGGGGTACCAAGAGCTCTTATAAGCGATGGAGGGAGTCACTTTGTTAACAAGGCCTTGGTGAACTTACTTTCGAGTTATGGGGTAAAACACAAGGTGTCAACTCTTAGAGAGAACTGTTAGCATAACTCGTAAAGATTGGTCCAAGAAGCTCAATGATGCCCTTTGGGCTTATCGAATGGCTTTTAAGATGCCTTTGGGAATATCTCAGTATCAACTCGTGTATGGGAAAACGTTCCATCTTTCGGTCGAATTGGAGCATCGAACTTTATGGGCACTGAAAAAGATCAATATGGATAGTGATTTGTGTGGTGAGAAGAGGCTCCTACAATTACACGAGCTTCAAGAATTTTGAGAAAATGCTTTTGAGAGTGCACAACTCTTCAAGGACAAAACAAAGAGGTAGCATGATGCTAGGTAGGCACCAAAGATCTGAGGAGTGTGATGATGTTTTGCTATACATGCTCGATTGGGTCTTTTTCCCAAAAAGTTAAAATCAAGGTGGGATGTCCCATTCAAAGTGAAGAAAGTGTATCCATCGGGATTCCTCGATTTGGTAAATAAAAAGGGTGAAAAAGTCAAAGTTAATGGCCATCGGGTGAAGCATTACTACTCGTTGCATGTGAAGGGGGTAATCCACTTGGTGGAGCTTGTAGTCCCTTGAGAAAATAAATCACGTCTAGCATAGGACGTTAAACCTAGCGCTTAATGGGAGGCAACCCATTTTTACTTGCTTTCTTTTTGTTTTTTCTTTTGTGTTTTTGAGCTTTAATTTTAGGGGGTTGTGTTTGGATGCTTGTGGTGTTTGAAGGAAAGAGTTCTTGTAGATATGTGAAGTGAATCTATGAAGATGAGGTGTATATAGCCATCGTGAGAGGTATAACCCTTCTCCAAATTTTTAATTGCTTGGCAATGAAAAAGTTTGGGGGAGTGGTATTTTTGATTATTGTTGATCACTATACATTTCACAGGCGCACACCCCATTTTTGAGAGTTCGTTGTTGGATAGATCACTTGGAGGCTTGAGCTTGTTTGAATTTTGTGCATTTTGTTGTATGTGGGTTGATTTATGTGCTTTAAAGTTTGTTGTGATGATTTTGGAGGAGTTATATGTGTGATTTGTGAAAAGGATTTTTCATGAAAGACTATTCCTTCATCCAAACTTAAAATTGCTTACCAATGTTTAAGTTTGGGGGAGTTATAGTTTTATTTTTGATGGTACAATTGCACATGTGCACACACTTTGGTTTTACCCGCTTTTGTGATCATGGATGTGAGTTTGGTACTTTGATTTAGTTGTGTGGATGGGTTGATGGTTCACTTTTGGATGATGATTTGCTTGATTTTGTTCTTCTAGCATGAATTCTTGATGTGCTATGTGATGGTTGATGATTGTGATGGTGATTGTTCTCATGAATGAGCCGGAGAGTTTTGAGCCTTGTGAATCATATCTTAAGTTTGGTTCATTTCATTCTTGTGTGTATCATCCATAATTGTGCATTCTAGAACTTGCCATTGGTCTTGTTTGAAACTTGACTTGGTTAGGATTTTCAAAAATGATAGGAGACACTCTTTGATTTGATAGTCACTTGGCCAAATAAATTCCCACCAAATGAGTTAATTCCGTAGTGAGCCCGTTTGAGCCTTTAAGCTTATATTCTTTGGCAACCTACAAGAATTCAACCATTTCACCTATCTTTCTTGAGCCTAATTGATCCCAAATGACTTGTAGAGCTTAATTGTTGGTGAAGTGAAAGAAAAAGAAAAAAAGTGTGTGGAGTTTGAAGTGTCAAAGTGAAATTGTTGAAAAAGAACAAAAAGAATGAAAGAAAGAACCTTGTAAAAAAAAGAAAAAAAAAAGAGAAAGAAACAAGGTTCAAAAGAGCTTAAAAAGTACAAAAAAAAAAGGTTCAAAGGAAAAAGGGAAAGATGAATGAAATTTTGTGAGCTTGAAATGAGAAAAGAAAGAGTTATGAGAGTTATATCAATTTTGAAAGGAAATGTGAAGAATTAGCCAATTCTTGAGCTCTGCAAGTTTGTGAATCACTTGTCCAAATTCATCCTACCCTAGTCCAAAGAGCCTACATTACAACCCGTTGAAGTCCACCTTGATTTGATTATCAAAACTCTTGTAAAAGGTGGAGAATTGAGACCAATGGCAAGCATATGGTTTTGCATTTTTGTGGAGTGATTTTTGAGTGTAAACACGTCATATGCAAACACTTGAGTGATGAGTGAAACACGACTTGAGAAGAGTAGTGAGACAAGCATTTGAACTTTCATTGTCTTGATCATAGCATGATAGAAGGAGGTTAGGGAACTTGATTGAGTGAATTTGAGTTCATTGGGGAGCTACTTGATCTTATTTCACCATGATTTGTTGTACCAAATAAACACCCACTTCGCAATCATTCCCCTTTGTTCTTTTCTTTCATTGCTTGGGGACAAGCAACATTTTAAGTTTGGGGGACTGATGAGGGTCTTAATTGCTTGTGTGATGGTCATTTTGTGTGCCTTATTTAATGTGATTTGAGCTCATTTGCAATGAAAAGTGCTACTAATCCCGTTTATTTGAGATTGTGATGAAATGTGTAGGAAATGGGTAAAAACGATCATGAAGTGGTACAAAACTGGTCTGATTTAAAAGGACATTTCAGAAGAGGGTTGAACCATTGGAAGCACATTGAAAAGAGGGTTCCAACGGAAAAAGAATCAACTTAATCGGAGTTCGGGAGCTCAAGTTATGAGCGAAACAAAATGGAAAAAGAGAGGCTGCTCGACTCGAGCAACATTGCTCGGGTCGTGCAGGTCCTAAAAGCGGGCTTGTTGAAATGCGATTTTGAAGAAAATGCCTTCCGGGACTTGCTCGAGTCGAACAACCTTGCTCGACCTCCCTTTGGTCGAGCAAGGGAGGTGATCGAGCGAATTTTCGAAGTTTTGAGTTGCTCGACCCAATTTTGATCGAGCAACACTGCTCGAGTCGAGCAACCTTGCAGAAAGAAAACGTGCGCACAATTTCACACTTGCTCGAGTCGAGCACCTCTGCTCGAGTTGAGCAAACCAAAATATTTGAGGTCCCCCATTCTGACCTAGGGACACGTGCCAAAGGATTAAAAAGCATATAAAAGGCCCTCAGCTCATTTTTTTCATAGAGGAGCAACTGGAATTTCTAGGGATAAGCTTTTGGAGCATTGTTTTTCTTCAATATATGTCCCCAAGTGATACTTTTCAATTTTGCTAAGAACTTTTGAGTGTAGATCTCTTTAGAAATTCATAGGTTATTTAGATTTAAGAGTTATTTGCATTTACAAGGAAGATTCAAGGAGTTTATGTTTTATATTTCAAGATTCCTATCTATTTCATCTTTTGAGGTAATATCTTTCTACAATCTCATGTTTAATCATCATTTTAATATGAGTTTATCACATTTCTTCATTTTAGCCATGAGTTTCTCTTCTAGAACCATGGGCTAGGCTTATTTGCTTTGGTTGTTGGATATATGTGGGAAAATTGATGGGTAAGTGAACTAATTTCTTGATTATGTCTATGTGGATGATTTTCAATAATTTCTATTGTTGTGGGTTTAATGCTTCAAATTTCTTGTTGATTCTATTAGTTAGCATTCTTATTTTTGTGTATTACAACTAGGGTTGGATATGCTTGATTAAGTTGTGAGTGTGAGTCTCAATTTAGATAATTTGATGTTACTTAGTAGCTAGTTCAATCAAAAGTTGGCTAGTGGCTAGAACAACAACAATAGACATTAATCGAGTGAAGGTCGTCTATGAGATTGGTGAGGAGACGATGTCTAGGAATTAGTAACCGTGTTGAAACTTTCTATTCGTCACAATCTTGAGAGATTATGGGATTAATTAGGTGCTATAATTCACGTTGTTCACCTAGGCCTCAAAAGGGATTGGTCTACACATTTTTTTGATTGCTCCTAGCTAAATCACCACTTATGACATAATTGAGTAGTTAGTTTGTGAACTTGTTAGTGACCCCACATAAGGAAAACACCCGAAGCAATTCTCTCACCCTTGCACTTTCCATCGAAAGTTAGTTTTAATTGCTTGATTACTTTTTGTTCTTGCTTTACTTGATTAGTAGTTAATTGTTAGTTTTAATTCTTGTTGTCTTTAGTTGAAATTTGGTACTTGAGTTAACTTGCTTTTAAAATTCAAAAACTTATATCGCTTCTATAATACCATGGATACGTATAACTTCGGGGGTCCACTTCTCTCCTCGTCTCTTGGGTTCGATAAATACTTGGTCAAATTACTTACACTACTACGACGATTCCGTACTATTGCGGGGGAGTAGGAAAATATTTTTAACCAAAATTTCCGACCAAGTCACTGTCTACGACACCCCTTGATTTCTGTTTAGCCTCTTGTGGAGTCGGCAGTTTCTACAACCAATTTGCAACATTATTTATTTCGACAAATAAGATAATGAAATAACATATATATTTACCTTCTTGGTGAGAGAGACCAATTTGCTTGGTCATTCGAGGAAGTGCTCGACCGCTGTTCTTACTGTGACAACATCATCTATTGGTTTTGGCACCGGTGAATCCTCTTGTCCGATTACGGGTACATCGAGCGTGACCCTCACGAAACCAGAAGTGAGGGGACGACCATGAATCATTCCATTGAAGCTATTGTGCAACATTCTTGTGGCCACCAACCGAGTAGGATCCTCCAAATAAAGGTAGCAAATGGTCGGTGGCTGTTCGAAGAAGATATTTAGTTAGAAAATTTTAATATACTAATCTTTAATTAAAACAAATGTGAGACACATCTGATACTTGGGAGACATTTTGAAGTGGATCAACGAAGTCGTCCCTAGCATTAGGGGAAAACATAGCATCAGCAATACTATTTTCACAGCTTGCTCCACTCGACAACACCCGGTGACTCGATCTTCTCTCGGACCTCAAAAGTTCCACCTGTTTAGCCAACATGGCAATCTGATCCGAAAGTCTACCCACCATATCCATGGCCGCAAGACCAGGTGTCATCACCAATGATGTCTTCGTCACGCCATATCCAGTACTTCGTAAGCGGCCGGGATGCTCCCGATGACCTATAGCCCGTGCAAGCAGATCATCAGTACCGATAATGCGGAGGTCGTCGGGCGTCATGGTCTTAGATATGTGCTCCTGAATCACAAAAGATTATTATTTAATTATTTTTTTAGAAATAATAGTTTGTAATTCAAAGATAAATTAATGGATAGATTACCGCTTCTTCAATGATACGCTGTGTACTGGAATTGGGAATATTCCAATCTCGAGTCTTTCTGGTAGCCTGAAATAACACGAAACGTGTAACAACAGGCGCACTCTCTCCAACTTTCTTTTTTTCTTCTTTCTACAATAGTGATGAACGTGCCCCTTTATTAGATATATTAAAAGTGAATATATAAAAAAAATTAAAAGTTAGAATTTTGATCTCACCAAATCTTCCCTTATGCGTGCATAACCTTTGGAAGATCCAAGATATCGCGCCTCCATCGCCTTAGCTTGTTCATGATTTTTCTTACTTTGATTCTATAGTGTAATGATAAATACTGAAAAACATCGTGTATTAGGAATAGAGGAAATGACATTGATCAATTTTACTTAGAAATCCTCAGCCATAGCTCTACGCTCAAACTCCTCCCAGTACGGGGCCACCATAGGGCAATCCTCATAGAGCTTAGGCGGCCTAGGCGAGTAATGACCAGTCGTAGGGTCTCGTGTGCTTTTTCTCAGCCAAGACCGAAAATTACTTGCATAAGTATTTGCCTCTTCTTTGTATGATCAAGGCCGAAGAATGTAGTCTATACACATATAACATAACAATTTAGTAAATTTAGTAATCATACAACAACTTTCAAAAGCATATAATTAACATACCACAAGCTCATCCCATAGCACTTCCTTCAAATGAGCCAGTTTGTCGCTACGTCAGTCCTTTGTTTAAGTTTGATTGATGAACTGCATAAAAGTCACAAGATTCTTGGTTTTTTAAATTCTATTTATACGTTTGAGTTGTGATAATTAATTACATGTTCTTTGTATAACCGATTCTTGCAGAAGAGATGAGTTCACCCCTTATCTAATACCATGTACCAACTGACCCTTTAGTATGCAAAACTAGTTAAGGTACTCAACTAAGATTGGACACGAAGCCATTTAAATAAGCTATATATGAACATCTTTATATCTATCGAACAATACAAATGTTCAAGAAAAATATGAGTTTTAAGAGCATTTAAAGTAGTAAGTCTTGAATTCCAACATAAGAAATAGTTAATCGACTCCCCAAGATAAGTAAATTATGCATATCCTAATGTATTAAACCTAAAAGTATCACAATCCTAATTTATGCTTAAATCCACACACATGCATTTTGTCAAACACTTGGAGTGCATCATGAACTCCATCTCTAAATTAGCATAAAAAATCACCAACCAACTCAAAAATATATCCCAATCCTAATTTATGCTTAAATCCACACATATGCATTTGATCTAACACTTGGAGTGCATCATGAAGTTCATCTCTAAATTTGCATAAAAAATCACCAACCAACTAAAAAATATATCCCAATCTTAATTTATGCTTAAATCCACACATATGCATTTGATCAAACACTTGGAGTGCATCATGAAGTTCATCTCTAAATTAGCATAAGAAATCACCAACAATTCTAACACTAACAACAATTAATCCTAACAAATTAGCTAAACCAAACCAAACAATATATATATATATATATAAACATTTATATAAACAAACAATATATATAATATATATATATATATATAAACATGTACAATACATAAAAAATTAGCAAAATTACCTGGTGGAGACGGAGGAAGGCGGCGGCGGCAGCAGGAGAGGATGGTGGCAAGCGGCGACGGCGGAATGGTGGGTCGGAGGAGGAGGGCTTAGCGCGAGCAGATCGAGAGGGAGGATGCAGAGGCTGGAAATGGGAAAAATTGGGGCTGGGGGTGTATATATAATCACTTACACAGCGGTTCAAAAGCCGGTTCCTTGGACAACGGTTCGAAACCGCTCTCTAAGTACATTTGCACAACGGTTTATAACCGCTGTCTAAGTTTATTCTTGGACAACGGTTTTAAACCGCTTTTTTTTTTTAAAACATTTTTTATTAAAACTGCTCTCCAAAGCAATATTTTGGAGATGCGTTTTTAAAAGGGCTGTCCAAGTGGAGTTGTACAAGTTTAAATGTGTAGTAGTGCACCTAATTTAAATTATGTGTGGACTGACAAAAAAAAATAAAAAATTATAAAGTAATAAGTAGAAAAAAAAAAGTGAATGAAATAACAATTGTAAAATTGAAATTTATAGAAATTTTAAAATAAATTATAGTATATAGGATTTAATTATTAGCATATCTTTCTGGATTAATATATCTCATTATAAATTCTATAATATCTCATGTAATGTAAAAAGTAGAGATTAAAAATTATAAAACGTATGATTGAGATTAAATTTAAAATTAGAGTTATTAAAATTAAAGAGATTTTGAAATAGAGTGATTTGACTTTGCCTAAAAATTAAGGACTTTTAGATGAGACGAAACTTTTTCATGATATCAGAGCCTCGGGTTCATGCCTAGATCTTGGGTTCGATTTCCATGGAAAACCCTACATCCATTTAAATTGTCCACTCACTGGGCCTCCTCCCCCAGAGGGCAGAGATAATGATTCGACTCACGAATGAGGGGAGTGTTGAGGGAAATTAAATAAATAAATTGATTCCCCGATCCTCTCTGTAAATTATGACTTTTAGATGACATAAAATTCTTTCAAACTATAATGTTATCTTGAACGAATATTTCTGTAAATTATATTTTGTACCCAAATCATTTATATGAAAAGATATATACGTATCAAAATTAGGTGAGTAAAATTGAGCAGTCGGCCCACAGATCACAGTATAGAATAGGCTGAATTGTGTTTTCATTAATTATCGTAAAGTGTACAACCGTACGTATATATTGAGTTACGTTCGTAGTCTAAAAGAAATGAATTAACTAATATTCCTAATACTAAGGAAACAAGATAAACACAATTCAGGATTGATTTTGAGAATTATAATATTCCTTTATACACAGTACCTTTGCACTCCAAACACTTTTGAGGTAAAAAAAAATCCGTTGGAAAAGATGAAATGCAACTTTTGTTTGAATTGCTGATTGGCGTCACGGTAATTAACGGCATCAAAATTGACCATATTTGTAACAGCAACAAAATTAGAGGGGTAAAATGGAACATTACCCTATGGTTAATAAGTAAACTTTCATAATTAATGCAAATCATAAGGTGTTAGATGCATATAACACCTGATGGTGTATATAAATTTAGCAACATTTCCCCCTTATGTCTGTTTCATGAAAGGAGTAGTCTGAAGCATAAAATGGTTACTGTACATCATTTATGGAACAATAAATTAATCATTTCGGGCTTTCAAAAAAAATAATAATTAATCATTTCAAGCTTAAATTTGGTATTGATCCGATTAAAGAAAAAAAAGAGTAAAAACTAAAAGAGTGCTTACATCACCACAAAATACATTTAATTTAAAGAGGGCCTTAAAGAGGGTATTAACGAGGGAAATGGGTTTAGAGAGGGCTTTAACGAGGGAAAAATCCCTCGTTAAAGTACTCCTTGGTAAAAATTTATCGAGGGGGAAAAAAGCCCTCGGCAAATAACGAGGGTTTTGCCGAGGGACTGACACATGTCAGTTTACCGAGGGCTGACACCCCTCGCCAAATTTTTGACACGAGGGCCCTCGCTAATGCCCTCTTCAAATTTAACGAGGGCCACATGACCCTCTCCTTCTACTAGATGCAAATTAATGAGGGCAACGTGGCCCTTGCCAATTGGGCGAGCACGTTGCCGATGGAAATAGGCCACCGAATTAGGATGTAAAGGTTCCTTCGCGCATGAGTATTAAAAATTGCAGTTGCCAGGTTTCGAGCCCGGACTGGAGGGGCTCCGAGCGCACCCACGAACCACTGGGACACGCAAGCCCCTCCACTGTAGCAGCATATATGGGCAAAATTCGCCCCCCATGTGATTCGAACACGCGACCTCCCGGTATGTGGAGGCCTTGTGTGTTCCGCCTAACCGTTTGGGCTAGACGAGTTGTTCGTTAGGATTGTATTTTTAATTGTATAGGTATTATATATTGTATTTTTACAATTTCTTTTTCTTCTATCATTTATTTTAATTGTTTGTCATGCATATATTTACTTTAATTAACTTAAAATATTTATAATAAAATTATGTAATAAATAATTTATATTCTTATGCATCATTTATTATTATGAGTACATTTATATATATACTTTTATTAATTATTTTTATAAAAATATTATTAATAAAGTTTTTAAATAATTAATTTTATATTCTTTTTCACTATTTATTTTTTGAATACATTTATATATATATGTTTATATTAATTATTTTTACTAAAATATTTTCAAAAAATCATTTTCATACTCTTTTTCACTAAATGTAATCCTAATACGTTTGAATTAAATTATTTTTAATAAAAAAAATTTTAACAATCATATTTACGTATGTAATATTTACTAACAAATATACATATTGATCATTATTTTTTTAAATATTTTAAAGCATTCTCACAAACTAATAATAGAGATTAATAAATAATATTCATTTTTTTAGTGCAATCAATAATATTCATAAAAAATAAACATAAAACACACATGTGGTGTTCGAATATTCTAAAATAAAACACAACAAAATATGTACCGTTCGAAAGCAACATAAAACATAACAAAATATTCAGTCAAATGTTTAAATAACACACACACACAAAGTTTAAGGCATCACATCATCATCATCATCATTTTCATTGTCATTTACTGTGGGAAATTGAATAGGAGGAAAAAAAGTGGGATTAAATGCACTGGCGGCTCTGGTCAAGTCAGTGAGACCTTGAGTACTCTCGGAAGAGTCGACGGAACGACGTCGTCAAACATGAGCTGTAGAACCACTGGGACCTACAGGAGCATTAGGAGGAGCACGATACAGAGGGAATGGAGGAACAAAAAGACCAGGCTGAGCATAACCACCGGTCGGCTGGGAGTAACCTCACTGTTGAGAACCACCGATTCCCTACAACCCCTGCTGGCGAGTAACACCGGTCTGTGGTGCACCGGTTCCCTGCCACGTCTACTGTGGAGCACCGGTTCCTTGCCACAACGGCTGTTGTGGACCAACGGTTGCCTACCACAAGGAGGAAAATTGGCTCATCTGGTTCATTTGACTCTGCATTTGTGTCATCTGTCTAGCCATTTCCTCTCTGTAGGTCCCGAACGGGTTTTGTGAGGGTGGAAGTCTAGAGGGGAGGGGTGAATAGACTTCCAAAACTTTTTGTGCGGATCAGGTGTGAACTGCAGATTACCCGATCAGAGTGCTGGTGTATCAGTTTAGACTGATGTTCAATCTTACTGAGTGCCTGGAGGCAGATCAGCTTGATATCTGTCAGTTTAACTGAATGGTGCGGAAGCTTGTTTTTAACCGTGTGAAAAACCAGTTTTATCAATCTGATTCTGAAGACAGTTTTCAACCAGTTGACTAAGGTGTCAATCTGATCAGATCAGTTGCTTGGTGTAGACTGAGCTTATCTTAGAATATGTATGCTGTTTAAAACCCAGTTGTGTGACTTGTGTAAAGCAATAAGAAAGCAAGTAAATGCACACAAGACTTTTTATAGTGATTCAGACGAAACCCGTCCTACGTCCACTCTTCCCTTAACACAGGGGAACTTTAACCTACTTTAACCTGCAGGACTTATATCCTTTTCAGGATGGCCGAGATGTTTACCAAGTTCTCACTCTTACAAACTTAACCTGCGGGACTTATATCCTTTTTCGGATGGCCGAGATATTTACCGAGTTCCCACTCAAGCTTAACCTACGGGACTTATATCATTTTTAGGATATCCGAGATGTTTATCGAGTTCCCACTCTACAAACGTAACCAGCGGGACTTATATCCTTAAAAAGGATAACCGAGATGTTTAATGAGTTCGCACTCTACAGACTTAACCTAACTTGCGTTTGGGTAAAGAATGATTGAGGGTTCCAACTGGAAATCTATCCTGATGCTTTAGGTAGCCAAAATGCTAGTGGATAAGATTTCTTGCTAAGAACTAATGGGATGAACACTCTAAGAATAATCTTCAAATGTAGTGTTCTTTGAACGGAGATTTTGCTGTAGCTTTAGCTTCTTTTGCTTGTTCTCACTCGTTGGTTCTTGCGTTTTATCTCTGTTGGTCCTTTTCTTCAAAATGAAGATCGATCCCATTTTATAGACCTCGAAATCAAAGAGCAGTTGGAGAGCAATTTGAATTTCGGGCTATATTAGGTAGGTTGTAGGATATGATTGTGACGTGCTCCGATTATCGGCGTGGCCGTAGGCATCATTAGCACCGTTTTTGTCCGCAGCGTCGTATCCCGCAATGTCAGCTCTTTTTGTACACGTGTCGCTTTCTTCTTAGTTTCGCGAGGCGGTACTTAAGGAATTTGTCCGTTAGACGATTGATATTCCTTTTGTAGAAGATTCGCTTGTCTGGTGTATCATTTTGATTGTCACCAGGTGTGAGCTGACTTGATCAAGTAACTGATCAGTCTACCTTGATTGAGTCTTCAGATGCACATTGTCTTAGCTTCAATATGCAGACTCTACTGAATGTAGGTTTTCAGATCTTTTGATCTTCAGGTGTCTCTGAGCCTCAGTGTATTCAGTCGTACTGAGTCTTCAGGTTTGTTGCTGAGTCTTCAGGCTTATCTGAGTCTTCAGGTTCATCTGAGTCTTCAGTGTTTATCTGAGTCATCAGGTTCATCTGAGTCTTCAGGTTCATCTGAGTCTTAAGTGTCTTCTTGTCTTCACCTGATCTTCTGACTTCTTGTCTACTGATTTGCGCTTAGTCTTCTGATCATCTGACCTTATCTGGGTCATCTGATGCATCGATCTGACCTATACATATTGAGTTCCCCCTCAATATGTGACCTATTTTTTACTTCAGCTATCTATACATTTCAGCTGGTCATCTTAATCTGATTATAAGTCATCAGTCAGCTAACAGGTATGACTGGTCCTATTACATCCTGTTTTAGAACTTCCATCAAAACTAAGTTACATATTTCCCAACAATTTCCCCCTTTTTGATGGAACCAAAACACTTAAACAAACTTAATCAGAAAAACAGATACCATGAATGGAAATGTAGATGATGCAAATGGTACATACCTCAGAAGACAATGAGATGTTGTCTTAGAATCAGTGAAATGTAAAATTTCATTCAGATAGGTGTGTGCATTGTAGTATACATGAAAAGCGTACCTATCATCTGATTCCAAGTTGTCTTCTTTAGGTGTACTTGAACATTTGCAGTTCTTTGGGGATGCCAAACATCCTGTACATCCTTTGCATTAGCTTGTCCAGCTCTTCTTTTCTATAGATTCCTCCTTTTTCAGCAAGTCCATAGTAGATATTCTTGAATTTAACAGGATCTAGTTTGTTGTCTGGACGTAAAGGTGGAAGAAGTGGTTAAAAGGGTGGAGCTTCTGGTATAAGTGACATGATCTTGCCTTCTTTCATCACTGTCTGGTAGAAGTCTGGGTACTTTGTTTCTAACCAGTTCCGGAATTCATCATCATTTTCAGTCTGATCTTGATGAATTGGAATCTTCTACAGGATGTAGACGTCACATAACCATTCTCCTCTGATTTGATCCCATTCTGGAAGCAAATCTTGCCGTGCACAGAGAATGCCTTTAACAGGTGCAGGAAGGGCATTCTTCTCCCAACCAATCTCCTCTGCTGCAGCTTCGTTCTTTCTTTTCCTTCGGATGTAAGCGATGTTCAGTCCCTTTGCCTCTGCTAACTTCTGCTTCATGATTGCGGCCTCTCTTATTCTCAGTCTTGTCTGCTCTTGAACTTGTTCAGGAGTCATCTGGCTTTTGGTGGAGAATAGCTGGCCTTGTCTCTGATCTTCCGCATTTGCTTTCATCATCTTGCCTTTGCCTTTCTTCCTCCTCAAAGTTTGCTCAGGTTCATCTTGTTCGTCTTCTTCAGCTAATTTCTTAGCGAGTTCAAGGCTCTTGGCCTGATCATCAATTTCCATTCTTTTCTGGACGAACAAAGAGAAGTCTTCAATCTTGTCGACTCTGGCAGTAACCTCTGAAAGAGCACTTTTTTGCTCAACGATCTCTTTACTGTGTTGCTCCACAGTTTCTTTCATTTCAGCAACGAGATCGGTAGATGGAGTGGTCGCAAGTCGACATGATGGTTTTTTGTAGAGATGAAAATTTTACCAACCGTATCCGAGTCTGTTTTTTTCCTTCTTTTTTTCTTGAGTCTGTTTTTCAGATTCTCTTTTTCTTCAGACTCTTTTTCAGACTCTTTTCCTTCCCCCTTTTTAGTTGCATCAAAGAGGTTGGACATCTTGCGGTTCAGAGCTGTTAATTGCCGTGAGATCTTCTCTCTGAGTTCCTCGACAACAAGAGGAGTGATCTGAACGGTGGCGTATGCAGCAAAGCGTGAAGAAGCGTCCCGAGAGCGATTCGATCTCTGTCTTGCTTGCTCAGAGAAGCTAGAAAATGTTTCCAACCCATATCTAAGTGGTTGTTGGTCTTGTCGAAGGATGCCCGACACTTTCCAAAAGTACATGTGTCTCGATTGAGCATCTCTATGCAATCGTGAGTTTTTCAGATCGAGCTTGAGCTTCTCGGCAAAGAGGATATACTAGTTGTATTACTTGAAAGAAGGATGACATTGTGCATCCTAACCGTGTGACTTCGCTCCTTGTCAACTAGTTTCGCTTTGCTCATCTTCAAACCGCTTCATCGATTCGGCGTGAGCGCCGCGAATTTGTCTTCAAATGCGCCTTGATCCTTCCTCGAATCTTCCGAGAGTGACGATCTAGGGTATCTTAGCTCATCGTAGCGATCTGTTCGTGATGTTGAAGCCTTGCCAAATTGGGTCTCATCTCAGAACACCCATTCTTGGTTCATCGGCTTTCCTCATGATCTGTAGGAGGTTGAACTGCTTTCCCCTATTATCGCAATTTCAACCTTTCGTGAATCACCCATCCGATATCATCGCCGATGTTAATTCAACAACACTTTCAATCCCAAAGATTGTGTGTACATTTCAACTCCAAGTCTACAAAGAAATCGATCCCGAGTTGTCATTAGAATCGAAGTTCTTCAATGCTCTTTTAGTCCGATATCCCTCCGTAACACTATCTCCTCTCTCATGGGAGATGAATTTAATAAAAGATATATGATTTTGATTAGATCCCAAAACCCCTGAGTATGACATGTTTAGAATGATCTTGATAGTTGAGTCGATTCGGGTTTTAGAGTATTCGGATGTTATCTCGCAAAATATATAGTCGGCAGATATAGTTCAGATAGGTTCAAGATATCAAGACTCAAGATGATACATCAAGAATCAAGACTCAAGATGAAGATTCAAGATCGGTCAAGAGACTCGAAGACTCAAGACTCGAAGACCAAGACTCGTAAGACTCAAGACGCAAGATCAAGATCAAGATTGATGATCAAGAATACCAAGGCACAATAATTACTAAAGACTTCAAGAAGGTAATCAATGCTCAAGATGAACTCAATGTTCCGAGGCAATCAATATATCTATCCGAAGGATGCAATATCGAGAAGATTAAGTATTTCCTAGAAAATAGATATTTGCCAAGACATTCAAAATGCGCATAAAAAGGAACTAAGTCGTTGTTGTTAAGGTTATATCAAACTCGAGTTTGTAACCAAAAAGAGCCGCGAAAGGTGTCTACCTTTAACTGAGACAAAAGTCAAAAAGAGGAAGACGACATCAGACCATCATATCGACAATCGACAAAGGATGTGTCGTTGAAAAGGATGTCAGATGTACAAAAGTTCCAGACTGAAAAAAATGAAGACCGGCTACATGAAAGGCTATTGCCTAAAACGTGTTAGGGAGTTTTCAAACCCTAAATATAGCCGTTTCTCACACACCATAAGAGGGAACTCACGAAGCTATCTCTCCGACGGATAGTTTTCAAAAGTGACCTTGGTGTATGCCTATAAATACTGGTGACCCTCTACATTGTAAGGTTACGGGAAATTTATAAGCAACTCAAGAGCTCAAACTTATTCTTGCAAAAGTTAAAGCACTCGAAAAACCTAGAATTTCCCAAGTGCTTCTATATTGAAGAGAGCTCACTAAACTAAGCCTAGCTTGATAAGAATTATCCAAAGCTTAGTCGAGATATCCTAACCCTTTGCATTGTGCTTCATTGTAAAGGATATCTCATCCTAGTTGGAAACCAACCGAGAAACCCCAAACCCTTGAGAAGGTAGTTGGAGTGTGTTTGTTGGTGAGAAGAGTTGTAAAGAGTTTGTAAACTACGCGGAGTAGTCAGAAAACTCTAGAGGAGAAGTTAGTAAGCTACAGGGGTAGTCTGAAAGCTTGTTTGTGTTTGAGTAAGTAAACTACAGAGGTAGTCAGAAAACTCAAGGTCGGGTTGAGTAAGTAAACTACGTGGAGTAGTCAGAAAACTCAGGGCCGAGTTGAGTAAGTAAACTACGCGAGGTAGTCAGAAAGCTCAGAAGTGATTAGTGAATTTCTCTGAGGATCAGAGAGAGTGGACGTAGGAGCTTGAGTCTCTGAACCACTATAATTGCTGTGTTCTTTATTGCTTTCCTTATCTGTGCTTAACTGTTGCATTGACTTGATTTTGAAAGCATACTTTTCACTGATATTCAGTTGGAATCAATCCACTGAAGATGCATGTAATTGAATCACGGCTTAACCACTCATTCATAAAGGGAAGGTTTTCAGCAAAGCTTAAAACGAGTATAAACTAAAGGGCCAACCATTTCGCACGACTGAGTAGATAGAACAGATAGTTACCAAACTGAACTCTCTTCCGAGGATTCAAGAAGTTAGTTATCCGATCCAAGCAACTCAGATCTCTCGACACTCGGGACTCGGGTTGGGATTATCTCGAGGTATCCGAAAAGCAACTTCGGATCACTGCCTCGAGAGACTTTGACTCGAGAGCGATTTGTGCTTCTCGAACCTAATCTTCGTGATTATCGACCCAAGTCGACCTTAGTAAGAATTTTTTAAAAACACCAACACGCGTGTATTCCCCCATACACGTGTAAGACTGCTTGCACCGACCAACAAGTGGTATCAGAGCAGTGGTTCAACTTGACCACCTACTTTGTTGACCAAAGTTTTATTTTCAAAAATACTTTTGGTCTATCTGAATTGATCTTATTTGCTGAATTTTTTTTTACTTTTCAAAAGATCAGATAAAAATGTCTTCTAAAAAACTTCCCATGTTCTCAGTGGAGAACTATGATCTATGGAGACTGAGAATGCAGGCTCATCTCAGATTCCAAACATGAGCGATGTGGAGAGTGGTCTCTCAAGGACCATTCCAATTTCTTTAGGTGAATCCTAGAGGAATGCAGAAGATGAGAGAATTGATTCTAGAGCAGAATTTTCTAAGTCTGATGACCAACTGACTCCTGAGGAGAGAAAGTTAGTCAATCTAGACTACATTGCAAAAGACACACTATACAGTACAATTGATGATGGTGTGATGGGAATGATCTCTCACTGTAATACTGCTAAAGAGATTTGGGATACACTAGCTGTTATGTGCCAAGGCACGATCATATATAAAAAAAACAAACTTTCAAAGGCAATTGGAAAGTTTGATAGTTTTGAAATGGATGATGGTGAATCAATAGACAAATTGGAAGTCGATTCACTAAAGATCATGAATGATCTAAATGCACTTGGAAAGAAATATCCACAAAGAGAAGTTGCATTGAAAATTCTTAGAAGTCTTTCTAAGAAATGGGATATTCATGCAAAGGGTGATTGAAAACACCAAGAACATTAATTCAATGCCATACCAACAAGTCTTCTCTCGAAATTTGAAGGACTATGAATTTGTAATTGATAAGAAATCCAAAAAGGTCGACAAAGAAAGATGATTCATCATCTAGTAAGAATGTGGCTTTAAAAAGCAAAAGATAAAACCTCAGAAAACTAGAGAGTCGAGAACCCCCCATACCAAAAAATCGATGAGCTTGAGGAAAAGCTAAGACCGATGGCAAGGAGGTTTGACAGACTTTAATAGTAGATTTGGAAAATACAAAAAGCTATTACAGAACCACAGTACCCGTAAGAAAAACCGAGGACGAGATCAACCGAGAAGAAGAAGGACCGAAAGCTTAAGGATCTTCATCCGTAAAGAAGGACTCCAAGTCCAAGGAAGAAAATGATCAGGATGATGATACCAACAGATGCTATAATTGCCAGAAGAAAGGTCACTTCCAAAGATGATTGTCCGATTTGAGTGCTAAGGAGAGAAGAGAAAGGCAAGCTAAAAGAGACAAGAAGTTCTCTAGCAAAAAAGGCCATGGTAACACTCTGAGGAGGGATCTAGCTCTTCAGATGAGATATTCTCAGACAGTGAAAGTGATGACATCTGTCTGATGGCCATTGAGGAGGTAAACTCTTCTTTCTCTCGTTGTTGCTCCTACACTAGCACAAGAGTTTTTAAGTTCCAATCGAAAATAAATCATTTTGACCGATGGATTCTTTTGAGAATCGATGAAGGACTATCTTTGTTTTTGCAAGGATCGCTAAATAGAACTCAAGAAGCGAGAATAAGGAACCGAAAAGTCAAAATCTAAAATGGAAAGACTCTAGCAATATTGAAATCACTTCTCAATTAATGGGAGCTACTGATGAACGGATGTTCTCGAAAGTACAACTCTCGAGAGAAAGAGAAGTTCGATAATGTCCCTAACTCGAAAAGCTAGAGAAATCCACCAAGAGATTCAAATAATCAGGGACTAAGTTCAATGACCTCTCGAGAAGCATGAAACTCTACAGAATCGCGAGGATAGTGCACGTAAGAGTTAACTCTATTGAATAAAGCATCTAATGTAATAGATGAAATTCGTAGTCACCAGAGAGATCTGGCACTATAAAATCTGATTGGGATACATTCCAGGGAACCTCACAAGGTCATCTCAATCTTTGCGATCAAATAGCAAGAAGACAATCTTTGTAAAACCCAAGGCACCTACACTTCAAAATGTAAGTAATGCCCAAGGTTGTAGACAAGGGAAAAGGACCTATGGTCTCAAAAAAAAACCGAATGATCGGGGTTAAAGCCCAAACCTCAAAGTGAAGGCTAGAAAACCGAAAGCAAATATTGAAAAGTTTTAGCAAGTACTTCAAAGCCCGAGGCTAAGAATGCAAACCTAAAAGGCTCCACACCGAACCATCGAGAGGAATCCTCGATGAGAAACACTCACAAAGAGAGACATTCTCAATCGAGAAGACCAAGTCCTCAAGATCTTTGAAAGACCCAGATTTCAAGATGCATAACCCAACCCCACTTGCCTAAGGGTAAAGGTTACCCGAACCCAAGTCATCAAAGATTTAGACCGGCCAAGACAAAAGCCTAAGCATCTCAATGTAAGGCTGAACCAAAGAAGAATTCAAAGGCACATGTTCATGCTAAAAAGCGAGCACACATACACGTAAAAACTCGCTAAGGCACCCAGAGTAGTAGATGTGTATGTTGATGTTTATGGAAGACAAATTAGCCACTCTAAAGTGATTAGAGTTGTCGTGCAGATTGGATTCCGAAAGGTACATCTAACCTTGTAGGACCCTACACAAACCGGGTACCTAAGAATTGATCTGCTTTTTCGGAGGAAAACAAGGGCACCGAATCGACTAAAGATCACATGGCACCGATGAGCAGAGATGAAAAAAGCTCCTCGATATATGGTATCTTGACAAAGGATGTTCAAGACATATGACAGATACAAGAAGATACTCAAAGACTATGTTGAACAAAGAGGCCCACAGATCACTTTTGGAGATAACTCCAAGGATGGATCAAGGATATGGAACTTTGGAAATCGACTCGACCATATCCATGGTGTTTCATATGTATCTGGATTGAAGCATAACTTGCTTTCAATTAGCCAATTCTGTGATAAGGGTTTTAATGTTGAGTTCTCTAAGAACTTATGTTTTGTAAAAGATGATACATCACAGAAAGTATTACTGACTGGTACAAGAAAAGGGAATGTGTATCTTGCTGATTGGAGTTCAACACCTAAAGATACATGTTTAGTTGCTAAAAGTTCCACAGATACCAGTTGGTTATGGCATAAAAGAATGAATCACCTAAATTTCAAAACCCTGAACAAGCTTGCAAGATTAGCTCTTGTGAGAGGGTTGCCTAATGAAGTGTTCAGTAAGGAACATATTTGTGATGCATGCCAGTAAGAAAAAGTTTTAAAAACACTGAACACGTGTATTCCCCCCCCCATACACGTGTAAGACTCGTTTGCACCGGGACCAACAAGTGGTATCAGAGCAAAGTTGATGACTACTGAAAGCATAAAAGCATCATTTAAAAGCAAAGTTGAGGTTTCTACTGAAAGAATACTTGATTCATCGTGATATGGATCTTTTTGGTCCTATAACACCAAAGGAGCACTAATGGCGGAAATACACATTGGTAGTAGTTGATGACTACTCAAGATATACTTGGGTCATATTCTTACTCAGTAAGAAAGAGACTCAGATAAAGCTGCCAGAGTTACTGAAAAGGCTCAGTATTGAGAAAAACCTGAGTGTGGTCAAAATCATATCTGACAAAGGAACTGAGTTTATAAATCATATCATATCTGATTATTGTGCAGAGAATGGAATTTCACATGAAACATCACCGCAAGGACCCCTCAACAAAATGGTGTTCTTTGAAAAGAAGGAACAGGACTCAAAGAAGTTCGCAAGGACAATGATAGTGTCGATATTCCTAAAAGATTTTGGGGTTTGCCGCCAACAACCGCATGCTACTCTCGAATCAGATCCATGCCGACCAAGAGTCAAGGCAAAACACCCTATGAGCTTTGGAATGAAAGGAAATCTTGTTTCTTTTTTTTTCGTGTGTTTTGTTTGCAAGTGTTTCATACACAATAATGGTAAAGATCGGTTGAAAAACGTTTGATAGTAAAAGCCGATTAAGGAATATTCTTAGATATTATGAAGTCAGTAAAGCTTTCAGAGTTTACAACTATAGGACTCTTATTGTGGAGGAAACACCACATGTTGTTTTTGATGAATCTACTTGTGTTCAGAAGAAACATGAACATGATCTTGATGAACTGACTAAGAGGATCACCAGATTAAGCCCGAAAATGTAAAAGATAAATCATCCAATCGAACTCGAAAAGAAGAAGTCACCACTATCTATGATTGGAGTGACTCGGACTCGATAAAAAAGTTCAGGATGGAACTCGGGATGGTGAGACCCAGAAAAACCAACACTCCAAGGTGACCAATCTGAGCAGACACCCAGCTCAAACTCGGTATGTGATGCCAATGAAGATGTGGTCACAAAATGAGGCAAATTCTCAATCTATCAACCAAAGGGGAACAAATGTCTCGACAATGTTCTCAATAGAATTTCCCCGAGGAAGATGATTCCCTTTCTCTTTTCTCATTGTTCACCGAAGTTTATCGATTTAATCAACCTAACATTTCAAATGTTGAGGATATTATTGAAGGGGAACATCAAGAAGGAAATGGTTAGATAGTCATCCCGCAAGTCGATTGTGGGTGATCTAACCGGAAGGTGTTAAAACAAGAAGGTTCCATGGTGAGAGTGCACTATTCTCGCCGCTTCCTATCGGAGAAAAGAACCTCACCGAGATTGGTGAAGCTTTCTACAAGATTCTCATTGATTATTTATCTATGCAAGATGAAATTTGAATCAATTCTCAATGAATGAAGTATGGGAGCTAGTAGATAGACCAGAAAAGGCACAATGTCATTGGAACCAAGTGGGTTTTCAAGAATAAAAGAGATGAAAACAACAACATTGTAAGAAACAAGGCAAGGCTAGTTGCCTGAGGTTATTCCCAAGAAGAAGGCTTGGATTATGATGAAACCTTTGCAGACTTGCTGCAAGACTAGAAGCCATCGATTATTTCTTGCATATCTTGCCCACATGAAGTTCACAGTCTATCAAATGGATGTGAAAAGTGCATTTCTGAACGGTGTGCTTAAAGAAGAGGTTTATGTGGAACAACCTCCACGGTTTCAAAAGCAAATGACCAAGTTTACGTGCTCGTAAAAATCTTTGTATGGTCTCAAACAAGCACCCGAGCATGGTATGATACTCTTTCTCGGTTTCTTCTTGACCATGGTTTTGTCAAAGGAACTGCTGATAGAACTCGCTCGGATAGAGGATGGGGGAAGATATCTTACTAGTTCAGATATATGTTGATGACATCATTTTTGGATCTCCAAACCATCAGCTGTGTGAAAAGTTTTCAACACTGATGAAAGGCAAGTTTGAGATGTCAATGATGGGAGAGATGAATTTATTTCTAGGTCTTCAAGTGAAACAATCAAAGGAAGATATATTCATCAACCGTGCAAAGTACACCGTAGATCCGATTGCTAAATATGGTGTATGAGACTGCAATGCGCTTAGGATTCCCATGAATACTAACTACAAGATGGATCCCGATTATGAAGGCAAATCGGTGAGTCATCATCGATTATAGAGAATCATTGATCATTGCTCTATCTCACGCCAAAGAAGTAGGGCCGGATATAACATTTGTCGTTGGGATATGTGCAAGATACCAAGCTAATCCTAAGGCTAGTCACATGGAGAAGTCGCCAAAAAGATATCAAGTATCTTAAGGGCACAAAGGAATAGAGGATTATGGTATCCAAATGATGATAACCTTGAATTAACCGGTTACTCGATGATGTTTATTATGGAGGTTGCAGAATTGACAGAAGTCCACTTCAGAACTTGTCAATTTCTAGGAAGTAAGTCGATATCTTGGTTTTCGAAGAAATGCACCTCGATGTGAACCAAGATTATTGAAAGTTTAATACATGGTCATTTTGTTGTGCTCGATTCTTTAGCTCGCACAACAATTAAGGGATTATAAAGTTGTAGCCAATGAAGTACCAATATTTTGTTACAAAGAATAGTGCCATTGCTATTTCACAAAATCCGATTGCACACCGATGCAAGCATGTGGATATCGACATCACTTCATCGAGATCATGTCGAGAAAGAAGGACATAAGGATGGAGAAAATTCATACCGATAAGCGAGTCGATATCTTGACTAAACCTTTGGTCAATCAAGATTTCGTGAACTTTCAAATAATTAGGGATGTTAGAACCAGTGTATAGAGTAAAATCAAAAATTGAAGATTTTCGATGCATGAAGTTTTCTCGAATTCTACCGAGAAGCTCAGATAAAATGGAAATATTGAATCGAGTCTCGTGAAACTCAGATTTATCAAGGTCAAGATTTCGAAGAGTATAATGAACCAATTCAATATTTTCGATATTATCTTGACATTTTATCAAGGTCGACTCGAGAAGACTGATAGAGGGAAAATTAGTCCGAAGAAGTAATGACTCATGCGACTCATTTATTGCTTAAGTGAAGCTCAGTAATCATTCGCAATAAATACAAAACACCGAGGAATGTTTTTTATGGATCATTTTAAATTCGAAGAAGGTCAATACCATTTAATGCTCGCTACATTAATGACCAATGAGGATGTTTTTGCGGCTTACTTTTCTGGAGATCGCTTGTTCAGATATACCGATTAATCGGAGATTAATCTCAACCGTTGTTTTTCACCTAACCAACGTGATTCCCCATGATTTTGAAGCTATTTATTCCCCAATAAGCCATTCAAGCCAATTTTTTATCAAACCCTTCGTTCCCAAATCCTCTGCAAATAAATTCCCTTTGCCCAGAAAATCCCAAACCCTAAATCTTCAATTCTCCAATCAATCTCTAAAATGGCCCCAACCTTGTTCGAGAGATTAGCCGAAACCAACAAGCCATGGTATGAGTTCGTTGTCTCACTCGAAAGCACAACCAACTCAAAGTCGTAAGAGGAGGCTCTGATATGATTCGATCAAGCTAAACTCACCCATCTAGTCGCAAAGTTCACCGCACTGGAGTTTACGAAAAGAGGTAATTGAATTCATCTATAACTTGAAGATAGATGAAGAGGATCAGATGCATTCTAAGATTATCAGATCACATTTAGAGCAATCGTCCAAATACATCGATTTTGAGAGGATCTCGTATATAGTTCCCTAAAAAATCAATGATGTTTTTGAGCTCTGTGATAGAGGAGAGGATCCTGAGATGTATATGTCAGGAAGAGAGCAGGAGTACTTAGATAGGATTGCTGAGAATCCTGTGAAATTTGAGGCGACATTGCATAAAAGGCACTTGAAGCCACAATATCGTGTTTTGATGGATATTGTGAGCAAGTGCATCATGAGTCTTGCGGGGAGTTTTGAGCAGATCAAGACTCGGCTCGATTGATGGCGGCGATAGAAGCCTCACCCACCACCAACTTCAACTGGCTGAAATTTTTTATTCAGACGGTGAGTGAGCAGACCAAAGTTTTGAAGAAGGTTGATGGGGCGATCTCAATAAAAGGCAAGATCCACAATGCCACCAAAATTGCTTATATTTTGGAGATGTGCAGAGAGGAGGAGGATATCTTTGCCAATTCGACCTCATTCCCTAAGTCCAAAATTCTCTTTAAGCCCATTGCTGCAAAGAAGCAGGCCATCAGGGGGAAGAGAGAAAAGAAGGTAGAATCACCAGTTGCGGCTGAAAAAGAGACTCAACAAACCAGGGAGAAGGTTTTGTTGGAGGCAAAGATAGAGCAGGGAGCAAAAATAATGAAGCATAAGAACCTTGCCCCAAAGCGCAGAAGATTGGTGGTTCTCACTGATGAAGATGGCAGTGATTCTGAGGAGATTCAACCTGAGGGCCAAACCGCCGAGTTCGCCATTGTAAGTTTTGGCTCAAAGTTATCTCCAAGGCATAAGACCAAACCGAGGAATGTCTCTTCTCGAGGTGCTTGAGACATCTCTAAGTTCGCATAAAATTTCTCGGGAAATTTTCAAAGGAACTCAGCCCTCGAGATTCCTAATGAAAAAGTGCTTTGGAGCTAACTCAAACTAATCTGAGGAAGTGTCACCAGTGGCCCAGAACCCACTCGGATGCAAACGGAGGACTGACCGCATAACCTTCAGAGGGTCACGAGACTCGGGAGAGCGTAATATTCTTGATGAGCTCTGAGTGATCTACTTTTGATCCTTCCAGAGGCTTCAATCAACCGCAGAGAGCCCGAGATGGAAGAAGGGCGAGGGTAAGAAGGCGAGTGGAGGAGCAAGGGGAACGGTTCATTCTATGACCATACTTTCGAAGCTCAAATTTCATTTCCCGATCTGCAAGACGTGTTCTTCAGATTAAGGACAACTGTTTTCATCCTCAATCAGACTCTTCCCGAGATGCTTGATATTGCTGCTTTCAGAGGGGAAGACTGGTGGAATGAGGAGACAAATTCTTTCCGACCGACTTCTCGTGGTTCGTAAGGACAAAGCTCATGATGAAAAACTCCGATTTTGATGAGCCGGGTTCGAGAGGAAGTTAGGCGAGAGAAAACCCATCAAGTTGGTGCCCGAAAGCAAATGAGACAAATCTCAAGATGGAGATGGGGACCAACAGGGAGATGTTGAGGATCAGTCTCAGATGGAAAAGGAGACTTATGTTGCTGATCAACCTAAAATTAGTCAACCTCAGACTGAAGCTAGCACTCTTCAGGTACCTTTTGACACTATTAACAATTATGCCAAAGTTACTGAAAGTTCTATCTTTAATTCTGAATTGTCTGATAAACAGACTGAGGCTCAGTTGGAGACTGGAGCTCAGTTGGAGACTGGAGCTCGGGGACGAAGTCAAGCTCAGGATGATCAAACAAAGACAGAAGGTCTGCGAAGGTTCTGAGATTGATCTCACTCCTTGATGGAGAAACTTGAGAAGGTTGAGCCAATGATGATCAAGATTGCTCAGATGGAAGAAACATTGGCCAATCAAGCTCAAAAGATGGAAAGTCTTAGTCACTCTTCAGAGCTGGTGCTAATCTAAAACACTCTGACCTCACAGATGACCTCCATGGAAGATAAGTTGAATGAAAAAGTTGGAGGAGTCAAAATTCGAACTCGATCTTTAAATGAAACGAAGCACCGAGTCAATGCATTTCTAGAGGTGAAATTGGCGAGAGGAATGAAGTGATGATAAAATCATTGTTGAGGAAATGAGCTCAATGCTCATGACCAAGATGACAGAGATGTTCAAGAAGCACTCTCGCCAGCTTGCCCATTTATCTCAAGAATTCTCTCGTGGCCAAGAACCATCTAAGGAGGCCGGAAGACTTAACAAGATCGAGATAGCGTGAGAGATTCATTGTGTGAGCAAAGAGCAATATCACATGGATACAAAGACTTCCGGACTTCTTCCAAATTACGGTGCAAGAAGGGGGAAAAGGAAGGTGAAGACCTCGAAAGTTCATGGCACATACTTTGGAGAAGAAGGCTCGAAAGATGTTTAAATGTATAACCTAGCCAAAGCCTTAAGAGAAGTCGGGTTACCGAGAAGTTGAAGTTCGCTTCGGTAGAGAAGTTTATCTACACTCGAAGCTTCGAGCAAACCATGCTTGATGTTGCAAGAGAGAAACCGAAAGCTAGAGCAAAGGTTGGAACAAGTCGTCATGCTGAATTACTATGAAGAGGGAAAGCCTTGGGCGTTGTTCAACCCGAAAGCAAGCGTGATAAGCCAATCCAGAGAAAGTTGGAAGAATCCGAGTCTCAACCTCGTAAAAAAGTCTTCAACACGAGAGATGCTATGAAGACACTCCAAATAGAACAAAAAGCTAAGAAAGTTCTTTGCCGGTCTCTCGGAGAGCGTCTGTGATCGAAAAAAGAAGATAGACGAAGAGCGAAGGTTAAGGAGTGAATTCGTGAAATTTATGAGCAAGAGGAAAGGAACATCAAAAGCACTAAAGTGGCCCCACGCTGATAAATGGATGCCTATCAAACTCAACGATATATGGGAAGAAGTCAAGAGAACCTTCCGTTCAATTATGATGTTCTCGAGGGATGGAGAGGGAAAGCTCGATCGTAATGAAGCATTCATTGAATATCTCCTAACCTTCTATCCAAAGTATCTACAGAGCTGGATTAACCTTGCGGATGAAGGAGAGGTACAGATAGTAGCCCCTAGTCCATATTCCTATCCTCCTCCAAGACTTGGTAATGGCTTGGTGAATGAGAAGGCCATTACTCAAGAAATTGCTCAGTATGTTGGTCAGTTGGGTTTAACAGGAAACAGTCAGGATATTATTAAGGAGAGAAATGAGCCGAAGAAGAGATTTATCATTAATCTTTAACTCAAACTCATCATCAATGAAGATTTATCATTATGCTCAAAAGATAATATCTCATTATCTTATTTACATGTCTTTTATTTTGATATGCTGAATGAATGTCTCTGAACTGATTGTATGTTGCTATGGGGGAAATTGTTTAAGTATTTGGTAATGAACTATTTAAAGAGATTCATTACTGAAGAAATTGTTGAATGATTTAAACTGTTGGGAGACTCTCTGAAATTGTTGAGAGATTCTCTGATCTAGGAAATTGTTGGGAGACAACCAATCTTGTAATAGGATAAACTGAAACCTGAGTATAGGTTATATGTTTGTAACAAGATAGGTTTTGGCATCATCAAAAAGGGGGAAATTGTTGGGGAGATGAATTTAATAAAATATATATGATTTTGATTAGATCCCAAAACCCCTGAGTATGACATGTTCAGAATGATCTTGATAGTTGAGTCGATTCGGGTTTTAGAGTATTCAGGATGTTATCTCGCAAAATATATAGTCGTGAGATATATTTCAGATAGGTTAAAGATATCGAAGACTCAAGATGATGATCAAGAATCAAGACTCAAAGATGAAGATTCAAGTCGGTCGAGAGACTCGAAGACTCTAAAGACTCGAAAGACCACAAGACTCGAAAGACTCAAGACGCAAGACTGAAGATTGATGATCAAGAATATCAAGGCACGATAATTATCAAGACTCGATGAAGGTCTTGAATGCTCAAGATGAACTCCGAATGTTCCGAGGCACTGAATATATCTATCTGAAGGATGCAATACTGAGAAGATCGCGATTCCTTAGAAAATAGATATTTGCCAAGACATTCAAAATGCAGACAAAAGTAACTAAGTCAGAAGTGTTGTTAAGGTTATATCAAACTCGAGTTTGTAACCAAAAAGAGCCGCCAAGGTGTCTACCTTTAACCGGAGACAAAAAGTCAAAAAGAGGAAGACGACATCGCATGCATCTTGACATCGATGGTGGATAAAGTCATTGAAAAGGATGTCAGATGTACAAAAGTTCCAGACTGAAAAAAATGAAGACCGGCTACATGAAAGACTATTTCCTAAAACATGTTAGGGAGTTTTCAAACCCTAAATATAGCCGTTTCTCACACACCATAAGAGGGAACTCACGAAGCTATCTCTCCAACGGATAGTTTTCAAAAGTGACCTTGGTGTATGCCTATAAATCTTGGTGACCCTCTACATTGTAAGGTTACGGAAATTTATCTGCAACTCAAGAGCTCAAACTTATTCTTCAAAAAGTTAAAGCACTCAAAAAAACCTAGAATTTCCCAAGTGCTTCTATATTGAAAGAGAGCTCACTAAACTAAGCCTAGCTTGATAAGAATTATCCAAAGCTTAGTCGAGATATCATAACCCTTTGCATTGTGCTTCATTGTAAAGGATATCTCATCCTAGTTGGAAACCAACCGAGAAACCCCAAACCCTTGAGAAGGTAGTTGGAGTGTGTTTGTTGGTGAGAAGAGTTGTAAAGAGTTAGTAAACTACGCGAGTAGTTAGAAAACTCTAGAGGAGAAGTTAGTAAGCTCTGAGGGTAATCAAAAGCTTGTTTGTGTTTGAGTAAGTAAACTACGGAGGTAGTCGAAAACTCAAGGTCGGGTTGAGTAAGTAAACTTCGCGGAGTAGTCGATCACCGGCCTCGATAGACTTTGACTCGGAGAGCGATCGCGGCTTCTCGAAACCTAATCTTCGAGATTATCGACCCAAGTGACCTCGAAGAAAAAGTTTTTAAAACAACAACACGTGTATTCCCCCCATACACGTAAGACTCGTTTTTGTAATCGACCAACATCCTCTATCTGTTCTTTGGATGCGGGATGTTGATCCAATTCGAAGCATAGATCTAGTAGATACTCTTTGATCTGTTGCTTCATTATCCTTATGATGGGGCTCTCTGGAGCAGGTGAATCAAGTACTGTTCTGGTGTTGAAGGGATTATGAGAGATGGACACACGTCGTCGGATCTCGTGTTCTTGAGGCCCCGGATCGGGATTTGGATATTTGTAGTTGGGTTCGTTTTTCAGCGTGTGGAGGGTGTTCAGTTTCCTGAACGGGTTCATTGATTGGTGGTGTGGGAGATGATGTTCTGAGAGGTGAGGGTGAGGGTGAGAAGGTTTTGTGGGGGTAGAGTGGAGGTGATGATTTTTGAGGAGAGGGTGATGGTGATTTGGAAATGGGCGTTGGCGACCTTGCTCTCTGGAAGATCTTGGTTAGAGGCGAGAGAATCGGATGGTGATTCTTCCTCCAGTTATCCCACTTGTCCCTCAGATTTCTCTCCTTCTAGCTGCGATCATCGGTTCTTCCCTTACTTCTCGATAGTTGGCTCAGAGCGGACTGCTATCTCCTCTTCTGATTCTTCTTGCATCAGATACTCCGTTCTGCTGGCTGTCTTGGCAGAACTTGAACAGTCTTCAGAGGAGATGAGACTCTCTTCTGACGTTTCCGCTGAGCATCTGGTTTCTTGGCCAGATCCTTCCTCTTCATCATTTTCTCTGAATAGCCTTTTCCCGCACTTCACTTCGATCACGCATTGCCTTATCTTTTCCCTTCTTTTCTCCCTTGGGTTTGGGCACATAAGGAGTCGGATCCTCGTCAGCTTGTCCAGGTAGGGACTCATCCTTGCCCAGTATGGCCTTGTGCTTTGCTTGGTAAACCTTTGCTCCATTCTCATTCCATTCATAATTCATGGCGAACTATCCGATGAATGATAGAGATTTTGTGTATGAATGAGCACTTCGAAGATAAGCACACTTCATTGCTCTGGGTCAGTTCGAACTTCCCGGAGTCTTTTCTCAATCTTGCTTTGACCATACCCAACCAATCGATGTCTGAAGCCTTCTTGATTATTGCAGCCATAATACTTATCTTGTAAGAAGTGACCGCATCAAGGCTGTAAGTTGAGCACATGATCACCTTCTGAACAATTTCAAGAAGAAGACGATACTTTCTCTTCAGATAGGAGGCTTTGACGTTCGTCGTGTTCTCCTTGTTTGCTGGTCTCAACAGTTCGACTTCAAGAAACTCCTTTTCTCCTACAGTAGTCGTGTAGGTCTCTGGATTGATGCTTCCTCGAGTTAGGCCGAATATCCTCTGTAGATCGTCATTCGTCACTCGAACTTTCATTCCGCCAACGGAAGAAATTAGGTCAGCATCATTGTCTTCATCCTCTGCAGATTGTAAAGAAATTCGTGGCTTCATAGGCGTGAACGATGTTACGATGAGTAGAGAATATCATTCCACCACACTCTTTCGTTCCGGTGATTCCTGGATCTGAGGTGATGTTGAAGACGACGTACTTTTCATCAATGATGTCTTTCTTCATCGATGCAAGGTTGCAGTACTGTTGGGAAATTTATAGTTTTGATGAAAAGTTCCAAAAACACATGTAATAGGACCCGACCGGACTGTTAGTTGATGATGTTTCCATTATCGCTATAGGAGACCGATTGATAATGATTGTATAAAACAACCGATGTAATAGATAGGTCACATATTGAGGAACTCAATATGTATAGGTCGATCTGAAGAATCGGAAGAAAAGCGATATCCCACGAGGCGAACGTTAAACCGTAATCTTAAGATCGACGAATCGATCTAGTCGATAACTCGGCAGGTCATGAAGCTCAAACCTCGAATACTAGAAGATCGATGACTTCCAAGATAAGACCGAAGACCTACATCGGGAAGTCAGCCAGTTGAAGCTAAGTCAACAGCGCCGAAGACTTATCGGAAGATTCGGGCCCAGATCGACGAATTCGACTCATAAGATGAAAACCGATGTTTCATCTTATCATACGTCTGCGATCTAAACAAGAAGAATACCAACCTTAGTTGAGGAACAACACCGCAAAAAGCAAGGCTTCCATCCAATAAGGTAGAGACACGATGAACAGAGATTTTCATGGGATTCGATGTTGCTCTCTCAAACGGCTATAAAATACACATTCACGCCTTCATGCCCGCTTCTTCAAGACGCCACATCAAGCTCGCAAGTCTACCTAAAATAACTTTGAAATTCAAATTGCTCTCCAACGGCTCTTTGATTTCAAGGTCTATAAATATGGGATCACACTTGAGTGCATACGGAAATGCTTGGACAAACAAAATAATCAAGAAGCTCAAACTATAGTCGATTTCCATACGAAGAACACAACAACAAGCTTATTTTATATTGTGTTCATCCCATAAGTTCTTAGCAAGAAATCTTTTCATCTAGCTATTAAGCTGCTTTGCACGCAAGGAAAGATTTCATAGTTGGAACTTAAACAACCTTACCCAAACCCCAAGTTAGGATAAGTTGTTTAGCAAGATTCGATCTAGGGTTTCTAGTCTTGATTTACAGGATCGGTTGAGTGAGAACTCTTAAAACATCTGTTGGTGTCTTGTGTTGGACTAACACACAAAACTAAGTCCACCAAGTCGGTTAAGTTGGTGCCCTCAGTGAAAGGAAGAAAGGGACGTTGGTTTGTCCGAACCACTATAAATCTTGTGTCCTTTTTTAGCTTTGATTAACCCGCTCTCACATCGCACAATCTTAAAGCGCATACATATTCTAAGTTAAGATCGAGATAGCACCAAGCTTCCGATCCGACGGGACTTGATATTTCGTATCCGATTAAAAAGATAAAACTTGAAACCGAATAAAACCGGTTTTTCACACGGGTAAAACTTAAGCTTCCGACACATCGCTTAATCGATAGTTACCGAACTCTGTTTTCAGCGATAAGTTAAGTTGGCTATCGACCAAAACCGATTCACTTCTTTTTGATCAAAGCTATTCCGCTCTCACACCTGATCCGCGAAAAAGTTTTTCGAAGTCTATTCACCCTCCCCTAGACTTGCCTCCCTAACCCGCTTCGGGACCTACAAGTCCTCGAGCGGTTGGTTCTTCCGACCAATCGACTCTGTGTCATTGTGGTCAATCGAATGATCTTGAAAAACCGTTTTTAAAACTCATTCATTTTCCAAAATCACTCGGATGGATAACACGTCCCAGTATGTATCATGATCTGCGAAGTTCTCAATCGATGAGTATCTGCAGATTGGGCCATATATATGTCCAACCATCTAGGCTCGATCAAGGCGCGAATGATGGAAGTCATCGAGAGAGGACCCATCATCATTTACTACGACAATCCTGCGATCGGAGGAGATCCGGACTTTCCCACGGGAAGTCTTGTATGCGAAAAAAAGCCGGTACGATGGACGCAGAAGAAAGAAAATCATACTCTGGACACCATTGCAAGACATATTATCATGAAAAAACAATGGATAAGGTCACCAAAAGAAAAGATTAAGTATCTCAAATCTGCGAAAGCAATGTGGGATACTCGCCGAGATCTGCGAGGAAATGAACAGATAAAAGACAAATAGCCTCTTCAAGCCGAACCGGTGAAGTTCGAGAAATCAAGATGCGCCCAACGAAACCATCAAATCGAACTCGATGGAAGAATTACAATGTCTATAAACAAACAAGCGAGAACTTGGTAGAGATGTCCGATAAAAGATATCAACTATAAGATCCTAAGGTCTCTCACCAAGAAGTGGGACATGAAGGTCACGGTAATCAAAGATTGCCGGGACATTTCAAGAATGAAACCTAGTAGCTTGTTCTTGAGTCTTAAAGCTCACGAGTTCGACTGATTGAAAGAGGTCAAGGCGATGAAGACGAGGTGCCCTTTGAAACCTCGACTTCAAAATCGATTGCTTTCAAAGCAACCAAGAGCGAGAACAAAGGCCAATGAACCCATTGGAAATATAATAAGTCGGCGAGCAGATCGCTCGCTTACGGGGAAGCTTGAGAAGTCGGACATACAACTTGGTAAGTATCGAAGATTTTATAAGGACTATCAACATAAGCGAAGGCGAGATAGGAGATCGGACAACGGATCTCCGAAAGAACCAGATCGATGATCGGAGGATCACAGAGATGAAAGGAAAAGAGATAGTCGAATTTTGAAAGAAGAGAAAATCAATCGACAAAGTAGAAGTCGCACCACTATCGAAGGAAAGTCACCGACAGTCATACAACCCGAAGAAAAAAAGTTCGGTGGATCAAGGAGCGTGCTTTCAATCAGGAGAAGCCAAAATCACTATAAAGACGCATCGCCTGCACTGACGCGGCGAGAGAGGGGAAGAAAAGAGGAACAAAAGAGAACAACGCTTATAGAGAAAGAGCTATGGTTGCCGATAACGATCGTGAATCGACGATTTTATTCCCCGAACTCCTTGGATACTCCCTTCAGAGAAGACTTTAACATTCTATGAAAATGAAGATCCGATATTCTCGCCGACGATGATGAACTCGCTGATGGCGTTGGTAACCTCCAAACTCCGCTTAAGTTCGCTTCTACACTGCTCACCTCGGGGAGATTGACCTCGCAACTTCACCAGAAAAATTGTTTGAAGATCTCTCCAATGCGTTGAACACTTATGCTATTGTGGAAGCCGAGAATGATAAGGTGAGGACCGAAATAATCGACTTTTTTCAAGAAAATGATCTCGAAAAAGCCTCGAACTTAGATCACCGAAACCGCTTCGTAAGGTAACGAGGAATTTAAAATTCTCGAAGTTAAAGCTTCGATCAGAAAAGCGGATCAAAGATCGATGGCACTAACGACAAATGTCGATGACTTCAAAATCTTGCAAGCAAAATTCGATGAGCTATTCCGAATGCATGAAAGTCTGAAATCCTCTGAGGATAATCTGCGTAAAAAATAGAGGTTTTTCAAAATCATCTAAAACCGTTCAAGACATGAACGCCTATTTTGAATAAAGATTGATAAGGAGGACTTGGCTATGAAAAACCCTCCACATCCTCAAAAGCCCCGACCGATTCATCTCGAAAAGGTGTAATCGCATTGAATTTCAAAAAAAACACACACCAAAAGCTAAACTTGTATCTAATAGGGGTAAGAGACCGGTTGAGCGGGTAAAGGCAAGTGCCTAACCGGAAAGGAAACGAAAATGGACCCCAACCGTAAAGCATCGGCCAAGAATCAACGGAAGAACCCGGTTCTTACGAAGAGACCTCAACTCGATCAACGATCGAGAATCGAAAAGACAACCTACAAAAGGGAAGTCTAATCGAGACCCGGTCAAGGTCACCGCCTAATAAGCATGCTTGAAAACATGCGAAAACCATCTATGCGAAAAAGATATATGAATCTTTTGATGGTAGCAATCGTACCTACCCCTATAGTCGAAATTTAGGGTGCACATTGAACCACCTTTGATAAAAAAAGAAGACAAAAACGAAAAGTTAAATCATAAGTCTTCTAAGTCATCCAAGGTTCACACAAGTAATCATACAAATCGAAAAGATATAAGGATAAGTATGATTATGTTGACAGTATGGGAGACAAATCGCCTTCGATCCGACCGATCACAATAGAAGTGCTCTGTTTGTATGGATCCCCAAATCCAAACCTAACCCCTCGGGACCCAATCCAAAAAGGGGGTACTAAAAACTTATCGATTGCGAGGTTCGCGTGGAGTCCGGCCAACAAAGGAGGTGTGCAAGCAACTATCCGGTACATCGATAGTGGATGCTCAAGGCACATATTTGAAGCAAACATCTCCTCGGTTCCTACATAGAATGAAAAAGGCCCGCGTGTACTCTTTTCGGTGATGATAACCTTGGTTATACCAAAGGGTTCGGAACCTTAGAGAATGATGATGTACAAATAATGGAGTCTCGTATGTCGAAGGTCCGAAGCACAACCTATTATCGGTTTTACAATTCTGCGACAACGGATTCAATGTTGAGTTCTCGATGATCAATGCACTATCAAGAATCGAAATCCTTCAACAGATTTTGCTAACTGGTTCAAAAAAAGGGATTTATCTACGGTGATTGGAGCAATTTGTCCAAGAAATCGTGCTGATTGTTAAGAGTTCCAAAAGTAGCGATTGGCTCGCACAAAAGAATGAGCCATCTGAACTTTAAAACTCTTAATAAGATAAATAGGATGTCTCTAGTGGAAGGACTTCCTAATGAAGTGTTCTCAAAGGATCGGACATGTCTTTGCATGTCGGAAGGAAAACAGTCAAAGCTTCATTCAAAGGAATTTCCTACCCGATCCAAATCTTGCAATTTGCTTCATATGGATCTGTTTGGACCCGATTACACCGATCGGTCTCAACGGACGCCAAATACACTCTGTAATCGTGGATGACTATTCCAAGTTTACTGGGTTATATTCTTACATAAGAAGAATGAGGCGACAACCAAGATACTTAAGTTGCTAAGAAGATTACAAAATGAGAAGGGTGTCGGTATTAGTAAAAAATCGAGATCGGATAAAGGCACAGAATTTACGAACTCTTTTATTCTTGATTTTTGCTCTAAGTTTGGTATCTGACATGAAACATCAAATTTGCGAGGACGCCTACAATGTAATGGAGTAAATGAACGGAGAAAAGCAGAACTCTCAAAAAAGTTCGCTCCGGACAATGTTAAATTTGAACATGCGATACCAAACCGTTTAAGGTATAAGCAATCAACACCGCATGCCATCTGCCTTGCAGAGATGTCTCTGACTAAGGCTCACTACAAAACACCCTATGAACTATGGAAGGCGTAAAAACCTCGTGTTTCTTACTTCCATGTTTTTTGGAATGTAAGTGTTTTAATGGGAAAAGTCGATTTGAAGACTTTTGAGGCCAAGTCCGATGAGGGTATATTTCTAGGGTATTCCTCATCTAGCAAAAGCTTTCGGGGTCTACAACAAACGAACCCAATTGTGGAAGAAACACCCCATGTAACCTTTGATGAAGCATCTTACGATCAAGAAAAATCCTCGAACAAAGTACGATCTACGAACTTGATATTGAGAAAATGGATCGACTAACGATCAAGGAAAAGGATCGAAAGCAGATCAATTTACATTCCAGATCTAGTGATTCACGGATCAATCGGATCTAAAGGTACGAACAAGCTGTCGATGAAAAAAGGCGATTAAAATTGAGGCGGTAAGAATCGAACCATCCTGTTCGGGGGAACTCTCGAAGTTCTCCGCGAGCGAACATCGACACATGATGAGTCCAACATCGGTGAGACTTGTTCTTATCAAGTGGACCATAACCTCAACCACTCCCAATCGCTAGTAATAAGATTTTATCGAAACGGACGATGTTCTCAAAAACCGATGCAAATCGAGCGAAAGGACACGGATAACCACCATCCAACCGATCGATAATCGGAGACCCGTCGATAAAATTAAAACTAGACATCAGTTGGTGAAAGTGCCATGTATTCTTGTTATCAATATGAAGGAACCAACTACAATAGAGGAAGCATTACAAGACGCAAACCGGATTCTAGCCATGCGAGGAGGAGTGGAACAGTTCGAGAGAAATGAAGTATGGGAACTAGTAGATGCACCGGTCATCAAGACGTAATTGGCACGAAATGGGTCTTCAAGAACAAGAGATGATGAAAAATGTTATCACGAAAAATAAGGCAAGACTTGTTGCTTCAAGGGTATTCCAATCGAAGGAATTGATTACGATGAGACCTTTGCACCCGGTCGCTCGCCTTGAAGCCATTCATTTTGTTTTTAATATCTATCTTCCCACGGAGGGTTCATTTGTGTATCGGATGGACGTAAAGAGTGCTTTCTTAAACGGGGTACTAGCGGAGGAAGTTTATGTCGAACAACCTCCGGGCTTTGAAAAGGGCAACCAAGTGTATCGTTTAAGAAAAAAGCTCTTTATGGCACGAAACAGCTCATGAGCTTTGGTATGATACACTCCTCGGTTCTTGATTGAAAGTGGGTTCACTAAAGGAAAAGGGCGTAACCTTATTCGAATAGAAGATGGAGAAGATATTACGATGGTTGATTTACGTGGATGACATCATCTTCGGATCTCCTAACAAGAGTCTATGTGAAAGATTCAAAAAAGCGATGCGAGGAAAATCGAGATGTCCATGATGGGTCGGATGAATTACTTTCTAGGTCTCCAAGTTAAACAAAATCTGAAGGATATTCATCTACCAAAACAAAAGTACACTAGGAATCTATTGGCTAAGTTTGGAGTTCAAAATAGTAAGGAAGCCAAAATTTCTATGATGATTGGATTCAAGATGGATCCGGATGAAATTTGGTCGAAAAACAAATCGAAGAAGAATATAGGGCTCTCTCATTGGATCTCTATTATACCGACCGCCAAGAACCGAGATATCACTTTTTGCGGTAGGTGTATGTGCTGTATTTCAAAGCAAATCCAATGATCACCACCTAGAAAGAACAAAAAGCGGATTCTTAAGTATCTGAAGGGAACAATAAACCTTGGTTTATTCTACCCATCGATGATGATAATCTAGAGCTTAGTAGGTATTACGATTACGATTATGGAGGTTGCGGATCGACGAAAAAATCAACCTCGAAAACATGTCGATTCTTAGGAAGTAAAAAAAACCCATCTCGTGGTTTTCAAAAAGGCGGACATCGATTCGACATCTACAACCTGAAGCGAAATATATGCGTCGAATTTGCTCTGCTCGATCGGCGGTGAGGATTACAACATTATAGCTAAAAACGTGCCTATATTCTGCGTAGCGATAATAGTCTTTATTGCAATCACTTTCGAATCCGGGTTCTACATACAAGATGCAAGCATGTGGATGTCGGACACCACTTTATAAGAGATCACGTTGAAAAGAAGAATATCGGAATGGAAAAAGATTCATCTTGATATCTGAGGAAAGTGATATTCTAACCAAGCCACTAAAAGATCGGTTCGAGAGATTTATCTAATGAGCTAGGACTTCTAGATCTTGGAGAAAAGTCACCTAAAATGTTTGATGGAATGTTCTCGAGAACTAACTGGTTAAGAGACTAACGGATCGAGAGAAATCAGTTGAGTTTGGTATCTTAAATATCTCAAGAGACCGATAAGCAAAAAAATCGATCGGACTTATCTGCTACCGGATCCAAAGGAATCGACGATTTTAGTTTATCGATTTAAAGTCTATCATTTTAAAGGAATCGATCGATTCAAGGTTTATCGATTAAAGGAAAATGCTCGGTTTAAAGGATTATCTCGATTAAATCAATTTGGTTATAGTATTTCTTTTGTGAATCGATTTAATTGACATTCAACAAGCAAGATTCGGAGATTAAGAGCTAACAATCGCATAAGAAAGCGAGAATTTACACAACGATGAAATAATGTAACTTTTCATTGATAAAAACCCGAAGGTGAGGTTACATTACGAGTTACAAAGTACAAGAAGACCTTTATTCGAAGACATAAATGTTAACCAAAAATCCTAAACCTATAACCCTAAACCTTTCATCCTAACCCCGTAAGTGAAGGAAAGAGAGAGATTTAAACTCTCATTTTCCCCCACTTAACAAGGGGTGAGAGAGGCTTTAAAGAACAAAATCCCAAGGCGCTCGCAAAAGCTGAAGATCAAGAAAAATGGAGCGACAGCGGCCTTGATAGGATTCTTAAGCCAGGAGCCCTAAAAGGGAGAGTAGTAGGGCTCTCCAAATTGTTAAATGGAGCACGTGTGCCAAAGAGTTGGTCGTCGATCTCATGGGCACATGTGTTGCATGTTTTATACTGAACTAAGTCCGATGGTTACCGTTACGTCATCCGTGATAGACACCTGAAGGTGCATACGGTTAGGAGAAGTGTCTTCCGGTTGCATACAGATCCGATCCGCCATACTGGTGGTAGAAGCTTTCTGCGACAATCGTATCATGTGAAATCGAATGATGAAGAAAACAAGAATAAGGGATGCAAGGGGTTGATTTGAGAAGGTGAAACCATATAAAAGGGTGTAAAAGTGTTTGCCTGAAGTCTCACCGGAAACAAGGGTTCACCAAGATACATGATTCTTACAAAGAAGATAAGTATGGTGAATGGGTGATGTTGTGTAAAACATTGGTCCAATTTATAGAGGCCAAGCAAGGATGCAAATGCAATTTCCATTACAAAAGCCTATCCGAAAATTTGCATCAAAAGAATGATGTAGAAATCACGACCCGATAATTGGATAAATTTACGGTTTATTGACATATCGAGAGATTCGCATTTATATTTACGCATGTCAAATCACGCCTACTTAGGGAATAAAAGCTACTACTCTAGACTAAGTTTTGGCGGTAACACTTATCCCAAGAATTGGCTTAATCTGAAAAGAATCAGATGAGGTCAACCAAAATCTGATTACTTACGAGTATGATCAGATGAGAGATCAGCTGAGCTTGAAACTCCAACAAATCAGATATATCAGTCTATGTCAGAAATATCAGTTGAAGGGGGAACTTCAACTGATCAAGGAGGATCAAAAGGGTAATCAGACGTACTCAAGGAAAGATCAGCTAAGCTTGAAGTTTCAACAAATCGAATCTGTTGGAGAAGATCGGTTGAAAAAAGGATCGGTTAGGAAATTTCTTAAGGCTTAGGCGAAATGATTAAGATCAACAAGTGGAATCAACATTGACAAGTAATATTGGTGATTACTATATCGATCACCAACTGACACTCTTTTCTCTTGTTCTTTACTTATTTATCGGATCGTATCTGATATTATTTGCCTTACTGTACCCACTATCCTTGTGACGTGTACTCTGCAAATCATTTAATGCGGACGTGGGGTACATGTATTAACTGCTATTTGATCGTGCTTTTAAATCCAAAAGTTTTTTTTGTCGTCGTTTTTCGACCTACGATCAAAACCGCTTCATCTGGAGCGTCATAATCTTTTCAAAAACGTTTGATCTTCCAAATCTTGTCTTATTGTTCCCTCCGCCTCTATATAAGATTCATCAAACCTTACCAGAGTTTTTCTGTTTCACAAACTTGCATTATTATCACTGAAAAAACTTCAAATTTTCTCTATACGTTTCAAAACGATTTCTTAGAGTTCAAAATCATCTCTGAAAATTTGAATCTGGTAATACTTTCTTTTAAACTTAATGATGAATCTTTCTTTCCGATAAAAACGTTGATTTCAAAAGTTGTTTTTCGGAATTTATGCTTCATTGCCTCTTGTTTTCCGCAGTATGATATTGATATTGATTATGCACAAAATTAATGAGTCTATCTCACCTGTAGATGGCCACTCATGGACTAGGAAAGATCATGTGCAACTATGCGGAATCGGCAACGAATCTTTGAGGATAAGTTCGTTCGATTTGGAACCACCGAGGATCTTGAATCCATGGAGGTGGAACAAATTACGAAGAAATTTGGATCGAAACATATTGCTCTGCTCCACTTGCAATCCAATGATGCGATATGAGGCACTACAATTCTGCGAAATTTGAGTGTGGATCTGAAAATCCGAGGCCGATATAAATCGATCAGCGGAGAAAAGAAATCGAACAAATCACGAGACATCACTTTCGTCGTTTCACTTACCAAAAGAGGCGAATCTCACTGCACACTCTGAGGGAGAATGAGGGCGAAGAAATCGAAGAGGAGCTCTTAAGAGAGGCGGAACAAACATCGAAAGCGGATTCATCGGGCCAATGCTCAAAAAAAGTACAGATCGCTGTTTGACATTCTCATCAAGAACGATCATGGGAATCTCATTTAGCCCGGATGCTCTCACATCACCAAAAATGTACAAAGATGGCGGCAATAATTGATGGGGCTCGAGAACATCAATTGCACGGCTTCTTCAAGCCATCTTGCTCCAAGAACACGAAAAATTTGGAGTCAATGAATCCAGCAGTCTTTTCGAAAAAGAGAATCAAGAATCTCAACAAGGTTGCATATTGAAGGACAAAGCGCCAAGCTTTGGAATCGGAATGGATCAAGTCCTACAATGCCTTCCTCTCATCAACTTCGTTATATATGGGCCACCAGACGATGACAAGGAGCCCACTCCAACAAAAACGAAAAAGGAAAGAGCAAAAGAAAGCCCTCATCCACACCAGTTGCTCCACGAAAAAAAGAAACGAAATCCGTGAAGGCCTGCGAGAAGAGGCCAAAGAAAGCAAAGCAAGCTACCATGACTCTAGCACTAGAAGATGAGTCGAGAAGAAGAAAAGCGCGCCCGAAGCGATGCATTGCGCAACAAAGAACGAATCGACGAGCAAGCTTCTCAACCTCGAGGGCTCGCCCGGAAACGATCTGAGGTAGAAGCACAAGGCGATAAATCTCCTTCTCCTCAACCTCAAAGCTAATTCACCGCTCGGACTAAAGGTCACCTGTCTCTCCCCTTCTAGTTCACTGCTCATGAACTGAACCGATATAAAAGCGCCACTACAAACAGAACCCACTACTGGTCGAACCAATCGAACAACTTCCTCAAGCACAACGAAGCTTCACATCTCATCCAATGAAATGCGGGCCGGATAATTCTCAGATCGGATCAACAAAGACCATCACCGGGAAAATGGTCGACTAAGAATTGAACGAGAGATTGATGAGGCGTATCCACAACCGGTCGCCCATCCTGCTATCGAGAGAAGAAGTCATGGAGATCCTCACCGGAGAGATCTCGGTTAAAAAGCTTCTCGAGATCTTATTTTACTTGTTGAATGGATGGGTGGTGCGGATGAGTTCGCAGATTTTGACTTCGATATGAGGAAGTTCGCGAAAGTGGGATCACCAAATGAGCTAATATCCGATAAATCTGTGGAAAGCTCCACGGGAAGTTGGAATTGCGGAAGAAGAAGAAGAGCCGAGATCGCTCAAGAAGCTCCGTAAAATGAAAATGGAGAATCTGAGGCTGCCGATGAAAGTGGAACCGGTCTTTGCGATTCACGACCAACCACCGGAGGCACAAACAAATCGAACTGATCAAGTGATGGATCCAATTCCTACATCTCAAATCACCATCGATCAACTTCGGAGATCGGATCTTGTCTCAAAGATCTCCTCAAAAAAACAAATTAGTCTCAAACAAATCGAAGCAATCGAGAGATCGGTTCTCCCAATCCATGACCACCATATCTGCTGAGCTTACAAAATCGGGTTGATGACAAAATTAAAAACGGTGGATCAAAATCAATCTTCTTTTTTCGACGCCACCGAGAAAAGGCTCGAGTTATCGAAGAGAAATTTGACAAAATGATTTGGACACTCTTTTACAATGGAAATCGCCAAGCAGGCCGACATAACTGTTTCGAAACCTAACACTCAAGCTTGAGTTTATCTTGCTAAAGATCTAAATCGAGCATTATCGATCAACTTTGGTTCTCGACTTCCCGCCTCAATCGCGCTTTTTGATCAAACCAAAAAGGGAAGGATCTCGAAAACCAAGCGACACATCGAAGATTCGATTCATACGGATAAGGCCGAGGGATCAATCGCAAAGAAAGGCTGCTGCGGGTCTTTGGGACATCAAAATCTGGACCCGATTACTCGGACCGGAAAGTCACGAAGCCAAATTTAGTCGACATCTGGTGATAAGAGCTAAATTGTAAGATTGTCCAAAGAGCGGATGGTGAAGAAGAAAGAAGGCGTAAAAAAACCGCACAAGCGGAAGGGTTAAACGGAAGTTCAATCAAGGGCTAAGAAAGGATTATTGGAAAATCGCACGGAACCTCGATTGCCCGACAAAAAGAGTCGGCGAGATCATACCAAAAAGCTACCAAGACACGCTAAGAGGTTTGAGGAATGGAATAAGATCGTAAGTGAATGGCTTCTAGATGCCTTTGTCCTTGATCTTGTTCCACAAGAAGAATCACCGGATGATGAGTTCCTCAATGCGTGTTCTGAAATAAATATCCGGACTTTTCGGAAGTATCCGGAAAATGAGGCCAAACTTATGAATGTAAAAATATCTACTTGAGGGAGTTTGATATGCTAGTATATACTCGAAGAAGCGGATGGCTCGTTTCGACAGATGGCATTTGAGAGATTCTACTTTGACATCTTGAGCAAATCGCGTATAATCGATCAAGTCTTTGGTAACCCGATGTCAAATGGAAACTCTGTCGATTTTCAACGTTCCACAAGACCAAAGAAAATGCGAAAGGATACAAGCCCAAGGGTGAAGAATCGAAGGCGACGCTGAGGATCGGTTGCTTTTTAAATTCAAAACTTTTACGATGTAACATGTAATCAACATACCTAATGAAAAGTTTATTTTTACGATCCCAAGACAAAATCTCTTTGTCTTGATTACTTGCTCTTTAAACATTTCTACTTATCAATTGTTTGGTTTCTCGGGTGTTTTGGTTTCATCAAAAAAATTGTTGGGAAATTTATAGTTTTGATGAAAAGTTCCAAAAACACATGTAATAGGACCGGTCGGACACATTAGGTAGTGATGTTTCCATTCTTGCTATAGGAGACCGATTGATAATGATTGTATAAAACAAGCGATGTAATAGATAGGTCACATATTGAGGAACTCAATATGTATAGGTCGAATCTGAAGAATCGGAAGAAAGTTCGATATCAAACAGGCGAACGTTAAACGAATCGGAAGATCGGATCGAATGATCTAGTCGGATAACTTCAATGAAGTCATGAAGCTCAAACCTCGAATACTAGAAGATCGGATGACTTCGAGAAGATAAGACCGTAAGACCTACATCGGTAGAAGTCGGCCCGGTTGAAGCTAAGTCAGCGCTTTAAGACTCTATCGGGAAGATCGATCGATTCGGACGATCGGTCAGCTCATAAGATGAAAAACCGATGTTTCATCTTATCATACGTCTGCGATCTAAACAAGAAGAATACCAACCTTAGTTGGAG